>CM022531.1:23005130-23555615 GCA_012273795.1 Dendrolimus punctatus | reverse complement strand
TTTCTCCGTGCAGTTTGGCTCATAAATAATCGGAGCGGTGAAGCTCTCTCTTCCACTCACGGGCCTTATGTGCAGGCATAGTGATACGAATTATTGTTGTCGATAAGCGTTATCAATAGTGTATTTAGTTTTGTCATTTTGTGGGTTAGTGATATAAATGAAAGAAAAAAAAATTGATAAAACAACGTATTTATTAAAATAAGAATAATAATGATTGAAAATAAATTATTAATTAGGTATCTTGTATTAAAAAACTATAACTACAAAAGTTTAGAATGTAACAAGTTATATTAATAATAAATATAAATACTTATATCTAAGTTTAAAATTAACAGCAAAAAAGATAATAATGATTTTTATAAGAATGATAATCTTTCTTTGATAAGAATGAGTTTTTATCGATAACGGCGTTGCGCCTACGCAACATGCTCACCGCCCTAGCCGGACTGAGGCCGAGTTTGATTTATGACCCAAACTGCACGGACAAAATAATTCTACTATAGTGCAACGGATTATGGATCGTTGATGTCATTAACGACGAAATACACAAATAATCCATTGAAATCTTACAATTTAAGGACCGAATATTGCATATTTTAGAGGACGCTATTTTATTTGGGACATGTGGGGGTCAATAGAAGCTTAACCTCAAGTTTGTGGGGTCGCCACCCTGGTCCCCGGGACGCCATCTTGGAAAAAGTGGTGAAAATACTTTTTTCGCGATATCTCGGAAACTGAGCGTCTTACAAAAAATTGTAGAATCATAATTTGTAGCAAATTGTTTTGCCTACAAATATGTTTATATAATTTTTGCCCTAAAATGCCCTAAATTCGACATCGACATCGTAATATTTTTAATCACTTATTAGCTGTCTACTCTACTCGACTTTTCTTCGATGGTCCAGGCTGTGGCTCAGAATCTAAATCAACGTCGAAATGTGAAAGTTTGAGGAATGACAGTAGTTAAAATTGGAGTCATAGTTTGGAAGTTCATCTTCAAATTCATTTTCTTCCATTAATTTTAGATATCTCCATCATTTTTTTGCATGTTTCGCCAGAACAAACATAAAAAAACGCGCCTACGGACTCTACCTCATAGGTGGCGGGAAAAACGGGGGACCTTTTCTACCTGCTTAACATTCGATAAGTTTTTGGTAAGTTCTATGGTAAAGAAAAGAGTTAGGAATGAAAAATAAATCACTTTTTTGCTTATAACTTCTTTAATTTTTAATTTAGGGCAATAAGTTATATAAATATTTGTAGGCAAAAGAGTTTGCTACAAATTATGACTTTACATTTTTTTGTAAGACGCATAGTTTCCGAGATATCGCGATAAAAGTGTTTTCACCACTTTTTCCAAGATGGCAGCCGGAGGACAAGGGTGGCGACCCCACAAACTTGAGGTTTAGCTTCTAATGACCCCCCACACATGTCGCAAAAACAAAATTGCATCCTCTAAGAAATGCAAAGCTCATGTAAAATTTCAATGGACTAAAATGTCATTGGTTGATTTCAAAATCGCGCCTTTTTCTTTGTCAATCGATAGAGAGAATTAATGCTCCGTGATCAACGCCCACTTCAACCCTGCTCTTGACATGCGTCTTTGTAAGCAACGTTTGATCGAAAATAATTACGTCATTAGTAACGTTTTCGCCACGGCCATAACGACCGCGGTCGCTATGTGGAACCGCTGACCGAGCATTTCGAGCGTTGTGATCTACTAGAGAAACGCGTCCAAAGTGTTAGTGTTACGATACACCACATACATAATAGTAACTGTTAATTTACACATTAATAGAAGTTTAACGAGCGGTTCGTCCCCGAACCATAATTAATTGCGTGTTTTTGCTTCAATAATTAGTTCTTGTAAAACGGTTGCTTATACTATAGTTTAGCACTGCACAAAGTCTGCACCGACCAGTCATTAAGTCAATGGCAGCGTTCAACGCTTTTTGTGTGCAATATCGTTATATTGAGTTTCCGCATCATTAGATGGGACGCATGCAGTTACAGATACTTGCTTATGTATATCTATTCAATATTCATGTTATTGAATAGGCAATTAAAATTATTACAATGCTAGGTTTTTCATGCAGCTTTGCCTGCGTAAACTTTGAAACTGAACCGCGAGCAGTCTATTGTTTTTCTAAAAAGGTCTTGTTTATCGCCGGTTATCAAACAGTTTAAAAAACATGGAAGTAGATCAAGAGAAAATTTAACATCACTCGTTGACACTTGACATCTTTGTCTACGTGACTCTGATCAGTAGTATGATCACTACTGAAAACAATTATGAAACGTCGGAATAAAAATCAAATAAAATAGCGCACATTAAACCGTTACAAAGTAGTTTTAATTATGAAGAAAAACAGTGTACTATGTAAACAACAAATAAAACGTAAATCCGAATATCTAAAACGAAGTTCATTTAAAAAGGCGGCTATTAAAATACCATAGTTTAAAAATATCAAAATAAAAATAAATTTACTTCATGTTCGTAAGGTAATGCTGCCTGCATTATGACGACGAAACTGCCTACTTTTTACTAGCCTAGTAAATTCAAATTTCTTTAATAAATCAAATCAGTATTTGACTCCTTAAAGAAATTACATTAGAACTGAAACGTACAAAATCTAGGCAGCTTCGGCGTGGTTTTTCAGTTTATTTAACTGTCAACTACCCCACCTACCCTATTATATATAAAATACTATAATAACCCTAGCCTAGGCCTAAGTTTGCTTGCGACTTTCGCAAGGGATTGAAACATATTTTTATAAATTTATTTGCTTATGATAATGCACCATACATTGACAAACAGGTCTTAAATTATTATTAATTCAATATGTCATTACCCATAGGTCGTAAAAATATTGTATAAGATATATTTCCTATACATCGTTGTATAGTATTGTAGTTTCATCACAAGATACGTCAAGTAATTTTTGTGTAAAAGAGTAAAACACATCTATGCCTTTATTTAAAACACATTTATTTATGCCTTTTATTTAAAACACGAAGTAAACAAGAGAACTCCGAATGCGGGAGGAGTAATAAACCAGGTGTGCATTTCTTTGTCGGTATGTAACAATGTTAAAGGATGTTTTAGATCAAATCAGCTAAAAATTGAAAGTCTTAATAAGTTTATTTCGTTATATGTTGCTTTAATTACTTGGAACAAAAAGTAACTACTTATTTTTTTTCCAAACAGTAGCCAGTTATTCCAATTCACATATATTTGTCCCAACACGTGGGTATTTAAATTGAGACTAAACAATTATTATAATTGATAATGTTTCTCATTCATTTAATTATATCAAATGAAGTGAATGTTACTTGTTTCCCTGTATGAAACAATGACGCCAATCAGACGGCAGCATCTCTCGAACAATGACACGGCGCTTCTGCTACTGTGCCCATGAATAAACAAACAGTGCGATAATAAACAGCATATGGTGTAAGTAGTGATGTAACACATTCGAGCCTCTCTTTAAGAGTCCTAAAACTATTCATATCGAGATATTTTTAATGGTGCGGCTTCATCTGCGTTAAGACTGTGGCTCAATGTGTCTTTATTATAGCGTTAAATTTTAAAATATTTTCAAATAAATAATACTAATTTCTTGTCAAACAATAAAAAATGCGCTGAAGGACTCCGTTTAATTGCTCCTACTTAGTACGTCATTTTATAAAATGATAAAAAGTATCTCGTTTGACTTGACTTCACTCCCCTATTGTCAAATAGACAATTCAACGATAATTATGTTAATTTCTACTCGTTTTTTTTTAAATTAAGTTTTTATTTGCTTCCCACAAAAAAATAGGTACAGAGAAAAAATTGAGAAACCTAATTAAAGTTGTTAATCTTATTATCTTCACATAGAATAGAACAAAGTCACTTTTCGCGTCTGTCAGTCTGTATATCCGCTAATTCCTGCTATAACAGGCAAGAGATTTTTGAGCGGTTTTCACCATTAGTTAGTTCACTGAATTTCCTATATAAAAAAATCAACTAGACTTTTTTTAAATAAGATAGAGCTACCTCCTAGAGTTTGAACCGCACAGCCATGGGGAAAACTCTAGTACTCTTAAGTGATATAAAACTTAGAAATCGGAAATTAAAAGACGGTGAACTACATGTTTATCTTACCGTTCCGACATCAGCTGTAGGCTCGGCAGGGCGGCATGATTACTCTGAAGACGTCTAAAGGCGCGTCAGTTTTGCATATGTAGATATTGTGTATGTTAGGGCAGATTTGTTTTATACATTGATTAAGATCCAAAACGCATTGTCTGTACTGGAATAGTAGTTGACAATGACAGCAAACGCAGCGTACGATGTATGGATACCGCACAGAGTGCGCTTTAGGTGTTTGAGAGACCACTCAGGTGCATTTTCATAATAAGAATTGGTCGGTCAGGTACAGTTGCACGATCGCCTTACTCTTACGCGACTTATAGAAATACAAACTCTGAGTTTTTGTACTTACTATTTTCTACAGAATAATTATAGAGTAATTAATTACGATAAAGTTCAATCTAATTTTCCAACTTGTATATTTGCAACTATACACACACACAATATTACACATAATATTACTCCAGTACATCTATAATTGGATACCAAACTAGAAATACTTACGTATTTCTTTTTTGCAAGAACTAATTTTCATTAAAGAATAATTTACCTACTAGAATTTAAAAAAACACTAAGGTCTCGAATATGAACAACACTAAGTACAAATGATATAATGTTAAAACTACGGGATATGGCAGAAGCACCTAAACCTTTCCTTTATTACAAAACATGAATAATATTCAATGCACATTATGCAATTCTATAATTAGCATTTCAATTGAATAGTGAATCATTTTATACTTCATCGAACGTCTGGTTAGCTACTCTTAAGAAATATTTAGTTTTATTTACATCTTCCTTTCTTATATTACTTATTGAACAATAAAATGTTATATTTTATATCGCAATCAATACTGGAACTCTTTGCCCATAGATGTCAGAAAAGCTAAATCCTTTAAAAAATTACTCAGGAAACATTGTTAACCTTACGCAACAATGTATGTGCTAGTTTATTGATTGTAATCAGCTATCCATGTCCAGGGCATCCATGCACAGGGCAGCAAAATTAAGTACTAAATAATAGAGGCGCCACTTTCGCAAAGTCTGAACTCTAGCAACTCCAATTGTCTCCAATATTAGGTCAAGAGTACGTACAAAGGTCGACATATTCGCCGACTCTGCTCTATCTATTAAAAAATGACTCAATGCTTTGTTTCAATCCTCTTCTTAACTTGTACTTTCCTTTACATTTACTACCTTTGCTATATTTTGCTTTTACCACTATAAAATCATTCATAGTGCGTAGATAACCAATTATATTAGGCATGCCGTGTTTGCATAAACAGAATATAGTTTAAGCTATGAAACGGTTTAATGAAGATGAAAAACAAATGATTATAATCTATATTCAATTTTGCAGACTAATAAAAAAAGAGTAATTTCGACTACTAGTAATTTTTAGTACGACAACAAACATCGTGTAAGTATCAAGTTGCTTTAGTTACGACATATGCATTTTATCAACATAACCTATGATTTTTAATGTCTACTTTAACAAAAATTGTTCTTTATACGTCCATGTTTAACAATAGTGACTAGAGTTTTGTAAGCAAGAGATTTGACATTGTGATAGTTAACAGAACAATTATTTGAAAGAAAGAAAAGATTTATTGTCGCAAAATAATGCACAAAAAAACAGTAAGTACACTTGTTGTTACATGTAAACAATATGACAATGCACATTTAATCTACGACAATGAGGCTGTCGCTCAGCGTTATGCTGTGGCAGGAGCTGACACAGCGCTGATTTTCAGTACCAGCCTCCTTCTATCCGGCCAGTAAGATTAAAACAAGCTAAACTTACCATTACAAACCTATCATGTCGGATGTTCTTTGGTAAATATCGTCGAATTACAACGAAAAGATGTTTACTTCAAACTCCACTACACATCCTTGATAAACTTGAAACTCACTGATCACGTGAAACTTGGTATTGTTACATGCGTATTTAGTTATTTTTAGCGGATTTTAGACTCGGATCAACATCAAAACTAAAACAACATACTTAGATAAATTCGAATATGATTCACTGGCCTTTACTAGAGATAAAATAGAATATTTATATATAAAAATAAAAATTCATTTACCAGACATTTTGGTCGAGTTTTATGTCATGAATACTTCTTTTTCCATTTTTTCTTTCTTCATAAATATGTAATAACTGCATAAGTAAGAATTTGCTTTGAGTGAATCTAGTTCCTGGAAGAGATCGCTTTTAGCGATAAGGCCCGCTTTTGTTTTGCCAAGTATATGTAACTTACTGGTCTTTTTGTAATTTCTGTTTTGGTGAACAGTAAACTTTTATATCTATCTTTCAATACTGCCGCGATCACTTATATTTTCAATAAAAATGTGAAATTTTTCAAAGGATAAATCGGTCAAGTGTCTCATTACACGAATATTTGACTACCCAACTCTTAAATCCTATAATTGAAAATACCCTCAAATATTACTGAGATTAATTTTCGTCGAAAGTACTTTTTTCCGTTTAGCATCTGGATTTTTCAGTATTTTTAGTAAACATCAAATTCAAAAAATGATTAGAAATAGTTAAGCCGATATTACACGGTTCAAATGTCTTTTGTACGACAGAACCAAAGTGCTCGATATAAACATAAACTTTGAATCATTCAATGTTATTGAATACCATCGTATCCTTTCAATTCTGTATTTTCAGTTCAACCAAATGACGCCCGCCAGCCCGGTGGACTGACGACCTACGCAAGATCGCCGGCAGGGGCTGGATGAGGAAGACCGGGATATGTGTGTTTCAATTTGATTCATCTAATATCAGTATGATGACTATTAAAGACCTGTCTAACGACATTTTACACACCAAATTATATTTTTTTTAATTACATATACGTATTGTAGCCCCTTTTAAATTATTTTTTGCAATTTCACTACTCTAATGTTTAGCGGTATTTCTGCCAATTGTCAGTACCATTAAAAATAATAACTGTGTTACCGATGAACGTACGGAAATTACAATTTTATATGGGTAGGTACTATCTTAGCCAAAAACTCAAAATAGCCTTCTCTATGATTATATTTTTGAGATAACATGATGTCACGTGATATAATGTTCTACACTAATTAGTTTGTTTCTGGGGCTGCTATAAAGGTAACTAGGTAACATACTACGCTCCTGATTCTCCATGTTCCTTTCCCTACTCCTACTTTGCGCAGGTCATTGGTCCACCGGGCTGGAGGACGGTTTTTACGGTTACCAAGACTCTGGCTTTCCGGATTTCCAGCCTTAACGGACAACAAGCCTACGACAAGCGTGACTGTCCAACTGACACTTTAAGGCTTGTAGCTACGCCAACGTCCTTGAGGATTTTTTGAGCGATAGCAGGGATTCTATAGCCGCTGTCGTTTTTCAGATCTTTTATAGTTTTTTTTTATTGCAGGAGTTCAGCAGACAAGCAGACGGCCCACCTGACGGAAAGCGGTTACCATCAACTATGGACATTTGCGACACCAGAGGTGCTACAAATGCGCTGCTGCTCTCTTAAGGGAGACTGGAACCTGGTCACTAATGCCAGAATACAACTTGTTATGGGGACATACTTTAGACCAGGGGTCTACCACGACTCTTACGACGAGCCGCCCGGCCGCAGGAAATTGTATTCTTTCTCCGTTCCTGCACGGCCATACTATTTTATGTATTGGCATCATACTACCTTCGCTAATATCGTTAAAGATTCATAATTATGTTTATTAACTCAATAAACCTTTATGGCACACTGGGTTATAAATAATATTCACTTAAATAAAGATATTTGAACTTGAATGGCCCGGTGACTTTAGCATGTGCGTTCCAATGAAGTCATATAAGTTCAATTCCTAACGAAAATAAACTTTTTATTGGTTATTTATTATACACACTACATAAGTGTAAATTCCATTGACGAATGGGAGGCCGCCTGGTATATAAAAAACTGGACTACATTAGTAAATTGTTAGTTTTGTAGGTATTGTAATAAAATGGTGAAGTAACCTGAATTTCGAGATTATTATTAAATGTAAACACCAATCCGCTTTGGATAAGCGTGGCCACTGACGATTTTACACAGTTATCTTGATATGAGAATGCCTGAGCGAAATCAGTTGGATATGGGCTTACATTATGTTATATATTAACTGATTTTATATACATGTCACATATCTGATCTGCTGAGGTAAGGCCATATCTACTAATTGCATGTTCATGTCTCGCTGCTAATCAAAAGTGCAGACAACTAAAGTGTTTTAACACACTTCTCACGGTGATGTTACTGTTAATTCAAACTATCTGTAAGCGGTGCACTCATAATACTTAAAAATTAAAAGTTATTGTTTTACAGAACGTGTGAGAATGTTTAATTAAATAAGTGGGATAAACGGAACCAAGCGCTTATTATACCCAAACGAAAGTGACGACACACAAGTAAACATCAAGGAAATATAACAAAGCGCATAATAAAATTATTGTCGATTCTCTTAGAAATTCACAAGCTGATTAGGCAATGGGTAGATTATTATTATTATGCTTTAATTAAATAGTAGAATGTTTGCTCGCTAATGACTGTTTATTTCTCGTGATACAAGAGTTTAATTGCTGTTCCAGTTTTCGTACAAGCATTTATATAATTGAACTATTCCGTACGCATATCAACGGTGAAAATAATTGCTCTTTTGGTACACAAAAATTCGTTCCACATTATTGAAAGTGCACGCTGGTGTAGTGGAAATTGAGTGCGGTGCGAGTTTCACAGGAGCGCGTCCGTCAGCGGCGTCATGTGCGCGTCGCTCTCTCATTAATGAGTTCGGCCGAAGCAAAAAATATGTTGGGCTACACAATACGGCCGCGCATGACTCGCCGCTCCGCGATCAATTATTAATAAAAAAGCGGGCCGCTTCATTGAAAGGGCGATTAGCTCAATATTTATATGGAATATTCGATATCAACGGCGCTTTGTGCCCATAATTCGGTGGGTCGTGACGCGGCGCGTTTGACTCTCCTCGCGCCGTCAGTTTCCTACCCTCAACAACTGCCATTTTACTCGTATGAGCAAACGCCCCCACTCTAGTTATTCTATGAAATTATTTCCTACAGCGACTAAAGCTTAATATGATAATAATTATTGCAAAATGAAACGGGCAAGGCATACAAGTGGAGTTGCCACATGTCCGGTTTTCGACCAGACAGTCCGATTTTCTTTATGTTTGTCCAGTCAAAAGATATTGGTAAATCGGACAAAATTTGTCCGGTTTTAAAGCAAATTCGTTCTTTATCTGGCGAATTATCATGGCTCGCCGTAAATACTGTAAAAGTGAATTGTGCGTTTTCTTTCGTATAACTAACTACTAGTTGCACTGAATTTCAAGATGAATTTGATAACTAAAAGTTATTGTGTAGTAAATTTATATGTTAATAAAAAAAAAACTTGTCTTTTTTTTTCGAACACATCTGGTAACCCTTTAGACAGGTGGTGTCAATCGGTGTAGGTTTGAATCTTGTCATATTGATGTCACAAATATTCAACGGCTATTCGGACACATTTTTAAGTATTCGATATTTGGTGGAATACTGTGTACTATTCATTCGTATACCGGACACAAAATGTGAAACAAAACGTACATATTACTCAAAAATGTTATTAGTAACAATTAAACTAGAACAGTTTTAACAGTGTCTAATGCCTTTTTTAATTAATTTCTCATTTTAATCTTACGGCCATCGTTTAAAATGTGAGAAACTAATAAAAAATCTTGTAACGCGCAAATACAAACATTTTACGCCCAACATTCGGCAGCCGAATATTCGTCGCTTCGGCCGAATATTTATTATACGGCCAAACTAGTATTCATCCCATCTCTAGCTAATCACCATTTCAGCAGTCGATGACACCTAAATTATATTAACTAGGTATAATGCACAAATAATAACTAAATAAATACGAAAGAGATCATTTTAATCACTAGTATACAAAAAAATAATGTAAAAATACCGATTGAAATATATTGCAGTGTATTACATTATTCTACAAAGCAAACTTGCCAGTAGCAAATTTTAAGCGAAGTGTCCACTGACAAGTAACATCCACAATTTCTTGCAGAAGTCAATTGACAACTGTATAGCAATTTAAAATTAACGGATCCGCTCTCATTACAATACTAATAATTGCTCCCGCGTTTATTGAAAAACATTCTTGGTTATGAAAGCGGTATTAATACATTTAATCGGATACATTTTCTCGTACATCAATCATGTAATCATAGGCGCACACATTTATAGAACCGACAGCAAAATATTGATGGGAACCAATATTAACTTAGTTATGACCACCAATGCCGATAGTATAATCTGCAACGCCGTAAAGGTTGATATATCGTCGGCGTCAGGGTAGGACTTTGTAACTATATTTTTTTTATGATATTCCTTCCTTCGTTTTCCTCAATTTATTAAGAAGTATACAACAATATTGCCGAAAAAGTATAGTTAAGTACAAGGTCTAGCACTGACGCCGACGATACGTATTGCGTTAATAGATGTACGATCTTATTGTACGACCACTGGCATGTATAGAATAGTGTCTGAGAGCGGGAAAAGTATTCGAATCAGAAACGTAAGAGATATCGTAGATTTAATTTTAGGATGATGTTTAGTGACCGTTATTAAGGAATGCCATTCAAGAACCAAAGCAAGTAATGATGTTCAATTACCTACGTGTACGGGGAATACAATACACTTTAATCGTGTAAATTTAATTCGCACATACAAAATAGTTTTCGAGAAAAATTATTTGACATAGGTTTAATCGCGGTATCAAAAGGAGACGACACCTTAAACGACTTTTTAAAAGCTGAAACTTTCGAGTACAAGAAACAGTATTACCAACATATTAATAAATGTTACGTTAGTAATATATAGAAACGTGAAAAAAGAAAATTGCCATGTTGACAATGGAAGACAGTGAGATTAACAATAAGAAACAAATAGGATATAATCACTCCGCTTATCATAAATATAAAAACCAATAAAAAGGTTTTACATCTCCAAACAATCTTCTTAGATAAGATAGAAAATCAAACAAGTTTGATCTTATTGTCAAACAGTTAAAACGTAATTTTCTATGGAACAGTCTGTTCTGTAATTACATTGAAAAGGTAACATGTACTCGCGGAACGTTAAATAAATCAATTTGAAAACTGGCGAACCTTTCCATACCACGACTGTACGTAAACTTAAGGACGGGCATAACTAATGTAAGTATAAGAATTCCGATTACACAACTTGTCTACAGAGCCCAAATACTACTAATGCAATGTTGAAATTCAACAGCACTGGGTAATTGTGAATGTATTTGCATCTCTATTACAAATTATTTGACATGAGCGATGATATGGCGAGCAATGTTTGCCAGAACGATTTTTCAGTAGAGCTGATGCTAATGAAAAGCCTTTTTCACGAGCTTTGGCGCCGGCCACCATGCAAATGTGCTGTTTAATGACGCGCGAAGCAACGCCATACAAACCAACCCGAATTATACTACAGTCCATTGTGAAAGTGTCGACATAATAAACGTTACATTACCAAAAGTTTATTTTGTAAAGAGGATCCTAGGAAAACGATTATAACAGTCAACGTGGACTTAAATTTTGACTTGAGATTTATATATTCTAATTATTCTTTTAAAATCGCAGCCTTGTTTCAACTTCTATCCGTGCAGGAACGGAGAAAGAATACTAATTGGACCGGGCGACTGCAGGATTTAGTAAGAAGTCGTAAAAGGTTACAAAACAACCAACAGCAAGGTGGCAGGGTATTTAACCGGTTGGATGTCTACCACCCTTGATTTAGAGCATGCCGCCATAACAACCCTGAGTTTTATTCCGGCATTAGTGGCCAGGTTCCAGTCCTAGTCTTCTACGAGTCCGACAGCTGATTGGTAACACCTGTAGTGTTGCAAATGTTCATAGGCGATGGTAACTACTTTCCATCACAGTAGGGCCATCAACCTGGCCAGCAATAAAAGAAAAGCTAATGTCTTTCGACAACTAATTCTAGATGGGCCCTAATATAGTATTTAGTCGAGAGGGGGGGGGGGCAGTTATCTTGATATTTGATGTAATTAGTAATAAGCTTTTTTAAAAAGGTTTTTAAATATAAGCTATTGAGATCCTGGATAGATGTAGCAGAGTGCTAGCCAAGACAAGTAACACGAGTCCAAACACGACGGGTTATCTTGTTTAGTACAAGAGATTCTATAGTCACCTTCCCACTCCATCATCAGATCAGCTCCATGGTACCATTGAAATTTCAGCTCAATCGGAAACCGGATAGTTGATCAAATTTAACTTGCAAGATTCCACCCGTACTTACATACATCCATTGCAAGTTAAGTAAAGGCTTGTAAAAAGCGAGCGAAGCCGCGGAAAAGTTCTAGTTCAACCGTAAATCATAATTAATACAATAATTTATAACGTCATGATTGAGTCATAAAACACTTTCTTAGAAATAGCAGTGGAATTTAGCATGAAAGAGCTTCACAATACTCTTTTAATTTGTCATTATGGAGCAATAAAAACATGGTAAATGAGAGCAACAAAAAACTCGTTCACAGTCTGACAAAAAGCGCGACTTGGGGCGAAATTCGCAAATCATCCCGCCATAATGACGACCGCTTGAAAAAAATTTAAATATCAAAAGGCCGGACGGGCTCTGTAATGGTTTAAAATCATTTTTCATTCTAGTCACTCGTGAGTCAGAACATGAAAACGGTAGCCATCGCCCGCCCGCTACCATTAACTCTAGCCAACTCCGATTACAACCTTGGACGAGCTCCATCTTTAATTTGTTGCCTTAGTCTTAATACTCAACAAAAACTAAGCCAATTACGCGAAACCCAATAAAACTACACTTAAAATAAAGGTTTTTATTTACAATCCAGTTCTCAAGTAAAAAAAAATATACATAAATTATTCTTCTTACGTAATTTCTTTTTAAGTGAAGCCTATAAAGGCTTCAATCACAAAGTACTATCAAGACAATATATAATTTATTTAGAAGCATTTCATAATTATAAAATCTAGCAGTTTACAAATTATTATAGTACAGCCCAGCCATTTTTGGCGTGCAAAACTTAGATCGTGTGCTATCTTTAATATTATAATAAATGCAGTGCCAGTATATTGAAGCTATTTAAGAAAACAACTAGAATAGACTATATAAAAGATTTTTCTAATTTTCTTGTCAGTCTGGCTGATTTCAATACGGTTTCCGCTGCTCTACAGCAAATTCTTAGACTTAAAATCTGCGCTACTTTTTATACTGGACATTCAGCGAAAATTAATCTGGGAATAATTTAAAATGGCAAGATTAAGAAAAAAGTCAGTGTGATTTTTTTTATCCCGGAAATTCCGCGGGAATTGTCGCGGAAGCGGATTATAGATAGATATTCGAGTCCATAAAAATGAACTTATTTCGACACAGTTTTGACTAAAACGATAATTTACATTTTTTTAATGAGTTGGTACTTTGTGTCCCGGGAATTTTAAGCCAAGCGCGGACGAAATCCCGGCCATATCCTAGCATGTAAAATATGTACACATCGAGACAATAAACATAGACTTATAGTCGTAACACGAATAGGTGGAAATAACATAATGCATATAATATAAAATTGTTTTGAAACAGTCAGCATTTAAAATTTAAGAAATCTTGAATACTAATATAATAACACTTGGTCCATAATAATTCTCTAAGTCGTAGTGGAAGAGTTAATGTTCATAATATCCTTTATATTAGTGGGAATATTATTATCGATTAGAGGACCCATACTCTGACACATGCAAATTCTATTTTATCACGCCTGTTACGTATTAACGACATCCGATATTGTTTGCAATATATCTGTTTATAAATAATAGTACTATCAAGAACTAGGCACAATTATGCGCACCTTAATAAAACTACACTTAATCAGGGCTTACACTTGTAAGTTTCGCACGCGTAAGTCTCTAAGAATAACTCACTCCAATTTATCCATTCCTGTCTCAGCCCGAAAAAGATGAGTCCAGTGTTGCCTTACAAACTTGCACGAACAAAACGCGCACGTGTAATGCCGGGTTATTTTTTTTTTACAATCCAATTCTAAATTTCAAAATTTAGAATAATATATAATAATAATTTATGAAAGATATTACATAAAATAAATACTCTCTTTATGTTTACTTCTTTTTCTTTTTAAAAGAAGGCTCTAGAGGTGCCAAACCACTATCAAACTCGCTGGCCGTGTGCATTGAACTCTGTTTATTCACAACTCTGCTATTAAAGCCGATTTTCACTTTCGGAAACCTGAAAAAACATTTATTATTAAATTAACCTTATTTCACAATTCGCTTTTAAGATTCTTTGGATAAAGCAACCAAAGTAAATAAGCAGCGAAAACCGGAGAATTCAGTATAACCCTTTTTTTTACATGGGGAAATGCGTTGTCGCATCGTCAGCCGCGCAGAGGATCATGCGCGGCCGGTATGTGGGGCTCCCCGACGCCGATTGATCAATACGACCGGCGCCGGTATACCCACTAAAACCCCATGGGAGCCTTCTTTCCGCCTAGCGCCGGGGTCGCGGTACATGCGCGAGCTTAACCCGCAACCCCGGCAGCGGCTGGCCGCCTCGTAAACAGAGGCGGCCTCCTCTGTGTGCGGGACGGGGAATGACGTTTCCCCGGCCCTGAGAGGGACGCGCGGCTACCTCTCGCGCCCTCTCGCGGCATCAGTGCGGGCGGAGGTCATGTTGATCCCCCAGACCTCAACGCCCGCTGCCGCCCGCCCGTGGCTGCCAGGAGTCACGGGCGCTATCCTCTTTCGGTGGGGGAGGGGGAGGCTGCGAGGATTGCTCCTGCGCCTTCACCCCTCCCTCTCCTTCCTCCCCCCCCTCGCCGCCTCGCGCTCTCAGCAGCGTCAGCGGCGGGGAGGCTTCGCGATAGGGGGAGGGGGAGGCTGCGAGGATTGCTCCTGCACCATCACCCCTCCCTCTCCTTCCTCCCCTTTTCCTCGCCGCCTCGCGATTACAGCAGCGTCAGCGGTCGGAGTCGGGGGAGGCCACCTAACTTTGGAAGGGAAGAGTGTTTTGGGAGGAGATTTGAAAGGAAGGGAAGGCTTTTAGGATGAGGAGGCGGAAAGGTGGGACACCACTGTCACGGAGTGAAGGGGGGAGTGTGACAGTGGCCGCTCGGGGCCCCGGGGACGCATCCCCTTGTACCGCTTCCTGAACGGAGGGGAGTCCAGGGCGGCACCCCCTGGGGGAAATTAAGTATAACCCACCCCAGCCTCAGATAAATCTGTCCTGACTGACGCTGAGTAATGTGACTCTTAAGCCCCTGCTCCACGTGCGTTACGCCATTCACAAATTATATCACACGAATTTCATGATTTTTTTGCTCTCAGAGAGAGCTGATGTCTTGAGACTCCTTTCCCCCAATGTTACGTCACATATTAAAAAAAAGCAATTCCGTAAGTATTTTCATTTTAGATTAAATTAATTTGTAATAGTTAAACACTATTGCTCATACAGATCAGTCGAGAATATTTTAAAATTTTCTTTACCTAATAGTTCAAATTTCGTGTTCAAAACAAATATACTTATTAGATTTTGAAGTGTGACGTCACGAAATTTAGGACCCTTCACCCCTTGTCATACAATGTCACACTACGATAAACCCTTCCTCGCGTATTAATGACTAACCAAATGAGACTTATTTATAGTGTTAAAAAATAACTCACAAACAAATAATCTCGCATTTCAAATAACGCATTAAGCCCTTGGCTACATCTGCATAAACAGTCACCAACCTTACCCTAGATGTAGCAGAGGCATAAGAGTGTAGAAAAAACGACGAGGGGTTTTAGCACCCGTATTCTGCGGCAACCTTGAGCTTAGCATTACCTGTGTGCCCTCGAGAAGTTGGGGAGGGTGCATAAATTTCCAAAAGAAAATGTAATAAAAACATGATCAACCTACCCTGGTCGTTTCAGCTCCTCGTCTTCGTGAACAGTCAATCTGTTAACTGGTCTTTCTTTCTTCATATTTGGATCAGATTTCGCCCGTCTCGCCAAAGCTGCGGGAGTTTCCCTAAGCGCGAATGCTTTTGCCGCGTGACCGAGATGCAACTGCTTTGCGTCCAACCACTGTCGAACTTCTCGTGGATAACCGGAATAGAAACGTACCCACGACGTGTAAGCTATCAAACAATTATGTTTTACTTCATACATTTATCACATTGACGCTCATAATAAGTATATCAATTAAATATACAAAACACCCTAGTAGAGATGCGGACACAATACAAAAACAAATTATAATAAATATTAATATTTGTACATATACAAGAACAGGCGTTAAAATAACGTCTTATCAACTAACTTTCAAAGTCTTGTTACAACTTAGGTCCCGACGAAAACCAGATCCACCTGCATATTTAAAAAAAACATATTTCCCCCTGCCGGCACTTAAACTAATTGTAACTCTTTTATGATCGTCTTCTTTTGTTGACTTTGTGTTTAAACTTTGTGATTACAAAAAAGCCCATTGTTTTATTGTACTCATTTATAGCAGTTTGCAGCCGGGACATTAGCCAGGTGTGGCGGACTAAGTCGACTTAGATACGGGGACATTGCATGTGTGCAGTATAAAACTATGACCTGATGGAAAGGGAGGCAGTCGAGTAAGAACCATGAGTGAAGCGAGACGTGTTTACTACAATCGGGAATCTAATAAGTGACGGACTTTGCGTGTTTTACAGAATTACGACCTTCTGCGTTACGTTTGGACTTGTTATGTTCGGTTATATTTGTACTTATGTTATACGTGTACGTATAGTTTTAATAAACTCTATAGTAATTCTAACGGCATTTTATTTCGAGTCTCGCTACTCGTAACAGTATTATGCGAGAAATAATTTTAATCACTTTTTAAACGAAAAAGAATGTTCTCATAGACTTTTTTTACTTCTAACTACGTATGACGACCTATGCTCGTACGAAATCTATGAGGCTATGACATTCTGTAAGTTTATAAAAAGTATGTTGTCATCAGCTAATCACAGTCCACTGCTGGACGTAGGCCTCCCCAAGTCGGCGCCGCTCACCCCAACCCTTGACGTCCTCATCCAGCGCTTACCGGCGACCTTGCGCAGTACACCGGTATGTGGATATGTAAAAGTGTGTTACAAGTTAATGTGAATATCCGCTCTATTATTTCTCCGGAAAGATTGGTCGTTTTTGGCGCTATAAAATGTCAATTTTTCTATAGAGATAATTAGTATATATATTAAATAACAAAATTAAATTAAATGAAAGTACAAAAATTTCTACGTGTTAAAAGTTGAGTGAATAAAGGAATAGTAATATTGTAAAAAAATACCTCTGCTAGCTCTAGCTAACCATTCCCTAGAACTATGTGCTGTTTGTTCAAGCTTCGTTTGTACTGCTATGGCAGCGCGATGGACATTCGAAGCCTGAGGTGCAAGAGTACGCAAAGCCTCTAAGGGTTTTGATTCGTCAGCTTGCCGTAATCTACGAATGACAAATCCTCAAATAAATAAAGAATAACATCAATCAACAATTTTGATTCCCTTCGATTGATATTTTGATTTTATAACTATAAAATAAGTATAACATTATTTTCTAAAGTAAAACAATACGTTTTTAAATACGGATCTGTATTTGTCAGAAAATATTTGACAATCATTCCTAAAGCCGTATGCTAAAGAATGAATAATTAATAAGCATTGAAACATTAATATGAATATATTACAGTCCACATAGAAATTTAGTTTTTTTAGTTTAGTTTAGTTTCAGTTTGTTTAGTTTAGTTTTAGGCAAATGTATTTACAATAATGTGAGGCATTCTGAAAAAAGAATCGAAGCATTGAATATTTCAATTAGAGATTAATTTGACTTGCCTTATCCTTTTTTGTTCCAAATGTCTGACGAATTCTGCCTCGCTTGGCAATAGGAACAATACTGCTGCGCCTACTTGTGCCGCGCGACCCGTTCGACCCACCCTATTAAAAACAATAATAGTTACTCAAATATTTTTATATCAACATTTGTGTCCAAAGAATATCTTTTTTAAACATTCTCCTTAAAATACTTTACTCTTTTGGAAAGTCAATAGTTCAATTGATTCAAAACATCTATTAACTTTGACTTACATATAATAGTTAAGTATTATTTTGCAATGCAATTTTTAAGTATAAGTTTTACAATTTTCAATTTCAACATATAATGCAGAAATATCTAAACAGAATGAGGTTCTAAGATGGATGAAAGCTAATTAAATAAACCAGTCAAAACATATTATTTAACGTGGGAAATTAAAAGATTCTTAACAACATTATTTATAATTACATAATTTGATGAGTAAATAATTATGGATTTTCTGTCGAAAAACAAATTTGATAGGTCTCTCATGTACCTGTGAACATAATCTGTTGCGGACGCCGGAGCGCAGAATTGCAGTACAAGATCCACCCTTGGCACATCTATTCCACGAGCAGCCACATCCTGGTAAAAAATGCACTTTCAAAAACCAACTATTTCCTCCTTAGACCTCAAATTAATTATGTCGTCAAAGGTGATAGACAAAATGTTCAAGGTAAAGCCTGCCTGTTTTAAGATGTTTCTTTTGGCTATTTATATCTACTTTGTACGTAGGCAAATTAAAAAAAACTTTAATCCCTAATTACCATAGATAATGTTGTTGAGGAATACTAATAAAAGCAGTCATTGTTTAGACTATTTTATTTAGATTATCTACCGCACTGATTGTCGGTGATGACTTATTAATGAGATTACTGATGATTGCAATGCTTTATTAACTGTTATATATTTAAGGCTGATTTTTTCGCCATCAAACTAATTAATATAAAAATATAATCGTTGTAGCTAGGAGGCGAAAACTACAATGAATGCTGGCCAGGAGTTTTCATCGTATAGGTAATTGCCTGATCTAAAGTACAAATTTTTACAATTACCATGTGCAAGCTAAAAAAAATAGCGTGATGAATCTTGCAAAACGATATTAAAGGTTCGTGAAAATCGCCAATCCGCCTTAGATGAGGATGCTTGATATAGGTACCCGAAAAACAGATCAATAGGAGTGTATTTCTTAGCTAAGATAATTTTAATATATACACAATCATAATTCTGTTATGAAAATGTAAATTTCTATGTAGATAATAAAATTTAATTATTCTTTAAACATTCTGAGTGCGACAGTCTGCATCGTATAGTATTTTAAAATCGATAACGAAAATTGTTGCGCGGAGCATCGCATCGTGTAGATTGAATTGTTATTACTGAGAATTTTCCATGTATTATTGTACAAAATTACTTTAATTACACTAATGCAGCAATATTATAAGGCTTTATAGTAGGCAAGATAATCACGATATTTTATCCCGTGTCCAATCTATCGCGCAACGGGGGGTTTTCGCTACCGCCAAGCTAATACACAGCTATAGTCTAGTGTGGTTCAATGTTTTCTCTATCCCTACGAACTATAACATATGCCAAAGTTCGTTCGATCTGTTCGTTTCTTATATTATTGCTTTTAATACCTCTAAGGTACTACATTTTGTATATGTTATGAATTTTCTTTATATGCATTAGTTATAGTCAAGTTTCAATTTCTAAGATTCCATGTCCAATTTGGTAATTAACAAAAACAAAACTGACTTGACACTAAAAATCAAAATATAAATACTTAACCGAATTCTTTCTACAACATCTCGAAATTAATTTTTTTTTTTTATAATCAGTCCACAATTGACAGATAAATCGAGTAACGAACATACAGACGATTTGAGAACCTCCTTGTTTTTGAAGTCGGTTAAAAATAGAACCCTTATACAATCATGATGTTCCTCCGTATAAACATCATCACTACGATTATAATATATTGTGTAATTTGACCAGAAAATAAATGTTATAACTACTGCACGGCTGTGTACACTAAGAATTACACCTAAAATTACTATCATGTAAGGATTAAACGTAACTAAAAGACAAAACATTTTTTCAGTGTGCACAATCGTGAATTATTAGACAGGTATAAAAATTATAACAATGTTACTGGTAAAGCATAAATAATACGTTAAAAGTAAATTGATTTCAAAGAGTTGTCGAGTTGTTTTTTAGATACGTAAATCATCAAAATCAGTGGACGCGTTCATTACTTTTACGGAAGCCTACACAGTGCGTGATCTGAAACTCACTTTGTCGGTTTTCATTTTTTCTTTAATTTTTAAAGATCATGCAATTTAAGTAGATAAAGCCTATTAGTTTATACATATTCATTAGTTTATATTTATTAGTTTATACCACCCATTACTTTAATTCGATACGAATTACCTAAATCACTAAATCATTGAAACATTGAAAGAAAATCCCTAAAGACCCGATAATGCATGAGCTTATAGATCATAAATCTGGCAACTAAACGCTGTTAACAACAGCGACACTTACAACCCTAAAATAAATAACAAAATAACTCACTATAAGCTATAATAATATTATTATTAATCTAGCAGTGGCACTACCGAAAAATGCTTCGCGTCGGCGGCGCCGATAGATGTAATAAATACAGATAATAGTATTTAATCGAGGCGTATTGTTGCGTCTGTGGGAGCCGCGCCGCCACGCCGCTGATGAATGGCCGGCTAATAGACGGGTCGACAACAATGCGCCGCCACTGGCGTTGGCCAGCCGCACAAAGGTGAGCGATCATTGCGGCATCCACCGCACAACACCGAATGCCACCGCTCTCGCTGGATTAACACTCGTAATGAATTCAATCATAAGAACACCTCGAGCGTTTGGATTCTTTGAATCGTTTCGCTGTTATATGCATGTAATGAAAATTCAGTATGTCCATTATACACCATTAGTCCATTTTTGATGGTACAGATGGAAGATGGAAGACAAACGAGTGTTTGTGCAGAGGAGAATATAATAATTAATTTTTTACAATACGTTATATTGAGACAGTTATAAATATACGCAGACAATTCTATATTCAATAGAAACCAGCCTGTGATGAACTAAAAAGTTCTCTCAACAAGCATTCTAATTAAAATTTCAATTCGGCTTCACGTCCATCTATCCTGTCCAATAACCTTCTGTCAAATAATGCCATTACGATTATGTTAATTTAAAAAGTTTTTTTTTTAAATTAATCACAGCACCATATAATTTTAAACTACAAAATAAAAATATATTATTAATGAAAAACCTATTTTTAAGATATCATCCAGGTATAGTTTATTTTAATTTACTTCCCATACTATTTTTACATACGAGTATTTATATTATTACACTAAGAACTAACACGATCACAATATCTATCTACTTTTGTTCGATCCATGTCTAACAATAAGACCAATACTCAAAATACAACAATCACAATTTTACTTTATGAATACTAGCCAAATTATATTCCAATTCTTAGAGTTTATCTTAAAATGTTTAGAAACATTAGAAAGATAATATAATTATATGATTTCAAATTGTCATTTATCAAATTGTAATGATAACTTACTGTACAAATAAGTACTCCGTTCCTAGCAACTCTGAACTGTTTGAAGACTTCCATTCTTCTTTCGTGTGGCATGGACCCATGTAGACTGAACATCTCTAAGTCGACTGGCACCAAACCATCAGAATCGCCTGAACTGTGCTCGAAATCAACTTTATACTCGTCAGTATAATCTTCGGAAGGTTCTTGTTTCTAAAAAATATAATTAAATGTTTGTAGGGAATATACATTAGTGAATACTTAAGCTATACTAATTATAAATTCACACCTTAGCACTGTCATAATCTGCTTTTCTTTTCTTAGCTTTTGTATTTTTTTCGATAAATTTTTTCTTAAAATTCGCTTCTTTTCCAGTCAAAACAGTCTCAATTAATTCTGATAAGTAATCAACCATCTCCAAGGTTGCTACAAAAACAATCATTTTACCACCTTTCTTATTTAAAATACAATGTTCTACGATAAGAGAGCACAATGTTACCAGCCTCAATTTCATTGGTACTATAAGAAAAGTTTGATTAACTGTAGCTGGTAATACAAGTTCGTCTTCAACTAAAGCTGTTTGAACTGCTTCTATAAAATTATTTTTGTCACTAGAAAGTTTTTCTTCTCCTTTTGCATTTTCCATAATATTAGCCTTCTCTTCTAGCTCTTTCTGAACTTTGAAATACTCATAATCTGAATCACTGTCACTGTCTTCTGAGATAGTAGAATTCTTTTGTTTCGTATTCATAATTTGTACTTCATTTATAGTATTTGTTTTTTCAATCGTAAACAAATCTGGATGGTTTATCCCACTAAAAGCTTGAAGACCTGTAATCATACATCAGTGTACAATAACATTTTTGTTATTGTATTTACCTAAAAATAAATGATAAACTTTAGAACAGTTTTCCTTACCTTGTCTGGTTTCTGGACTTGCAACTGTTTGTTTCAACACATCTTCTGTAGTTATTGATTTCGTACATAGATCTTTACTGTCACCTTTCATTTTATCACTTGTTTCTTCTAGATTTTTATCCCATTTGTCAATTTTTAATTTTAATGAATCGGCCACAACTGCTCTACCTTCTGATGTATCAACAAACACGGGATCTGACATAGTAATACCTGCCAAATTTTCTACAGCCTATAAAAACCAAGAAGCGTCTATAAAGTATTGAATTAATACACTATACCCTTAAATTGATGAAAATACTTTCGCATACTGTAACATATTTTTCAAATAAAATTAAACAAAAGAAAATTCAAGTATAATAAAAAAATGTCAGTACCTTTGTAAGGGTTGCTGACAACAAAATTGTTTGTCTTTCTTTAGATAAAAAAACTTTTGTTAAATGATGTTTTACAGGATTCTCTTCTTTTAATTCACTTTCCTCTGTTTCTTCCTCTTCTGTAATATGTTTTTTGACTGACTGCTTAACAAGAGCCATTGGGTCATATGTTGCTGCCTTTTTATGGTCTTCAATAGCTTTAACTATAGCTGCCACATCTTTTTCATATCCCATGTCTAATAAACGATCAGCTTCATCCAATATAAGACAACTACAATAAGTGGTTATTATTTATAAAAAGTGAAAAATAATCGTTTAGTTTCTTAATTAGTAATTACCATCTTCTTGTGATATACATAAATCACACAAAATTTAAGGATTAATATTATCATCATCATCATTCTTTATATAAATTTGTATTGTAATAAATGATGAAAGGTTATCATAAAAACAAATACATAATTATATAAAATAAGGTCAATTGTGTATATTATAATAAATTTTAATTACAGATTTCTTCAATTAGTACATGTATTCAAAATTAATATTTAAATTTATACTGATGTATAATACGGCCGGCGTATCTTGGCGAATGTGAACATAGGCTCTGTGAACTTTGGCGCATGTAAACTCGTGAATAAAATACAGTGACCAACTAGTACAAAGCAATGAAAAAATACAGGGATGAAGGGCGACCAATTGTATTCACTGACGAGTCGTATGCCCCCACTCATCACACGAGTGTACATGCTCTAAAGTTCGCAGAGCCTATGTTCACATTCGCCAAGATACGCCGGCCGTATTATAAGATATTATATATTTAGTGTGAAACAAGTTTAATTTTTTTTACCTTTTATATTTATTTACTTTATTCTTTCAAAATGTACAAAAATTGCTAAAAATTTGATTTTTTAACTTAAAATGAATATAGATTACATTTTCTTATAAAAATAAAAAAAATCATTTAATAACATCCAAGATCACAAAATTACAAAGCCGCAGGAAAGATCATACTTGTTATTATTGTTTTTGTATATTTTAGAAGTGACTCACCCAGTTTTAGAAAAGTTCAATGATTTAGTATGCCTCAAATGGTCATTAATCCTACCAGGTGTACCCACCAAAATATTTAGACCTTTTCTCAATCTTGCTTTCTCTGCTTTTCTTTTTTGACCACCACTTAATAAACCAGGCACAATCCATGTAAATGGCTACAGCAAGAAAATAATATATTCAAACTAAGTTCTGCTGAGAATAATTTTTTTATAGTCATACACATAAGTTATCTAGTCATACACATAGTTATATAAGTTAAGGTAAATTTTTCAAGAAGGCGCCCCTTCAGAGCCACATCCTAAACTACGCTAAATAGCTAACAACACTTAAAGGAGTCTTGAAGCTGATTTCGATGAAAACTAAAGTGGTATCATTAACGTTTTTGGAAAATTAATTGCCCTTGTCAGGCAGGAATCCAAACTGTTAATTTTGGAAAAAATATCACCTGTTTTGTTACACCAATCCATAAAGTAGCTTGTAACAATTGATTTCTGTGAAGGAATATCAAATGACAAATCGAGAGAAAGGGTTGTTTTTCAACAAAGTGTTCTCTATTTTCCATACATTAATTAAACCTCACCTCAGTTTAAGAAAGCTACACTATAATTTTGTATTATAACACAGCATATGTTTGTATTTCAAAAGTAGTTGATTCAATTTCTGCCCAGGGTAATTGATTATCCGAAAATCTAATGATCCATTTTAGTTTTCATCAAAATCAGCCTTGACACTCCTTTAAGGGTTTTTCACTATTTAACATTGATTATGATTTGGCCTTGAAGGCCCACTTGGAAAATTCACCTGTATACAATAATATGTACACAGCTTTGCAATGTATTATTACTCCTTTTAAGAACTTGCAATATAAAATGTTTACATATATGTTCATGTAATGATGTGCAAGTGACTATGGGTTTGAGAGTACATTCATACTGCAAAGAAAGCTCAGTCAGTAAGTGAATATATATATTTTTTTTTTATTATTGTCGTTATACTCTGGCTGAATTTAATAGTGGCACAAATTAAACTTTATATTTTTAGTTAGCTCAGTCCTAAGGCACTGATGGCAAGATTGACCCACAAATTCCAAGTAGCCCAGCAAGCTATGCTCAAAGTTTCTCTTATGGATAAAAACCGATATTAGTCTATAAAAGAACCAAAGTAGCCAACATATGTGCAAAATCAGCATGTTGAAGTGAAATAGCAATGGGCTAGTCATGTCTGTCGATGAAAACTCTTGATATTTTATTATTTGAAAATTTATAAATGATACTTTAAAGATTAACATGTAGTGCACTGTGCATAGACATTTCCTAATTGATAAGCTTTAGTACATTTATTAGCATCATATTTAATTAATAATCTATTTGTTAAAAAAGGATAAAACAATTTTATAAAATCTTACCTTTACTAATTTCACAAATAGTTCATAAGTTTGTACAGCAAGTTCTCTGGTAGGGACAACCACAACAACCCTAATTCCATCATGCCGACTTATCTTCGGCCTAATTGCTTGAAGTCCTTCTATTACAGGCAGTGCATATGCCAAGGTTTTCCCAGAGCCTGTTTGAGATCTAAATAACAAAAACATATAATGATCTAAAAGTAGTTTAAATTCATAAACAATTACTAAAGTTAAAGAAAAACTAAATGATTCCAAATGAGGAAACAACAAGCCTTCATTTTTGTTCATAGGAAAATAGTAACCAATGTTGCTCAAATAAGTAATCAAATGTAACTGTAAACTAGATAGATAGATAACACTTTATTGCTAACCAAATATACAATTTCAAAATACACAATTACAATATTGTCATGGTAAAAATAAAAGGCGGCCTTATCGCTGAAAGCAATCTCTTCCCGGCAACCTAACTTAAGGAATAATTTAATCTAATCTGGCGATGTAGGTGGTGCAGAACATTAAATATATCATAAAAAAACTGTTACCTGTATTTCCAAAAATAAAGTTACATTCATTTATTTATTATTCCACAATTTGTGTCTGAGCAATCAAGTATTTATCTATGCATTAATGAATATTTAAGTTTTAGAATATAATCTCTGAGCAAAAACTACATGCAAACTGTAGGTCTTGAGTGATGCTAAGTAAGTTTGTGAGGTAGCTTAAAAATACAGTTATGTGACTAAATAGGTGAGATTTTTAACATAAACAAAGAATTCTTCCTTTCAAAAATTATATCTGAAACTATTGTTGACTTTTAACTAATAATATACATTTTTTATTATAAATACATAGTTAATACAGTTACCGCTAAAAACTCCAAGTATCAAGAAAACTCTGAAGCAATATCTATGAAGGTGATCTTTTATTCTGGTTTTGTTTTGAACAGAAAGCATTTTTTTTTTTATTAATATACCATTATCATAGACTATAGACTGTTTCTATGTGAAAATAGTGTATTCATATAGAAATATGACTTTTTGGGTTAGCAAATGAAACCTATTGTTTAAGGTTATTTAAGGATCTACAAATTTTATGTGCTAGAACAAACATTCACTTCTAAACTGTTTTCTTGACTTATTGAAATTAGAAAAATATATAGAAAAAGATTATGTACCTGATCAATGTATCTCTTCCTTTTAATATCACAGGTATTGCACTCTGTTGCACTGTCATAAGCTCCTTTAAACCTAAATTTTGTTGTAAATTAGCAACACTGTGAGAATGTATATCTAAGTCAGCGAAGGTTTGGCCAGCAAACACCTTTTCTACAATAGGTTTAACAGCTCTTTGTCCAATACGAGGAACATCTGGATTGTTTTTGAACAATGATGAAATCCAAGCACCACTTCTTGGTTTTTGCTGAATTTGTAAATCGTCTATGACTTCTTGATAGTTCTTTCCTTCGTACTTGCCCTTATTTTCACTCAAATCAAGCAAATTTGAATGCAACTCTTGAGATTGTTTTACAACTTTTGTAACTTTATTTTTCGACTCTTCTGAACTTATTTTAATGTTATTGTCTTCTTGGGTTATTTGCCGGGTCCGCTTTCTTGCTAAAGTTTTGCCAATAAACTTTGGTTTATCCATAAATTTGTATTCAGAAGCATTCTTCTCCTGTGGGCGAGCTTTCTTGTTAATCTATAAAAACAAACAAAATTAAACAGAATGACCCCAAATTTGAAAAGAAATTTTATTGAGCAAATACTTACCTTTTTTGTGACTGAAATATTCAACTGTAAATCATCCATTTTATTGAAATTACTGCGTAAATAGCACGAATTTGAGGTTATTATCGTATTCGTATCGCACGTTAAAATACTGATTATTGTTTTGACATTTAGTTGACGTATAAAACATTTCATGACGTATATAGTGCGTTTTGTTCCATCGAAATACTTCCATCGATGTAAAGTTCAAAATTACATATGAATTCATATTACCTCTCTCAAAAAAATAACTGTCACCGTGTTATTTTTACTATATTGATTTATCATAAAATAGTAGACTGAATACTACCGTCCAATGAATAAGTCAATAGGCTGAATATAATTTAATACATATAACAAAACGCGGAGTATCATCACGCCATCGAATAATAGAGGGCTTCGCAGAAATTAACCGTTTTGTTTCTCTCTCGTGAAAAAATGAAATATCTGACTGAATTTAATTAAAGGAGCCCGCTCAGATTAAACCTCTAGCTTGTGATACATATATATCTAGAACCTAAATCCGAAACTAGCTTTTGCTTCTTAGCAAAATATAGTTTTTATACAAAAACGAGTATATACGACGCAGACTTCTAAAGACTGCAGCTATGATCATTTATAATATACACTAATTTAAAAAAGACGATTTTTATGTTTTGATCATTTTTATAAAACTCATATTGTTTATAAAAAGTATATAGCCCCTAGGTTTATTTAAACTCAAATATTATTACGGTTCAGTGAACTGAGGCACGAGCACAATCAGACGCTTAAGGAAAGCGAATTTTGGTGAAATCACGTGTCGGCACGTGCCGGGAAAATATTGCTTTGTGTCGTCTATGGGGTGGAATAAATATTTGTAATCCAAAAGGCCATGCTTATAAGTGGTAATCCCTCTATTAGTTATGAATAGGGATATTTAGGAAATGGCGTGTGCATAATATCGCGTTTTTGAATCGACTTTTGTGTTGTCGTCGAGTTTGCTTTATGCACTACAAGTAGGTACTTACCCTATTCTACTTGAACAATTTTGATTATGCACCAACAAATCCCGATTTACTAAAAACTGTTTTCGAAGCCTCTCGGATATTATCTTGTAATACTAATGGTAGTACCCCTGGTATGCCGCCGTATCAACTTTAAGTTATGTTCCGGCATTAGAAGCCAGGTTCCAGTATCGCTTTAGAGTGCGGCAGCACATTGATATCACTTTTGGTATTACAAATGTCCATAGGCGATGGTAACCGTTTTCCATCAGGTGAGTCGTCTGCTTTTCTGCTAAACTCATGCAATAAAAAATATAAAAGGAGGATTCGGTTATCCAAATCCTTTCTTCATGGGAATAGAATAGGGAGATGGGTTAGGGAAGATGTGATAAAGGGAAATGGAAGTGGGCTATCGGAAATCTCACTAAAACTATGAAAGGTGTGGCAGTACTTCACACCACTTCAGTTGCTGAACCATGGCAACCAAGCACAAGTAAGGTCTTGCATGGAATGCTGCTCTTATCTCCGTGGCGGTTCAGCTTAATACCAGCACGAAACACTCGAGTCGATAGAGAAAAGAGTTAGAAAGCTCATAGGTAATAACCAACAAGAGGTTTCCGAGCCTTAATCATCGACGTTAAAGTCCCTAGTTAGTCGGTATTCTATAGGATTCACTTCAGTGAGTGTGCCACGGAATCGTATGAAATAATTCCCCCTCCACCAATTTACTCCCGGATAAGCAGACATAAGAGTTCGCGCGACCGACATATGGTGGAAATACCAACAAAGCTGACGAAACGCCATGCTTCCACTTTTATCATACTTACCGCTGAAGAGTGGAACAATTCATCGTCGTCAGTTCTTCTGAAAAATACAATCAAGTGTGTTTTCAAGACTCGCGTTAGCAGGTATCTTCTAGGTAAGCGTACTCCACCTTAGACGGTATTTCCACCTGACATCAAACCCATTCGATAATTAAAAAAATCTGATCGTACGAAACATGATTAGCTCAAGGATGGCCTTTTTCACGCCCGTATCCTATGAGAGCCTTGTATCACAGGGATTGAGCCAGTCAAGCCAGCAAATTTTAATTTAATATTAAACACGACTAAAACCCCAAGAATGCGGTCGTTAAGGTAGGGAATTGTACATTTTGATATAGTTTTGCATTGACCCTCTACAGCTCCGTATTTCGAAAGCAACAGTCCTCTAACCGAAACACAAGCATACCAATCATAAGGTTCGTATAAAAATCGCCACGCTTCCCTAGTTGCATTACAAGGGTGCGAATCTCCCGGGTCTGGCGGGTCGTCCCGGTTGGACGCGGGTAATCACGTCGCGCCCTCACACCTCCCGGACCCGGCCCCAGGCTCCCTCTATGTGCTTAAATGTATTCGCCCGCTGAATTCCAAGTGGCCAGATTTAGCGGTGACCTTCGTTTCCAAATCGATGTTTATTTAAGTTGATTCTATAGTTTGAATTGTAACTTTGTGTGTGTATGTACTTATGTACCCTGACTAATCTTAATAACTGGAAAGACGTCACCTTTATCTTCACACTAACTGTCCCTCGCGACTTCGACCGTATTCGAGCAAATATTGAATCCCTTTCTACCCCTATAGAGATTGAATTTTCAAAAACGCTGACACTGGTGCGCATTTATTTCTAACCAAAACCAGGTATGTAAAATTACGTGTCTCTTACTTTTGAAATGACAGACTTTCAGACAAAGTTTTATCCCCTTTTTCATCCCTTTGGGGTTGAATTTTCAAAAATCCTATCTTAGTGCACTCTCTCTTACAATGTAGATAAACCCGCATGCGAACAACAACCCTAGCCCCAGTAGTTTGAGCTCAGGGCTATGCTTTGATATGTTCGTCAGTCAAACAATGAGGCCAAGCAATTATATATGTATAAATAGTGTAAAAAATACACACTACGAATACACGACGTGATGATAGAGCTTCCTTCTTTTTTAACGTCGGTTAAAACCAAATCAACCGCCTTTCCGCGTCTATCTGTTTGTATATCCGCTAACTCCTAAACTACGCAACGGATTTTTAAGCGATTGTCACCATTAAGTATATAATTTTTCAAAAAGTTTTATATAATATGTACTAGCTTTTTCCCGCGGCTTCGCTCGTGATATATAAGGCCTTAAAGTTTTATATTGGTAAAATAGAGCGACTTACTAGGGTGTCAAACCTACCAACTCTAGTTATGGAATAAAAGAAAACATTTTAACGAGTTAACAGACCTCTATCTGAACTTGATTACGACGGCGATATCATATATTTAAGAAAAATAATATCTTAAATAATAATTACACCTGATAATACGTCTATAGACACCTGTATTAATACTTGCTTAAAACGACGAAATAACCTCCAGTATATACATCCAGTATATACAATATATACATTATCATACATATATACGAAGAGTGTCTACACATACGAGGCGTGAACAACGAGACTTGTCAAGCACTCTGGTCAATTTTTTTATTTAAATAAATACATATTTTGTTTACTACTTATTGTTTAAAATTAATTTAGAAATTTAAGCATTTCTATATGCGGACCGCATTTCAATATTACATGCTACGCTAATGCGTTATCCCGTAATAATACTGTCGCCAGCCCGTATGGAATCTTTATGATAAGTGTTTTTTTTTTGTTGTTTTTGAATACTGGCTGGTTTCGAAAAAAAATTTTATTTATCTGTGCGTCAACTAGACATATAATTTAAAAAAAATACATTAAAACAAAATTAAATACCAACCAATCATTTCAAATTACTCCCAATCAAAGAGTACATTGAATAATATAAAGACTCCCAATATCTGTAGCATCCTTGTAACGAACGTTATTCGAATTAAATTTAAAATATTCAACTTCGAAAATAATTGAAAAATGGCTTTGAAACCCACAACTTGCAAAGAAGCTATTGCTCGTTGGGAGAAGGAAAAAGGAGAGGTAGCCGCAGAGGCTCTAGTAATAGAACTCCAATTCCAATGGCCACCAATCGAGAAGATGGACGGAGCACTCTCCACACTTGTGAATTGCGAGTCAGTATTTTACCTTGTTCGTGTTTTAGAGGCGTAAAAATGCCTATGCGTTTTTAGGAGTTGAATGCGTTCGTATTATGATCTGATGTAAATAAATATTTTTTTAAGTTTGCCTGTTTCTTGAGAAAGAGTATATTACATCAACTCAATGAAACAGAGCAGTGAATTAAAATATAAGAATATCTTAAATAAGAAAACAGAATGAAACAAATCATCAACTAAAACACTTGAGATTGTCTAGATTCATGTTTTTAAAAAGTTTTAAGAAAAACTTTTATAGTAAATAAGCTTGCATGATAGAACACATAAAAATTGTTCATTTTAGAATTCTTGTAATGCAGAATCCTGGATGTATTTATTATCAACAAGACTGTAACGATCAGTTTAACTTTTGAGTTTTCAGAAAGCTTAGCTTATCCACGAACATGATCGATAAAATAGCAGGGATTGCTGGAATGCGAAATCTGAAGATTTTATCCTTAGGGAGAAACTACATCAAATCATTTGCAGGGGTGGTACGACCAATTTAAAACTATCTTTGGCTTTAAATGTAGTTCCAGGCACGAGTACACGCGCTGTAAGATCTTATTTGTCCACCATAATTATACTAGCTTTAGTTTTGCTGTCATTAATTACTTTGTCGAGGTAACTCAATAACTAAGGCATGTCTCTTTCCAAAGATGTGGGTTCGAATTAGTGATGGCACATTGCATCAGTTATAAGTCACTGGTTAAATAATGGTGATATAAAATCACTTTTCACTGTAATTACAAGAATACAGGAAACATAAATAAGAAATGACGGTCAAATATCACCAGAGCGGTATTTCACGTGAGACAATCCGCTAAATCGCCATGTAGTACAAAATAGCTAAAGTACATACTCAAAACGATAAACGATCGAACTTATTTAATTAGACATTTATTTACTTGAGTTATTTATAACGCCGTGAAGTAAGGTTGAGAGTGCAACGTTATTTATTGTTATTACATTTCTTATCTATTCCAATAATCACTTGCAGTTCTAGACGTCACCGTGACTCGTAGCGATATTTGTATGTTGACGTTACTTCCTAAATATCGGCTGGTGATTTTCACCAGTGAAATAGCATTAACAAAATATATTAACTTGACGGCAGTGAACGTCATTTTAAAGTAGCTGTAATTTTCATCACTAGTTCGACATCAGTTGGTCCCGAGAGCATGCTCTGCTTGGGCATCTTTTTTACGACCTTCGTGTTATAGTGGTCGAAACATTCATCAGCCTAATTCAACAGAACTTAGACGAATCGAGCTCTATAGTAAATTTTGTTAACGAATTTTTTACTCTGGTCTGAAGGTCTGAAATCAGCCCAAGAGTAACACAACGGGTAGTGTATTAAACTATAACATAAACTTAACTATAACATAAGCTCAACCTCCTTATCTTGAGATCATAAAATGTATTTAGGTACATGCCGATTTATCATGACAAATTAATACAAATGTCACAAACTAAATGTAAAGACAAACATTGATCAAATATATGCACTTAAAATTTACCAATATGTGAAAGCCGCTAGTCCTATAAGACAAACGTGGCGGACATACCGACCTGAAATTAAAAAAGGCCCAGCCCGGCACTGGGATGCGTATACTGTGATCTTTTTAGACTTATTATTGTTATACTTTCAGAATTTCATAGAAAGCTGTAGGTACTACTCCAGGTGTTAAATTACGACATAATTTAAAATGTTATTTTAAAATAAAATATTAAAAATATAGGAAACAGTAGCAGATACTCTCGAGGAATTGTGGATCAGTTACAACCAAATCGACAAGATGAAGGGCATAGGATCATTAAAGAATTTGAAAGTTCTGTACATGGCTCAAAACTCGGTGAAAGAGTGGGTAGAATTTAATCGATTACAGGTATGTATATGGTATGGTATCTATGCCAATATATAAAATTGAAAATATCTACCTTTGATATCAAAATAAATGGCAAAGTTTCAGTGAAAGCGGCTATTTAAGCATGTCTCCGTTTTTAAAGTTTTCATTATCTCTCCAAAAAGTTGTCTCGAATAGGCTTTAAAAAACTAAACGGAGTTTATACAAGAATAACAGCAATTTTATTCCTGTTTGGTTTTCATATATTGCAGAGTTCTAAGATATGAACATGATATAATTTTATACTATACGATTTAATACACTAAATTTCATAAAACTCCATTATATTGCAAAACTGAAAGAGGAACAAACGTTATTTTTATGTTCGACTGGGAAATTCTTTTTCAAATTTATGACATATAAATTTAGTACTATTGATTTCAGGAGTGTCCAAGTCTAAGGGACCTGGTTTTCATTGGCAACCCTATATGCGATAATCAGCCGGATGTGGAAACATGGCGTACTCAGGCCTCCAACCGGCTGCAGCAAATTACTAAGTTAGACGGCATCCCGATCATCAGACTTGGAGACTAGATACAAATACATGTGTATATAAAGGAGATATAGGACAGTTGATATTGATTAAAGCTTGTTAATACTTAAAGGTGATTCACATATTTCATACAACGCATAAAGCATTATTTATGATTTTTTTATTGGTCTGTTATAAAACCGAAGATAGGTAAATATAGACATGGTGAATATATTTTGGGTTTCTAACATTTTTTAAATTGTTTTAAAACATAAATTTTATAATAATTTGTTCTTTAGTACTACTACTCTCTGCTACTCGCTTTTGTAGCTCTGTAACCAAATGGCAAATACAGCAACCGTTTTGCCATATTTTTTTTATTGCAGGAGTTCAGCAGACAGGTAGGCCCACTTGATAGAAAGGCGGCTACCATCACCTATGGACATTTGCAACACCAAAGGTGCTACAAATGCGCTGCTGCTCTCTTAAGGGAGACTGAAAGCTGGTCACTAATGCCGGAACACAACTCAAGGTTGTTATGGCGACATACTTTAGACCAGCGGTGGTAGGCATCTAGTCGGGCAAATGCCCTACCACCTGGCTGTGGATTGTTTTATCGCCTCTTACGACAGGCCGTCCGGCCGCAGGAAATTGTATTGTTTCTCCGTTCCTGCACAGATAACATTTGGTTACAGAATAGGTATTACTACGTTCAGATAACACGTAGGTACCGCTTACGTATGTGAATATTAGATTGAATTTGAATAAGTTATTTTTAAGACAATTTAGCATAACTATATTATTATAATGAAGTTGCACTTGCAATAATTTGCCTAATAAACCTAAAATTAATCCAAATTATTGTTTTAAATAGATAGGTATGTATTTGATTGACCTCCTCTACTCTGCGGATTGATCAATATAATTTACAAATTGGTTGAGTTGAGTTTTTTGAGATAAAAATTCAAAAGAAAAAAACATTAAAACCAATAATGAAAAATTGGTCCTTTGCTTTCCACAATGTCTTACTTATGGCCAACAGCTCATGGCATAGAGTAGATAAACATTATACCAAAATGACAGAACGACATGACATGTCAATTATTACTGCTATTTCGTTTAAAAAGAGTGGATTGTTGTTATAAAGGTATGCTTCAAATACCGATTGCGTGACACCTAAGAGCGGCCCTAACAGCTATTGTTAGAGAGCCACTTGTTTGGTCTACGAATTGAAATGATGATAATATTTGAAATAATAGCCCCATCACATCGCTTCACTCACTTGACATTTATGACAGATTATTCTCTGGCAACACTAATAACAGCAACACACGCCATCTATCTATTATGTGACGCAACCATAACATGGTAGTGTAAGATTGAATCCCATTAATCGAATAATGATTACGATGGAAATATTAGAATCATTCAACTAACGCCGTGAAGCGATAAATTGATAGCATTCGTATTAACATGGAAAAAGAATAATATCTTCCGTATTCATCATTCTAGAGTTAAATCCCGGTTGCCTTCGATGCATCTGCTTCGAAGCCAGGAGTTCGGTTTCCTACTTTTTCTTCTCCACTTTGCACGGTGTTCGGCATCCCTAACTGTGAGACCATGAGTACCCATATAATCTTTTACTAATAGATTCCCGAATATATACACGTTTCGCCTTGATCACGGTTCTCGCTTGACTGCCCCCTCTCCCCATCAGGCCCTCGATTTACACCTCACAAATACAAACGTGCCCACATCGTGGTCGACGCAATCCGTAACACTTGGCTAATGATTCGGTCGTCAATTACAAGTAGTTCAAATACCGACAGGTAATAAAATGTGTTTCTACAAATCTGTATGTGGAATTTGTCTTAGTTGGCGCCTAGGTTAAAATATTGTTACAAGTGGTAACAATATTATTATAAGCTGAAATATATTTTTAACGTATGTTCAATTCATGCTCTAATTAACTATCCAGAAGCCATTTCCTCGTGAAATTGGCTAAGGAAACAAGCTGGGAAATGACTATCTAATAAAAAATGTCCCCCAAGAATACTTTTTGAGAACGCACAATTTTATCGCAGATCGTCCAAAGCCCTATATGAATGTGCTGCTATTGTCCACACGACTTTAGGATTCGTCATACATCTCAAAGCTAACTTAATAGCCTGCTTAATTCACGCCGAAAGGAAATACGAATTGGCGAGGGAGGCCATTGCCGGCGCAAAAGTTCCTCTCCCGATAGACGCGCTGATGGCCCGCCTATTGTGATGCCACTAATAAAATTTAATGATGTAAACGGATAGCACGAATTTATCTGACTGCCTCATAGGGAGAGGTACTAAAGGGAAATCAAATAATGGCGTTCTAACAGTATCACTTTGGACAAATTAGTTGCTTTTGTCATCCAATACTGCTAACTAAGTGCTTTTAAAGATTTAAATTTCTGTTTTATTTAGGCCGCATTCAAAGGACCTCGGAACATATATTATTAATCATGATATATTTTTAATCATACTTACATATTTTGATGCACTGTTAATAAGGTAACTATTTTTTGTTGCAAGTATTTCATAGGTGAAAAAAAAGAAGAAAAAAACGATAAAAACTTTATTTTTGTAGGCTCCTACCCTGGTTGTTATGGGGTTCTTGTGGTAATCAGTGGACTGTTATAATTATTATTATATGAGCTTTATTTGTGACCACTATACAGCTAATATTCGCGACAAAGGTAAAACGATGTGTATAAGGCGGACTGCTCGCACGCGGCGCTCTCCTCTCTCCCCGACGTAACGGATTGGCGTTAACAATTTTCTTTTAAAAACATACTTTTCTCCGGAGTGGATTCTTTTTGCTAATTGAGGATGTTCGTCTAATAATGTCCGTCCACATCCGAACAACTTTCAATTTGCATATGAAATTTGACTCTTAAGACGGCAGATAATGTTTTTACAGAAAGTTGCGTTTTCTCACTGCTCCAATAATCATTCTCTTGTGAAAATATCCTTTCAACAGCAGCATTAGTGCCTGGACAACATAAGGAAATTTCTATTAAAACTTTTAAATTTTCACGTGGGATATGTTCTACTCTAAAATGCCGAAATATTTCAACCTATCTTTTGTCAAGTTCTATTTTCTCATCGTTCCTTATGAGTACTTTCAGAGTACAGGATTTGAAAAGAGTACGGTTTACAAAAAAAGAGTACAAATCTCAGTAAATGAGTACAGTTGGTCACCTTACTGTTAAGTATGTTTTCTTATAAAACTAAGTTTTGACGGTTTTAAGCGCGGTAATTTATTTAATTTTTATTGTTCCGACATTTTCAGAACGAGATTTTCAGAATTACATTATTTGATATCCGCTTGTTATTTGCGTGATGCAAACTAGATCAGAAAAACTTCTTCAGCGTGCGCCATGGACGCTATTCAGCCAGGATTCGAGCCCATTTCATTGGAATCAGCTTAGATCATATAAACGACATGTTATACCTCAATGGGAATCAGACACGGTAACATTAATGATTAGGTACCACAACTTTTAATACTTAAAAGATAAACATTACTCATAGACATATAAATAATAAATTACGATGGACACATCCAATTATTTAATGGAAATCGACAATTGTGTGTACTAGTTAATGGACGATAATTGCCCAGCCAAACAGAAGTAACTCTGTTAATCACAATGAAGCTCACACCTTCCCTGCGTATTATAGACCAAATATGGACCCCCGTTAATGCGTACAAATGCTGTCGTACGACATGCAGCCCGTCATTATTTAATTATTAACACTACAAGCGACCTAATTTTGATTTCTATTTGACATTTCGATTACACACCACGTAGCCGCCGGCGAGCGGCCATTTTGTGACATCTGTCCTCGAATGTGTTACGAACTATAAAATTCAATTTCCCCAATCGTCCAGCTCGACACATTTATTATTCATAGATCGGTACGTAGATGCGCGGCCACTAACAGATGTGATCTTTTACGTGAAGGAATATCAAAAAACATGTCTATATAAAGAGCAGTGATTCTAAGGGGTATGAATTTATTATTAGATCATGTCGATCCAATTTATGGAAGCGTTCGAAAATTGAAAAAGAATCAATGATTGTAATATCAACAATACAATCAATAAAGCGTTCAGTAAAAGTTTCATAAAAAGCTATTTTATCTGTTGTTGTGCAATAATAGCTACAACTTCATTAATTATTCTAAAAATAATTGTATAACATACTTCTGTACTTATAAAGAGCTTGAGATAGACAAAATATGTAAAATATTTTTAGCTAACGTGTTGCTGGGGAGCAATAAATCACATTGCGAAGCAGTGTACAGAATAGGAAATAGATTTAATTTTTAACTTACATATATTATATTCTTATCTGCAAATAATGTTCTCCAATGGAACTTAGTTACCAACTTACCAAATGAAAGGTACATATGACAAAATATTTAAATGTAATAAAATATAAACTTAATAATTAAATCTAAAGTAGCAAATCACTTCCAGCGAAGAGTAATGCTTATTTGTTGGCCAAATATGAACCAGCCTTCCGATCAAGGGTAGTGTCAAAGAGTTTTTTACAAATGTCTTTAAACTTTTTGTCGATGAACCCCACTCCAATGTTTCAACCCTAAAGGGCACAAATATGTCACCTTTTCCTAAGGCTATATATTTGCATCAGTTGACGTCTTCAGCCAGCTACGTTGCCAGCCTCTGACTGGAGTATTGGAAGATGTGACGGTACCACTTTGTCGACACAAATCGCATCCCAGCATCTTCCAAAGGACAAGTGACATTCCGTCCGATCTCTTACCATCGTCACGCACCAAGGCATTCAGTTCTAGAATGACCGGTAAACAGACACTGACAAGAGCTCGGCGGATGATGTCGTTAAGGCTGGCATGACTTCTTCCTGCGCACTTCAAACATGACAACCAGTGATGTGCAATCGGTCTACCATAACTCCACACCGACAGTGATGCGGTACGTAACATGGCACCCCCAGGCGTAAGCTCGTGACTAATCTAAATCAAGTATTATCCAGAAGTATGTTCGTATAAAATGATGGGAATTTTGAATTTGAATCGCATGTAAATTGAACGGCCAATTTGTGGAAAATTGGCCTTCAATTATTAAATTCTAATGACATTCCTAAGACCTACGTGCTTTAAAATGCTCATACTATTTGGCTCTGATTCCAAAAGGCAATCAAATTGCGGCGACGGCATGAGCATTTACTCCTCCAAAAGTCTTCATTACAGTAATGACTGAATCGTCGTAGCTAGTTTATGTATGTTTTAAATTTATGTCCGGGTTAGGGATCTCTTTGATTTACCAATAAATCAATCCGTGTCGTGGTTAATGCACGATCCATTTGCCCAATGTAGCCTAATTGTTAATAGCGCCGCCCAATGACCACATTAAGTTGAAACCCCGCCCGCCCACGATAGCGGCGGTCGCAATAAACACACCGCATGAAACCCCACATCACTTACTTTACTTGGCTGTAATAGCTGATTTTCTAGCTCACGGGAATCAGTCTCGACAAACGGCCACGCTTACTCCACTCAAAGGCGGAGAAAATGGCTTAAGTGCTTTCTCTATTATGCTTAAGGTCGTTCGTGAAAAGGATAATTTTCAACTCTCCAGTGCCCCCCATCCATTCATACGGTAGAATTGTATGGATAAGGTAAAATTATATAATGTTTTATAGTACTTACAACTAGGTAAAGTGCTACGATTTCACATCTTTCGCTTCAACTACTTTAATTATTATTAATCTCTTGCGCGTTGGTTTGTAATGCTTTTTAAAAAGCTTTAAAGCGCAAACAAGTATTAGTTAGGTATTTAAAAAAGTTATTATTTACTTGTTTAAATAAAGTTCTTCTTTGTCACCTTTGCTTTGGTATAAAAAGGCTTTTTACACCAAAGCATTTTTTAAAATTTTTGAATTTTTTTATTTTATTACAATAGATATATTCATTAGCTTCTAAAAACAAGCATAAAATACATGGTATCTCGTAAAATGGAAATGTTGCGTTGTACCTACCGTTTCGATAACTACCAAACTACGAGGAAAATCTTAGTTATGCTAAACACAAAAGTAAACAAATAATAATATAAAATAATGGCGAATACTTAGTTTCTAAACACATTACACAATAAAAAGAAATTGTTATCATTTTGAAAACTTCATACACAAGAAAAACTTTTAAACAGAATTATGATGTTTCATTTGTTTCACTTGTAATAATAGTTGATGGTTACACGATTGGTGACGGTTACCTATTTAGGCAGGAGATGGTTTGACGCTCGATCGTAATAAGAGCGCTAATAGCTTGAGTGCATAAATAGACCTTTCACCTAAGGTTAACTCACCACTCTGCTTTTCATTTTGACTTTCACCTCTCGTGTAATAGTCTACTCGTGTAATAGTCTACTCGTGTAATCGCTGCAAGTACTAAATGCCACACGAGTATTATACTTACATACATATTAAAGTAAAATAATATTTAGGTGGAATGTTCATACTTTTCTTATGTAGAATAAGATAATATATTTTTAAGTTGGGTAACCTATTGTCGCGGCAAGCGGCGAGGGTAGCGAAATAAAGCTTTTCCAACAAACAATAGTTCCGGCCCTTTGTCTCGCTCCGAGTTGAGTAAACATTAGTAGTTGAGGGCATTGTGAGAGGCCTGAGAGGCCGCCTCCGCGGTCCCCGCCTCCGACCAACTTTACGGCCAGATAACACCCACTTACCCCTCATTACCTTTTGTTTGTTTGATATATTTTTCCTTTATAAAAGGCCTCTATGCGACATCGTGGTTACTTAGTTAGACTATAAATGCTACATAACCTACTTACTACAGCATCCGTCCCTTAATCTGAGCGCATGTAATGCTGTTTAAATTTCAAAGTAAAACGTTCCCGGGTAAAATATACTCTTTACACTATTTACTGGAATCGCTATAATGTTTACGGCTATTAGAGCCGGATCGACCGATGTGATACCACGCTCTCACAGAATATCGGCGTGTAACGGTTAGACTTGAAGTAATGTTATTTCGTGCGACCAATGACAGATCTGATGGCCCACTTATACCTTTCCCTATTTAACCTTCCCATCCTAACCCCCTACTCCAATCCCATACCTTCTAACCCATTACTTTTGTTTGATCCCTCTATTTCATCCCCTATCCATCCTAAAGCTGGCAATGCGTCGGCTTCACCGTTGGTGTTGTAGGCGGCTATAGGCAACGGTTACCACTTTTCATGACCTGCGCCGTCTGTCTGTTTGCCAGCTGCGCAATAAAAAAGACTAATATATAATAAAAAAGAAGAATATATAATATTTCTAATATTAATTATTTGTCCTTTAAAACCCATCATTATATCTGATTATATTATATTTTGATTATATCTTAAAGAATTGTGATTCAACTTTCATAAGTTGAATTTAAGTATAGGTCTTTACGAGTATATTTCACCATTACAGAGAAATATTTTCTTAAGTTTTCGCGACTTGTACACATAATAAAACTACGTTATAACGGTTTTAAGCGCGGTAATTTATTTTATTTAGGTTTATCCGACGTTTCGGCCGCTTTTCAGTTGCCGTGGTCACGGAAGACAAAGATGACATTTGTCAAACGTGTATTGTCAAAGTTTTTATTCAGCCTACCGCCAACTTGTTCATTTTAATTATTTAGTTTTAATTTTGTTTATGGATATTATTTACTCTATGGGAGCCTAATCTAATTTACCATCGCTTCACAACATGTTGTGGCTTGAAGAGAAGAAGCGGCGCAAGAAACTCTTCAGCAAACATGCCTAGTTCTAAAAAATTTTTTTATATAATATTAAAATGAGTGGAAGGAAAAAATAAAAGAAATTGCTCCTAAAACACGGGTAAAAGAACACATTGCTGACATGAAACACACAAGGTCTACGAAGTCTGCGATCAGTGAACACACGCTGGATAAACCCAACCATTACATCAGATTCGATAACCCACAAATCCTCGCGAAAGAGAATCGTTTCATACCAAGAATGATGCGTGAGGCTATTGAAATCAAAAAACACCCAAATTTCAATAGAGAAGATGGTTGGCAGGTACCACCTGTTTGGGATCCAATTATCAAAACTATTAAGACCCAAACCCAGCAAAAACCAACTGCCAGACCTCAAGACACTGTGAGCTCTTTCTGCGTGCAACGAAACAAACCAACTTGACTAATTTCTTTTATTTTTTCCTTCCACTCATTTTAATATTATATAAAAAAAATTTTTAGAACTAGGCATGTTTGCTGAAGAGTTTCTTGCGCCGCTTCTTCTCTTCAAGCCACAACATGTTGTGAAGCGGTGGTAAATTAGATTAGGCTCCCATAGAGTAAATAATATCCATAAACAAAATTAAAACTAAATAATTAAAATGAACAAGTTGGCGGTAGGCTGAATAAAAACTTTGACAATACACGTTTGACAAATGTCATCTTTGTCTTCCGTGACCACGGCAACTGAAAAGCGGCCGAAACGTCGGATAAACCTAAATAAAATAAATTACCGCGCTTAAAACCGTTATAACGTAGTTTTATTACAGAGAAACTTTTTAAATCAGACTATACATAAACTATTGTAAATATACACAAAGGACTGTCTTATCGCTAACGATCATATCCAGACAGCTGACGAGTGTATGAACTTGTACTTAGATAATTATCACGATAGGTAATACGATTAAAGTTTTACTTGAGTACAAAACATCCTAATGTCTTGTATCGTTTTTTTTTATTGCTGAAGCTCAGCAGGCAGTGGTTATCGTCGCCTGGGGACAATAGCAATACCAGCGATGCTATCAATACGCTGGCGGCCTTGAAGGATAAACTAGAATCTAGTCACTAATGCCGGACCTCAACTCAAAGTTGTTACGGCGGCATACTCTAGACCAGGTGTGGTAGCCATTCAGTCTTTTTTTGTCGCCTCTTACGACAGGCTTCCCGGCCGCAGGTCTCTTTTTCCGTTCCTGCACGGAATAAGGAATATTATTACGTATAATAATTTCTAAAAAGCTCTTACGCATTATATAAAAAATAGCATAGTAGTATAAAAACAAAAAAGTCACGATTCAGCTATAAATTATTCCTTCAACATGAACACCTATTTTCCATAATAGCCGATAAACCAAATTTAGTTTTCATGTTACACACCCTCGAAGCTACTTATAATAAGCAATGATCAATGGAGAATAATCCCATTGTGTCGCGCGCGTACAAAAAACCATGTCTGAATTATTCCGCTACGCTCTCGCGCTAATATCTCCATTCCATTAATGTGAAGCCACATTGTTGTATCCGCGTCTACATGGAAAGGATTACGCACAGAAATGTTGACAGTTGTGTAGCTTAGACAAAGGAAAAGTGAGTGCATTTCGTAATCGGTACTCATAATGGTCTGTGTTTATTTAATTTAAGTCACTGGCAACACAATAATGGCGTGTTTTCGCCGGCGGCGGCGCTGCGCGGCGTTCTAACTTGAGCCGGGAGCGCCTCGGGGCAATAAAATTAATGAAGCGTGGAGATGGGACCATTTTACTTGTATTATTCGTCTCTTGTGGCCTGAGACTGGAGCGAATGTCCATTAGTTCTGTTTTAACATGTTAGCGAGGTTGAAACGTTGTAAATGCGATTTACTTTACAGAGAGGGTGGAAAAGTAGCGGAGTGATTTCGTCTCGATCAATAGTCTATGCGATCGGAACAGACTCTTAAAAATGTATGCTCTTATAACTCGATGTGCCTAGTCGACAACTTAGCACTGCTTATAATTCTTCAGTTCTAAGATATTATTTTATACATCATTAATCCTTGTTTAAAATAATACAAACCTTCTCTGTGGTTGTATTCGGATTAAATAGACTATCGTAAATTGTGTGTTATTTTAAAGTATTTTTAAAATCGCATCTCCGATTTAAAAATATTTTAATTATATGTGGTGCATTCGTAGTATGCTGGTTAATATCCGGTACGAAGGACCATGAAAGAAATTAGGAGGATTATATGGCTGGGATACTAAATACTTGCTATATTTAAGAACGGTTCAATGGCAACTGTCATAACAATGAAAAATAACTTATCTAAATATTAAAAATACTTTAATAATACTAAATAGCGTTTATTCAACGTTTTACCATTCCCTACTTATAAAATAGAGATGTTAGATACGTATATTATACTACTCCTATACCAAGGTCTATTATGCTAATAATGATGAACAATAAATGATCAATAAGCATTTTTTTAAATATTGATGTAATATTAGTACTGAATCGATAAGAATTATTAATTATAATAGGCAGAACATTTTGCACGCCCTAGAGTCAAAGCATATGAAACAATGGAACCATACTATCATCTTTTTTATGTACCGTGTTTTATGCAATAAATGATGTTTTGATTTGGTTTGATTTTGATATATTTTTTCAGTATCATTAAATTTTGTTTTAACAGCTCATTAAGGGTTGGCTGAAACAATTTTGATATTTTTAAAATTGATAAGTTAGTCGAGCCTTTCCGGGAGATCGTATATATAAACTATATTCGGAATTGATAAATAGCCACAATAGTCGTATAACATTGCATTAGTGGTTCTGATGATCATATTCCAATCTGATAAAAGGGCGATCGCTCGCCGACAACGAGTGTGAGCGCCTGTTAGCTGCGTTAGCCGCGCGTCAATTTTTCTTCTGATAACATCTTAATCCGCGAATTTTACCCGCCCTAAAATAGCGGTTTTTTTCCATTTACACAGCATAATCCTAACGTTAAAATTGAACAAAAAATATTCAATGCTGTGATTACTCTCTTCAGTTCGCACAAAAGCAGGCGACGGAACTAATATATAATTAATAATTAGGTATAATCTATTGATTATAATTATTATTACTTATATCAATTAATTATTATATCTTTATCAGCTCAACCAAATTGTAGATCTTTTGACTGACACCAAAAAACATATTTGTTATGACAAATATTAAGCCATAATTAAAACTGCGTTCTAACAGTTTTAAACGAGGTATTTTATTTTCTGTCCGATTTTGGGCATGTTTGGGCCACTTTTCAGTAGCCGTGATCATGAAAGACAAAAATATCAAGTAGTACCTATCATGTAATGCCATTGTGAGGATCCATTTTACTAGATAGGTATATAGTTTACACTCCGACAGAAATGCGCAACGTTCTTGCTTAGTAGTATTTAATATGTTACATGCAATGTAGATAGATATTTATTAACCAACATTACACATATCTTGAATAAACTTAGCATTACACAGGAAGACAATACCCACCGGAAGGGTACTAACCGCCAAAACTCAGAAAATTTCATTATCAAAAATTCTAAATTAACACATATCGGTTTTGAAAATAATGAGAAGTGTAATAGGGGCAAAACAGTAGCTTGCTGATTACACGAACATTTGCTTAATAATATTAGCATAAAATGAAGTGCCGCTATCTGATGGAGCGACTGCGTTGCAAACATACTAACGCGATCTCATTCAGCCCGATGTTCATACCCGAGACAATAACGCGATTAGTGAAATAAATACACTAACAAAAGCACATGACATGGGATTTTGCCACCATTGTAGATTGAAGTCCGATAACCGTTGGTGTTGGATGTATATTTTATTTTTATTTTTGGAGTAAGTACATCCGTGCTGAAACGAAGAAAGTTTACTAATGCCTGTGGCTGGGCAGACTGTAGTAAACGCTAGAAAACCATTCAGAGCCAGGTAGTCGAATGTTTCGGCTCTGGAAGGGTATAGAGTATGCCGCCACAAGAACCTTAAATTGTATTCCAGCATCATTCGCCAGGCTCCAGTCCCCGCCTTCGAGTCCGGTAGCACATACTACTCGGTCGTCTCGACTCTTGTCTGCTGTGTTTTCCTCGAGTACCTACATCAAACAAGATAACTGCCCACCAGATGGGAAGTGGTTATCATCGCCTATCAAAATTGATAACATCGGTGATGCTACCTGCCTCCAAGGGGGGAGGGGGAGATGTTAGTCTTTGAAAATCAGAGAAATTCGTAATTTCTTTAAAAATAAATCCACTTTTCAGTGACCATGACACAGAATGACTATGGAATAAAGGTAACTGTGCAACATAAGTTAAAACATTTAAAATAGTAAGGAATCATGGTACGCTATGAAAATTTTAACTTTTAATAGACATTTTTTCGAGCTACACTACAAACACTTTGTCATCAAGAGCTAGCGGAATAAATAATCTTCTGTTCTGTGGACCCGATTTTCTTTAGTTGCGTATTATGAGGACTTTTTTTACTTTTTAGTTATAAAAATTATAAAGAAAGAACTGCGAGACAGCCAGAGACAATCTATTTACAAAATCTAATCCTTCAAAATATTTAAGGTCGGCAAATACCTACTTTGTGTATTTTAAATAAACAGGAGTATATATAATATTATTATATTCCTGTAAAAATACAAATCACAAAAAATAGAAATTCGTTTTACATACGAATGATAAACTTTTATTGTTGTTAGATAACAACAATAGGCAGTGCGCACCCGAACCTCGGAGGTTTAGTGCGTCCGATTTCCATACAAAAACTTCTATTTCCTGGACTAAATGACACGTGAGGGCACATAAAACTACGGGGAAAACTACACTTCTAGTTAGCTATTACTTTTTTATGTTTTCACCCTTTGCAAATAAGCCAAAATTTAATTTTCAAATGACGCTCACCAGCTAACATTTACCCACTATTTACAAGCCTTGACTTTATGTATCTACTGAATCTTGCAAAGTAATGAAATGAAGTGATATATACTCCACTGTTTTAAACCCTAAAATTTTCATTGAAATCCGTCGAGCCGTTCCGAAGTGTATTATAACAGATAGATTGACAGACAAAAATAACGTTAATTTATGATTAAGCATCCTACTGAAAAGCAGTATCCAAATAAATGACATTTTTAAAATTATAATAAGGATTACCTGAAAACATTATCTATTATGTATAAGTATATATAGAACTCATTACATTAATAATTCAGCATTTAGTTTTCAATTATTTAACATATTCTATAAAAAACAAATCACATAAGTACATAACAATATAATGATTTGATACATTTAACTTAAACAAACTTGGCGGGATGATAAAATATTATGGGCAAAATAGGCACGTGGAGTTGGAGACTGCTACACACGTTAAACTGATCTCGAGCGTAGACTTGCCATCTCTTGAGGAAGTGATTTGTCAGCGCCGCCCCCTCTCGATTGAATAATTCAAATAATCGAGGTATTTATATGTAAATAGCGGGCCATATCTCCATACGAAAGGGCCGATCGGTACATAAATTTGGCGAAGACGAAGAGAAAACTACGACGTTCCGCCGATCTGATTTATACGTTAAGTTTTGGAAAAAGTGGCGCGCGTCAGGAAATGTTTGTCTAATCGCATTTATTGCCACGACCCGGGATTTTGCGCCCAGTGGTGCGCGGGGGTGCTCTCGTTTCCATTCCGAACTACGCTCAATATCTAGCTATAACAAAATGTGTGTCAATAAATTTGTTTTTTCCTTTACACAAATCCATAGGACAAATAAACATTTTCTTTATAAATCCAAAAATTACCAAATGACTGAACAGATATACAATGCAAAATAGAATGGATGCAGAAGTCGCGGAAGGCCACGACACACCTTCCATGATCAAAATGATCATGTACTAGCAGAAGTTGATGTCAGGAGCCTTAAGAACAGACGAGCGTGCATGACAAGAGTTGTGAATGTCAAAAAAGCAAGTGAGGTGTGTAAGAATAAGCCTGAATGGCGTTCTGTTGTACGTGCCTACCCCGCAAGGGACCTGGCGTGAAGTTATGTATGTACGTAAATATTACCAGCTCGATGTCAGCTTTTAAGGATTTTTAAGTCTAATTTAAAATTACTAGACGTATTTTGTTACTCTACAAAGATATCCAATAACACATTTTTTATTTTCTATATTTTTTATTATTCTTGAAGCACAGCAGAGAGGCTATCAGTTCAACTGCGGTGGAAAGTGGTTACCGTCGCCTGTGGACATTAGCAATACCAGAGGTGCTGCCAATGTTGCTGCCGGCCTTGAAGGAAAAACTGGAACCTGGCCACTGAAGCCAGAACATAACAAAGTTGTTATGGCGGCATAATGTAGACCAGGGGCGGTAGCCTTCCAGTCGGGCAAATGCTCTACCATCCGTACGCCTCTTGCGACAGGCCGCCCGGCCGCACGAATTGGTATTCTTTTCCGTTCCTGCACGGAGAGGAAAGGGAAGGCACTTGAGCATGAGTTTTGTTCATCTTTAGCACATTGCATGTTATGAAGACATTTTTAGTACAATTTATATTCCCGAATTTATGTGACTTTCATTGTCATTGCCATAAGCTACGTTACGACCTGTTACAACTTAGTTTAAATAACATTTGACAAGGTATCACAAATTAAACTATTACCTATAGGTATATTTATCTATGCATACAATCGTATCAATGAATTTTCAGTCCCGGAATATTTCTGGCAGTGTACTCGAGGGAATAATTTTGGTATTACAGTAACGAATATCATATGTCTGCAGCACTCAATTACTCATTGGATTCGAGTGCCTGAGTTGGGGAGAGCTCATCAATCATATCCGCGAAAGGGGCAACTAGGCAGTGTTAATATTCGCAACTATCACTATTATTCACTAAATGAATTCTAACTGTCACAAAAGTTACTATCTTAACTCGTTACTTATCTGAAATTGTTCATCTTCCTACTGCCGATTCACTGCAAGGAATTACGTAATAAACTTATGAGACATTGCAGACTTCATAGTGTAAGTAGAATAAGTTTAGACTTTACTATACTTTGAAGTAATTTTGAAGTAAAAAGCCTCTGAGATAGCCGACAACCGAAAACAAAAGATAAATCTGATCGAGGCTACGAGACGAGACATATTCACTCTGTATGCAATTGCATGAAAAATTGACGCCAATCACGGTAACGGTCACAAGTCTACCTCTCGCTGCATGTATGCATATTCTTTATTAGATTGCATATAAAATGTCGCGGTCCTCAGTGTTATGTTGCGGTCGGATAAGTAAGTCAAAGTGACGAAAGAAATAAATATAATACATTTTATATTGGGATTCCTTACTCACGCTGCTCACTTCGCTCGCCACTTTCTTGCTTACTGCTCTGGAATTGGGCGTAATATAAGCGAAGGATTAATCTTAATTAAAATTTGTGTATGAGTTTAGTTCTACAATTGTTGGAATACACTATGTACTTACTTGATCCTTCAGGGAACGATATAAGGCAAGTAACCAACAAAACGCACTTTATCAGGTGGCAGTCGCTTTATCCTCCTAATGAGCGACCCCTCTGGAGTAATAAAAGTCGATATCAACCTCCGAACTCTGACCGCTGCGGAAAAGATCTTGATACTTTTCCCTCATTTGTTAAGTTAAATTTATTATCAACCACAGCTATCTATGGTATCTACGTATTTAATCATATGTTGTGTTTTATAAATTATTTATACTTTCGTTACAAAAGATCATACCGCAAAGTTAGGTGTTCCTTATTTCAGAGGATCTCGTACCTAAACCTCGCTTGCTCTAGTCGAATGTGTGTTACATAACACTACTCTCAATTAACCGGTTTTATTAAGTTTGTTTATGAGTCATACTTGGTAAACGCTGTGTTGTTCACATTAGGTAAAAAAAACTGTAAAATGTGCATGTTCTATTTCAAAGACTCGAATCGATTCTTTGAATTACTTATCTATGTTTCAGTCATAAATTTAAAAATATTGTTTCAGTAAATTTACTCGTATGAATGAATAGTTTATGTCTTTATGTAATTAAAAAATAAATAGATATCGTAATTTTAAATGTAAGAAGACATTGATTGATTTGTGATTTGTGACCTAAACTTATCATGAAATGGATGAACAAAAAGAAGAAAAATAATTTTAACGCCGAAGCACCAAAACGTGTGCAACGCAGTGCATGTTCAACGAAGCGTGGCTGAGAATTAGCAGCGGCGAGGAAGAAAAATGATTGTGACAGTCCGGCGAACAACGCTAATGGAGTCCGCGTCTGCGAAATATCCCACTCAGAGCACTATGTTCTCGTCCAATGCAAGTGCATTAAGATATCTACGGCTTCTAAAATTAAATGTTTTATAACAATTAGTTGTGTTTGAAAAATTCGCTACGATTTTCATATTTTTGGAAGACGAGATCTCGCTTCAGTGACATAATTATATAACAAAGCTTCATCTGTCAACAAATCGTCTACTGATGTAGACCTTAAAAGTTATGCAAATATTATTACAACCAATAACAATTTCATGTCAACATAATCCATCCGAAGTCTTTCGGGTTTTTGATCCTTCGGTTGCCTGATCTAACAACACCCAAATACCCTATACAACCCTTGGTATATGTTAATCTTTGGTTCAATAATTATGAGCATTTAGATATCTCTAGATAACACTACAAAAGGGCTATCTGATTCGTGTATCTACTCGAGTTCTAATCGCCGTTGAAATACACGAGGGCAATTTGAAACAAGTTGGAAAGCTCCCGACAATAACAGGGCTCCACCCCAACGATACAATACAGCACTCCCCTCACAAATTAAGTGTAAAACAAACCTAATGAAATTTAAATATCTCGTCGGCGATGCAATAACTGCACAAATAAAATCATGTCGTGAGGGAGAGTATAATCGCTTCTATTGTGTACACATTGTACGAAGTTATTGGGTAAGCGAAATGTTGCAACTCTGTCGCAATAAAAACGAGAATATCTCTACACAGCAGACTCCTTGGTGGCTTGATATCGTTACTGTGACAAAGTTGCAGAGATCTAATAGAGTATTAAGAAGGGGCGGGGAATCTCTCTAGACAGTAATAGGCTTTAAGGGTGATGGCAAACCTCTTATTGTTGGCTTGTTAATGGCTAATTCGAACTAACTTGGTTTATTGATGTACGTGGAGAGGCAATATTTGCATTTATGCGCAATATTTGGCAATATTTGTATCTATCTATATTATAATAGTAGAATTTGCTACGCACTATGCTTATGAAAATTTCAATTTTGGAATGCCGCGGTATCTGCCACATTTTTTCATATTTAGATTTCGGTGATCCTTACAGTAAAACTTATATGAATTATATTTAACTCGGTATATCGTATAAAGGAACAGTACCTATCAGAGGAAAAATGCTGTAAATGTCCATAAAACGAACTCTGAAAAGCTCTTATTCAGAACATCTAGATTGTGCCACCTATTTCAAACATATTTTTAGAGCATACCAGTAAAAAAATTACAGTAAGTTTTTTCAATTTAACTAAATGAACTTTCCACGGATGTTTAAGTAAGTATTATTACGTTGAATTGATACTGTCAGTGACATCTAGCAAACAGTGGAATAAAGTATAAAAACACATTAAAGTACAGGATTAAATCGGAAGTCTTTATAGGTTTCTTTTAGATTTTTAACTAATTTGAACTAAAAAAAATATGTTTATGGTGGGGGCTTTATCTTAGTTAATGTTAAAGATTTAGGTCCTTTCACGCAGATTTAGTGATGGGTTATTTGAAATGCGATATTGTTAATGACGTTAAATACTGGCAGATAATGTATGTCCTTAGAACAATGTGGTTATGCGGTAACGCAGGTAACTAACGCAGAGAGTGAATAGTGTAGTGTAGAATAGTGTAACTTTTGTTACACTATTCTAAATCTTAATTAGTAATCCTAATTCAGAATAACAAGCAAATTCGTAATTGTAACATTCGCATAATTGCATTCTCCATTCATTTGAGGAAACATTATTCTACCAGATTGAACCAAGAATTCAGACGAATCTTTTAGAACACGTTCGCACCCCTCAAAGGGAAGGGATACTAATTTCCGCCCAAGTTTTAAAAGAAGCTTTTCTTTTAAGAAGTGGAAAAAAGTTACAATCGAAAAGGAAATTTGCGTTTTAAATCCTCTAATGAAGCTGAGAAGTTTGTAATGGAGGGAGGAAAAGCTGCGGGTGAATTGAGGTAAGCTTCAGATGTAAATATCTGTTTGTTTTTTTTAACAGGGCTCTTATGAAGTTGTTTAAATTGCATTTTTTATTATTTACTACTATACTAGAACTTCAAAAATGATGAACTTATATAAGAATTTATATAAACTTTATTCTAAATTATTGAAAGATAAAATTCCCATCCAGCGTGGCAATGCAGCCTGCTTTTTGGTCATGATTCCCTCTGTTAGCGATGCGATACATAGGCTTTAATTAGGTTACATTTTTATTTTTAAGTATTGTTTAATTTATAATATCTTGCATTTTATATATTTATATCAATAACAATGCGATATTTTATTCAATCTATAAAAATGCCTAAATCTTTTACCATACATTTGAGTGTTAGGTACCGGATAGTGAATATATCTAAAATTTAGTTTTTCTGTTTATTTTGTTTAGAAGTGTAAAAGACTAAGAACTATTTAAATATAATTATAAATTATGTTTGTAATTTATTTATTACGCCAAACTTGTGTAGGAAGAAAATAATTGAAGTAGATGAAGCAAATGGTGTAGGTATGTCAGGATCGTCGCAATTGAAGATCCATCATCTGTTTCCACCACCATGGGAAGAGGGCCCAATTCTACTATTTATTGGTAAGACAACATGAAACGAGAAAACTATTTCAAATATCTTAGCCTTGCGAAGATATTCAAAGTACGATTCCATTACGATACCGTCAATAATTCGTAATCTACTAAGTCCACAATATCTTCTTGATATCGTTGCGGCAGAACAATAGAAAATAAAGTGGTGAAATGGACGACAGTGTCCGGCCTTTTTGACAGGATAGTAATAACTAGTAATAATTAGTCCCCCCTGCCCCAACATTGGGGCAGACTGACGTGATTTCAATCATTGCAGATCAATGGTTCATTATTCACTTGTACTGAGCGCGGCAATTAGTACTTCATACGGATTTACCTATAGAGTAGTTTCGTGTGATCGTATTGGAATATATATCCCAGATTATTATTTTTTAATTCATTAAGACTGGTGTGCACTAACATTTAACCGACGGTTAAACAAAAATAATCACTGTTTTTCCATACATTTTTGGCGACTATTTTATTTTAACTACGGTTAAAAGTCGGTGCACACCAGCCCTAGTCTCTAATATTTTTATGGTAATACGAGATATTTCCAGCACATAAAAATACTCTGTGGCGAATTCTATCTAAAAAAACGTCTTTCTCTACAATAAATGTTTCGACTCGAATTAACAACTTTTGTAATCGAAGAAATAAAAAAACTTAATACTCATAAAGACTTGATATTTTCACGCAGCTTTTTTTGTCCTTTTACACATGGCGTTCAATTTCTGTAAGAATCTTTCTATTCCGATATAGGGCAAATTATAATATTATTGGCACCCCAATACAATGATTCGTGTCCTATTATTTTATTCAAAACATTATGAAATCTAAATTTTTATTTATTTTTGTAGCTATAAAATGATAACATTTATATTATGTCATATATTGAATAAATTGATTGGTTGGGATGCCAACAAAGAATAATATAGTTACCTTAAGGTTTTCTAAGTGCCAATAGCTTGATTGTACCCATTATTACTTGTTGTTTTCTAGAAAAGTATAAATCAACTTTTAAAATATAAAAATAAATAAAACAAGGTACAGTTTTATAACAAAATTTTATTCGGGTATATAAATATTATTTTTACATTTTACACTAAAATTCAATAAGGCGCGAATTATACATCTGTGCAACATTATTATTGAATAAAATAGTTAAGCTCTTGACTTCAAATCATACGTCATATTTAAGGAATGTTTGATAACACACACAAAAAGATATTATTTGTTTTGTGCAATGTTTAAAATTGATGGTATCATTTTACGACATTCCTAAAACGATTTCAACGCTTCTTTAATCTGTAATTTTTAATCCACAAGTTTGTAAATCAAATTGAAACATTCGTCAATCGCATTAATATGTTTAGACAGTCAATATCTTCATTGAAACTCAGTGATAAGGGCAATTGACGTATAAAATTTATTGACTCAAAATTCATGGACAATTGTGTCGAGATATATAAAAATGAAATATTGAAGTATATATATAATAAATAAAACCAATTGCATTTAAATTGAAATTTGGAATAACATCATTTTGAATGCATTTGACAGGGTCTTACATCTTGAAGAAAATTTAAATTCCTACAATAAGTAGAAAGCCTTATAATTATAAGATATTTAAGAGATATAAGATCTGTTACTAAAATAAATATTAGAAATTTGATAAATTTGAAATCAATTATTAAAATTCATTAAATATTTACGTACTCTCATTTTATTGTTATTGAGCCGAAAAAGATAATATGATACAATAATGAACTAATACCATTAGGGAACGAACCCATACTATGTGACCACTTTTGGGGGAGTGGGTGTTCAAAATACCACGCTTGGTCACAGGGAGAGGGCGCGGGGGTTGGGTTTTCGTCACTTAGTCTATAAATAATTCCTCTAGGCAATTTTCGCGCTTTTTCGAGCTATACTCAAATATAGTGCTTTTTAAACAGCTAATAAGGCAAATTATTTTCTTTTGTTTTCTATTTGCAAAACAAAAATTAAAACCATATTTAGGAGCCAAATTAATTTAATTATCTTTCTTTTACCAAAAATAAAAAAAAATTAAATACTACGTGAAAACTAGAGGGGAGCCCCCCCCCCTACTCTCTTGGCGTACTACGGGTTGTCACCGAAGGGGAGGGGAGTATAAATTTCAAAACATAAGTCAAATACTATGGGTACATTCCCTAGTGGTGTGCAGAGTTTACAACACAAATGTATTTTAATACAGATGTATACATGATTTATATTTCGTGGTTTCCTATCAGATGACAAAGGGCTTCATTGTTGCACAGCCGCATTGGCGATAATCGAGGGCGAGTTAATTGTCTCTCCAAGACTCTCCAACAGTTCTTTGCGGTAGTCGTCGAAGTCACCATCGACCTATAAAACAAAGGACATGTTTTATATTAAATAATATGGTAGAGAACAAAATATCAAAAGTGACAATAGGGGAGCGAATAATCACATTAACCGAAATACTTTTCATAATATTATCGGGGTGAAGGTAAGGAAAGGAATGCTCCGGTGGTTCGGGCATGTGGAAAGAATGTATGATGAAAGAATGACTAAACAGATATACAATGCAAAAGTGGATGGATGCAGAAGTGGCGGAAGGCCACGACACACCTTCCATGATCAAATTGATTGTGTACTAGCAGAAGGTGATGTCAGGAGCCGTAAACTTTCTGCTCACTATTAGCACATATGTGTCCGCGACGACAGTGCAGATTGCGTTTGTGCACGTGATCGTTTTTGTATTGTTGTCTCACTCTGTTTATATAGGAGTTGTATGATTTGTATGAAATGGATACCCATTTCATTCTCTTGGTATATTAAGAGATAATGGTTGTTTTAATCTTGAGGCTTTTGAAAGAGCTGAAGAGAGCGGCACAAATTCGAGCGATTTCGCGTTTTAGTAGTGATGGACAACGCTTCCTATTTGACTGAGTTTGATAAAACTCGCACATCGGTTCGCACAGTAGACGCTTGGCTTCCCGAATTCACAATGCATATGATGAAAAGGATGAATATGCCATGTTAACATTTAGATTGACTTTTCGACTCTGCGCTAGTTTGACTGGACCCTAAGGGCGCGTTCCCACTATGTCGTAACGATTAATTTATCGTTGGACGTGACGTTTGTAGCTGTTTCTATTATAACGATTGCTTGTCGTCAAATGTTATCGTTTAGCGACTATCGTATCTAGCTGTTCCCATTGGATCGCGACGGCATTTTATCGTTTCACGGCAGTCTCTTTGTCGTTTACATGTCATCAGCAAGCTACTATAGTCGCGAGGGGGAAGGGAAAATATGTGTAAACGACGAGACGATAATTTTATCGTGGCTACGATAGATTTACCGTCGCGATTTAGTCGTAACGATTTTTTATCGTTTTACGACTGTCGTGCTAGCCGTTCCCATTTTCATAAAAATCTGTTTTCACTACAAAAGAATGTCGTAAAGGACAGTAAATCGTGTTGTTCTATATGCAAACACGTCCATTTAAACATATAAGCCACGACACTTAAAACTACACGTGTCTGTCGTCACGACAAAGTGACGTGACGTTCTTTTGAGGAGTTTTTGGCGGGAACTGAAAGGAGATGTTGTGCTGTCCAGTTACTTTCTAAAAATGTGTAAAATTACTCTAAAATTAACAATAGTTGTACGATATTGATAGTTTTTGAGTAGTAATTATGTGTTTTGTGAGAAATGTGAACTGTATAGTCAAATGTGGCCTTTTGAGTTGTCACAAGAACTCCGTCGAATGGCACTAGCTGATTACCTACAGTTCAGCTGTACTACACATAGGCTTAAGCAAATGAAGTTACTATATTGTAAACTAAGATCTGTCTTAAAGGCCTAGATGCCAAGCCATAAACCTAAATAAATAGTAGTTCTTACGAAATGTGAAATGTAAAACTAAAATACTTTATCAAATTTTATGTATGTATCTTAATTTTTAAAAATAAGTGATGTCGTATTATATGTATATACTGACATTGTTTCAGATGGTCGCGATGAATGAAATGAAATACTAGAACAAGTTTTTATTTGTTTCATTCCCCCCCCCCCCTTTTTTTGTGTTTCTTATCTATCTGGTCATCGCCATAGACCTTGTCTTTTCCACATCTGACGTTGGCAGTGATGGTAGTTCGACCAAGAACAAGCCTCTCGCCAAAAAAAACAAAAAGTGAAGTGATGTGAAATGTGACCTCGTTGATGGTCTGGTCCTCGATGACGTAGAGCGCGCAGTCGGTCTCGCGGATGAGCCGCTCGTCGTGGGAGACGATCACCACCCCGCCCTTGTACTCGTTGATGGCCTCCGCCAGCGCGTCTATGCTCTCGATGTCCAAGTTGTTCGTGGGCTCGTCCTGATGCCATCGAAATACATTAAGCAACTAAGCAAGCGTAAGCTTACATTTTTATACATCTATTTTATATTATTTAATATTGTAATACACCATTTTTTGTATTTTTAGGTTTTTAGTTTTTTAGTGTGTATCTTCACCATATTTATATGAGACTAGCTTCTGCCCGCGGCTTCGTCCGCGTAGAAAAACATAAAAGAAGGTAAGCTAAAAAAATCATGTTCCTCTTTTATGAGCTAGAAAACAAATGAACCAAGGATAAATGCCTGTCTTTTGTTTTATGGGAGCAAATAAATTAATAAACAAACAAATTGGGAAAACATGGCAAAGGGCTGCTGGAATTTGAAAAATATAAAGCCTATAACCATCTACAATTAATTCCGCATCGAATGGTTGTTCGACGAGGAATATCTTCCAATTGGCCCCTAAAAATTTTACATAGTTTGGCCCGGTAATTTTTATTTTACGATCATTTTTTTGTTCCCGTTTCTTGGGGACCTATATTTTTAAGAAGCGCGGCACCATTCGTATGTCCACCCATACACATAGCTAGACACTAAAAAGTAACAAATTAAATAAAAAAAACTTCGTTTAAAAAACCGACTTCAAAAACTAAAAAACTAAAATGTATAAAATATCTAAAACATCTTGAAGTAAAACATAAACACACTATACTATATTTTGAAAATTACTAAGCATCGACTTTAAGATGTTTTACATAATATATATTAATTATAATAGCTTTAGAAATAAGTTATTTTATACATTTTAGTTTTTGAAGTGTTTATATATGTGGCAACTTTTTTTTTAAGTTTATGTTATTGCTAATTTATAATTAGATATTTTACAGATAGATGAGATATAATAATAAGAACCCATGTCGCCCCTCTCTTCTATGGCATTTCGTGGAGCCCATACAGAGAGTGGCGAGTCACCGGCTGCTCATTTTTCCATGTTCCCCGAACATTGCGACAGGCAGACAACATAGTCTTCATATTCCCAGACCCTTAGTACCACTAACAGTTCATCCCAATAGCCCGATACCTATTAATCTCAGAAACTTATGTGTAATCTCTGTGAACGTAAAATTATTAAAATAGAAGTCTGTCGTTTAGCATCATTCAAAGCCCGGTTTTGAGTGACTCTTAAACGGCGTCGGAAAACCTTTGACTAAGTATTACTAAGTTTTGACTTAAGCAAAAAAAACTAAGCTTAAAAGTCATTCTGACCAAGCCATAAAATACTTAAGTGCCCTCCACATCGACGCGAGGAACGAGAGTGTGGAACGCTCATAGAAATATGTTACCAATATGACAACGTCCGGCGCCATGTTGGTGAGCTCGGCGAGGGCGACGCGCGCTTTCTGCCCGCCGCTAAGGTCCTTCATCTTGATGGTGTGCGCGTGGCTCGCCAGCCCGAAGGTGCCGAGCGCCTTGCGCGCCTTTTCGTACTGCAGCCCGAACAGCCGCTGCAGGTACTCGGCGGGGGACTCCTCGGCTGTCAGGTGCTCACCCGAGTGCTGGTCGAAACGACCTATCCTCTGTAATTTTTTATATACGTTGAACGCGGTTTCATGAACAACGAGACCTCCGAAAAGGTTTCTTTTGATAGCTTGAGTTCAGCAGACAGGTAGACGGACCACCTGATGGAAAGCGGTCACCATCGCCTTTGGACATTTACAACACCAAAGGTCCTACAAATGCGCTGCTGCTTTCTATAGGGTGACTGGAACCCGGCCATTAAAGCCGAAACACCAGGGGTGGTAGCCATCCAGACGAGCAAATGCCCTACCACCTAGCAGTGGGTTATTTTGTCGCCTCTTGCGACAGGCCGCACGGCCGCAGGAAATTGTATTCCTTCTTCGTTCCTGCACGGATAAAACAACGCATAGATGCCGCAGACTGTACAAATTAATATTTGGTATTTGACAAGAGCATGACACCCCACGAAAATCGCGTTTTAAAATTCATCCTGGCCATAAAGAAAAATAAGAGATATTTACATATTCAGAAAAGGCATAAAAATAAATAAATCAGCTGACAAACATACACATTATATATTCCCAATTTAAGCAAGTTACACTTGTGTTATAGATTATATACAACGGATAACTCTAGCGCCGGATCCCAGACACTCAGACCACAGCAAATTACGGAAAGTCCGTTTAAAAAATTTATCATGCCTGGAACGAATCTTTGCAGACCAGTCACCTTGTCCAGCAAAGAATAAACCTACTCAACCAAAGATACCGTCGTTTAAAAAATAAACTAACTTAAGCAACTTAGTGTTACAAGGGATGTATTGTGTATTTGAATCTTGACCCAGATTATGATAATGGTTCAACCAGTTTTTATAACGTCATCTACATATTGGATTTCAATACAACACCCTGAGTACTGACAATGCATGATTACATCGTAAGGAAAATTATAAATCAAAACTGCAATGCCTGAAATTCGCTAATTTATCTTGGACAATAATGTTATTTACTGATAATCTAAAAGCCCAAATCCAAAATTGAGAAACTTATTTTCTTTAGCTTGTACCAATGTGACATTTTATAAATAAAATAACATTTCCCAATCACACCAAGCAATGTTACCTATGAATGTCGATGATTTAGTACCTATCGAGAACACGAGCGACGCTTGTCACTCATCATCAAACCGTTTAATTATTCATTTCCAAGGTAAAAAAATACTTACTAGTCTATGGTTCCTAATCAATTCCCCTTTAATGGGACTCAATTCGCCGACAAGCAATTTCAGGAACGTGGACTTCCCAACTCCGTTGGGGCCCACTATGGCGATACGAGAGTTCAGGTCGATACCGAAATCAACGCCCTTGAATAATGGCTTCTGACCCGGAAAATTGAAGTCCACATCTGTAAAGGACACAAATATTAGGACTAAGAGAGATAGATAACACTTTATTGTTCACCACAACACAAAATACAAAAATGCACAAGACAATAGTTACTTGATAAAACAAAAGGTGGCCTTATCGCTAAAAGCGATCTCTTCCAGGCAACCTGACTCAAAGGAAATTCTTAAATTATCTGTAATTATTGTTACATAGACGCCGACAAAAACGAATTCACACCTGCATACCTGTAAAAACACATTTTATTACCTTTCGGCATTTGGACTTCTTTGTTTACTTATTTATTGGCATGCGTTTACTAATTATTCGTAAAGTATATAACATAAAAATTACTTATTTTGAAAATCACTAGGCACAGACTTTAAGATGTTTTAGATAATATATATTAATAATAATAGCTTTAGAAATAAGTTAATTTATACTTTTTAGTTTTTGAAGTCGGTTTTTTTTAAACGACGTTTTTTTATTTTTGTCTCGTCTATTTTATAATTTGTGTCGCATTTGGCAAATAAAAGTTTTCTTTCTTTCTTTCAGATCTTGAAACCACAATGATTTTTATAATGTGTAGAAATTGGGCCCGCTGACTATTCCAGCTTTATTTTGAGTATAACATTATTTACATACAAAAAAGGTGTTAAAATAACACCCTTATTATCTTACACAAAAATATCATGATTAAAATTATATGCCATTTCATTATCATAAGATTTCATTTTTAATAACTTATGATGTAACAAGGTTGTATGTTTGTACCAAATCTTTATAGATTTAGTACTTACATAAGGTACATAAGGTATATACAGCCTTTGTAGTATAATAAAAAGTATATCGATTTATTTGACTGTCCTATCCTAAATTAATATCCTATAGTTGCTTACTGTGCAATCCAAGTATAGGTGGCTGCAGTGGCGGTGGATCGGGGAAAGAGAACTTGACGATGTACTCTTTGGGCCTCTGGAGGAGGGTGACGGGCGCCGCGCTGTCCTCGGCCTCCTCCCTTTGCGACCGGCTCTTGTTCTTCTCCTGCTTACGTGTCAACGCATCCTTCTGTTTCTTTTCCTAAACGATTAAAAGGGCGACATTATCAGAACACTGTAATAAATACCACGTAAAACCTCGAGGAACAACAATTGTACAGTAAAAAATGTAATATAAAAACAACCTCCAATAGACCAGTGCTAAATAAAGCCTTTGAAAATGGTAAAAAATGAAAAAAAAATAGTAGGATGAAACCCATCGGAAAAGGAAGAGAATATAACAAAATGAAAGGAAAAATAATGTACCGGCGATCTGAGTTCGGGAAGCGAAAGGGGGTGAGTTTTTAAGGGTAAAAAACGGTTTATCTCGATTTCGGGCAAAACTACAAGTCCTATGGAAAAAATTAAATAGCAAAGTTGTAGGTAATAAAAAGATCTACAACTTTTGTGTTTACACTTTTTCACATAACCTCAAAATTTATGTGAAATATTCAAAAAACCTTGGTTATTTGAATTTTCACATATTATTTCTTCACCCCATTTTGACTTAATATCGAAAAAGCACCCTAAATTTCAATCGAAAATTCGCCCGTCAAAATGTTAGATTCTTTAAAAAGTCGGTGGGCTATCTTTATAAAATATATGAAATTCGTTTGTTCGTGTGTGTCCTGAACTCCTGAACCTATTTTGATGAAATTTTTTGGGAAGAGTGTTTGAGTGGGTTTAGATGATTTAGAAATTCATAATTACAATTGTGTTCACATTTAAAGACTGTAGGTGGCGACGGAATCGGGAAAAATTTTATTTATTCAGGGCAGGAAAATGTCTACCGGGTCAGCCAGTTGCAGCATTTTTTTTTTTTAAAGGCCGATGATTTTATGTAAGATATACTGACGTACTGCACACTTTGTATATGCTATTCTGTAAAGTTGTATAGCTATAACAATATCTGAAGAACAAAAAGCCCAACAATATTTTAGCCAATACTTAAATGTATTGGGATCATTCCTAATATTCTTCGTCAATCATAATACAATGAAGCATGGCTATGCATACAACATGCACTCTAAAGTTTATATGAGCAACAGAAAGTAAATTCCTACCATTCTGAAAAAAAAAAGATTTTAAAAATTAACTAAATTAAAAAAGTAAATAACTAGGTTTCAAAAGTCACTTACAGCCTGCTTCTTGGACTGCCCATGCGCTTTCAGATCTTTCAGTCTCTTCTCTTGCTTTTCATATTCCTTGATCATTTCCTTTCGCTTTTGAGCGTACATTTTCTTGAACATAGAGTAATTGCCCTTATAGTAGAACAACTTTTGCTGGTCTAAATGTATTATCTCGTTGCACACGTTGTCCAAGAAAGACTGGTCGTGAGATACTACTAGCAACGTCTTTTTCCAGCCTTGTAGGTAACTAGAATTGTAATTTCAATTCATTACTATCCTCATCTTAAAGGTGGCTTAAGAAGAAAGCTAATTAGATCAAGATGGCAGATATACCAACCATGACTTCCAACTTTTTTAATTTGGGCCCTATTTGAATTGAAATGTTTTACATTACATCTAATGAAACACACAAGACTTCTTCACCTTTACTAAATTGCATATCGCACCCTTAAAATTATAGAGACCTAAATTTTGAGTCATCAGATTTATATAGCTGTTGCATAATATATAAGGTACAACATTGAATAACTTCATATTTTGAATTAGGTCTCTATAATTCTAAGGGTGCTATATGTATCTTTAGTCTATTTCAAACGGGACGGTATAGCTAACATCCATATAACATAATTTGTATCGTTATCGTAAACTTTCCTATGAAATAAATATTAATTTTAATTATATAAAATTATGTTAATCCGTAGTCGTGGTAGCGTAATGTTTAGCGCACGCGTCCCAAACACAAAGGGTGCGGGTTCGAATCCCGGCCGGAACGCACGCACCACTTACATGCTGACCTAATGTGCATAACCACGCGCTAACAATGGTGAAGGGACATCGTAGTGAAACCTGCACATCGAGATAGTCGATATGTCAAATCTGCCAAGTCTCCTTGGACAAGCCTGGCGGGTATACTGTCCATTCGACATATCATTGTTTAATCCTATTACTATTTAATAATAATCTTATACTTAGAATCACGTTATTTATATCTCTATTCACAGAATTTATTTCATACATCGAATTTGAAATAGCATTTAGTAGTATCTATGATAACCTCCGCTGTGACAAAGACGTGTGAATTAGGCCAATTTTAAATACAAATCTTAAAAATTATATGAAATCCTATTTTTTTTTAAAACTGTTGTATATAGTATAGAATAATTTAGAAAGAGGGTACTTACTTATCTAACCAAATGACAGCATTCAGATCTAAATGATTCGTAGGTTCGTCGAGGAGTAATAACGTCGGTTCTATATATAAAGCCCTGTAGAACAAAAAATAAACAATTTTATACAATTTAGTTATTTTCAAAACTATTGACTATATAGTTCAGTCTCAATCGGCTATTACAACATCGCTAACAAGGACACATCGCTTACTACGTCTAAAAGATAAAATCCTATGTAAACTTGATAATTCAATTGGATAAAGCGACAAACCTTAATGAAACTCACCTATAATTCTACACAAGTACTTCTTCCCGATGCACCAGCGCAGTAGACCAATTTGAGAACACGCGACAGTGTACGAATCGTATAAAGTGGACAGAGCTAAGAATGCATACCAAGCAATATTATTCCTTTTGTGCTTGCAAATAAAGTTCAGTATAGATTATTTAAAAGTCCGAAGCTGCCTTATCTGCGCAAACTAAAACTGCCGATCGGAATTTTGTGTAAAGCTGTAGTACAACGACCACTTGTGACACTTTCAAGTAAAACATAACATTATTCTAATGTCCCTGCTCCATCTGCGATAATGTTACTGCTAGTGACCGTTTCACGCAGGTGTACAGTCGTAGTATGAAAAGGCTCGCCAGTTTTCAAATTGATTCATTTAACGTTCCGAGAGCACAATGCGCATGTCACCTTTTCAAACTACGTCACAGAACAGACTATTCCACAAAATATATATATATATATATGTTTAACTGTTTGACAATAAAGCCTAAAATAACCGAGGTCAAAGTTGTTTGATCTATCTTGTCTAAAAAGATTGAACCTTTTTATTGGTTTTAATGTTTATGATAAGCGTAGTGAGTATATCCTCTTTGTCTCTGACGATTAAAATTGATGTTAATCTTAGCGTATGACATTGTAACATTGCAATTTTCTATTCTCACGTTTCTATACTTTATAAACGTAATATTTATATTATACTAGAGTTTACCCTGCGGCTGCGCCGCGGGTTAACCTCTAGTGCGTGTCTCTTGTTTAAAGAGCAAGTACTACAGCTTATATTATATCACAATGTTTTTATGTATTTGCCCACGGAAGATTCACTTCATTCTATATCGCTAATTATATATACTATCCCCCGTCTATCTGTCAACAAAATAAATTACAAAACTTGACCAAAAAGGCCAAAATGGTCTAAATGACCAAAAGACCACAGTGACCGACATGGCTAAAATGACGGAATAGGAAAAAACGACCAAAAAGGCCAAAATAATCAAAATGGTCAAAATGACCAAAGAGGACAAAATGACCAAAAAGGCCAAAATCACCAAATGGGCCAAAATGACCAAATAGGCCAAAATAACCAAAAAGGTCAAAATGATCAATAAGGCTAAAATGACCAAAGACGCCAAAATGACCAAAGAGGCCAAAATGACCAAATAGGCCAAAATGACCAAAGAGGCCAAAATGACCAAAGAGGCCAAAATGACCATATAGGCCAAAATGACCAAATAGGCCAAAATGACCAAAGAGGCCAAAATGACAAAATAGGCCAAAATTACCAAAAAGGCCAAAATGACCATATAGGCCAAAATGACCAAATAGGCCAAAATGACCAAAGAGGCCAAAATGACCAAATAGGCCAAAATGACCAAATAGGCCAAAATGACCAGAGGCCAAAATTACCAAATAGGCCAAAATGACCAAATAGGCCAAAATGACCAAATAGGCCAAAATGACCAAATAGGCCAAAATGATCAAATAGGCCAAAATGACCAAATAGGCCAAAATGACCAAAAAGGTCAAAACGACCAAAGAGGCCAAAATGACCAAAGAGGCCAAAATGACCAAATAGGCCAAAATGACCAAAGAGGCCAAAATGACCAAAGAGGCCAAAATGACCATATAGGCCAAAATGACCAAATAGGCCAAAATGACCGAAGAGGCCAAATTGACCAAAGAGGCCAAAATGACCAAAAAGGCCAAAATGACCAAATAGGCCAAAATGACCGAATAGGCCAAAATGACCGAATAGGCCAAATGACCAAAAAGGTCAAAATGATCAAAAAGGCCAAAATGACCAAATAGGCCAAAATGACCAAATAGGCCAAAATTACCAAAAAGGCCAAAATGAAAATTATCCCTTGTCCATCCTCAGTATTTAATTTACATACGTGCCGAATTTCAGCCAAATCGGTCCAGTAGTTTTTCCGTAAAAGCATAACAAACAAACAGACAAATATCATTTTATCCCGGAAACTATCCCATTTTTCGGGATAAAAAGTATCCTATGTTCATCCTCGGTATCGAAAATATATATATACTGAGTTTCAGCCAAATCGGTCCAGTAGTTTTTACGTGAAAACGGAACAGACAGACAGACAGACAGACAGACAGACAGACAGACAGAGTTACTTTCGCATTTATAATATTAATAGGGATATAAAATGCTGTTTCTTGTACTCGTGCAGGCAAAAGTCGACTATAAGATGACTAATCTTTTCATACCGCGCCTATACCGAAGCGTTTAATATGTCATTTTTGTTGCGACATTGTTATTAATACCAACCTAGCCAAAGAAACTCTCATACGCCATCCACCAGAGAAGTTTTTAGTGGCTCTATTTTGCATTTCACGACTGAACCCAAGACCGGCCAGAATACGCCTCGCACGCGGTTCCGCCGAATCAGCACCTATAGCTTTTAATTCAGCGTAAACCTGAAAACAAACATAGTTCACAAACAAATAAATATAACACAAACATCGCAAAAATGCCACTGCGTTGTTGTAACTGGAAACTGTTTCAAAATAAAGTATGTACCTCATTTAACCTCTCTTGCTTTTTAAGACTACCTTTTTCAATTTCATTTTCTAGCTCCTTGCACTCGTTCAACAACTCTACAAGAAAAAGAAAATTACTATAGAACTATTAGTAGAGTAGTATATTATCTAGAAAACATAGTTCCTAGATAAACATATTATACAACTTTATTGTATTTGTTACCAAGACGAATATCTGGCGTCGCCTTAATTACCCGAAAGTGTATCTGTTATCTTACTATTAATCTAAGATCCCGTTATACAACGACCTTCACCAAGTGTTTATTTGATGAAACCTATTTTATATTTAAATATACTGCATATGGGTTGCCTAGAAAAATTCAGTCCAGTATACGATTAATTAATAATTTTTAAAAAATAATTAACATTTCACCGGTTTGTTTATTAAACAAATTCTATACCAATCGAAAGTATGAAGCCCATAGAATATGCAAATGTTAGGTTAGTTGTTGTAGGTTGCCTATTCTTTTCCGGTCGCAACTCTCGGATAGCCAGGTATAATCCTTTTCATGTTCAAGATCAAAAAAGGAAAGAGAGTGTGCATGCTGCACTTTTAACTAAATAAAATATAGGTTTTATCAAATAAGCACTCGGCGAAGGTCGTTGTATAGCGGGATCCTATACTATAGTATAAATATCATGTCAAACACATTTAAAAAAAAAAAAATCCTCTTCCGTTTTTAACATTCAATGGCGTCGTTTCATTTCTTAAACAAAATCACCATTTCGCCTTGTAGAGACTACAAACATTACCCAAAAGCACGAACCAGCTACAGTATTCATGCAATTGATATTTAATAACTTAAAAATCGAAAAATAGTTTCAATACAACTTTCTTGTATTGGATACAGCTGAGATTTAGTAACTCAGCTCCAAAAATAAGATCAATACAATAACAAACAAAGACTACCTAGTCAAAACAAAAAACAAGTAAAATTGAAAAAAGTTCATGAGAACAAGAAATATTGAGATGTAAAAGATTAGATGATGAGAATAATGTGAAAAAAAAATGTTTTATTTTCAAAGAGCGAAATGAATATAGCGAGAAGTTGTTTTAATGAAATTAAGGAAAAAGACATTGTAAATGATTGCCTAAGAGAGAAAAGAAAGGTATGAAATAACTCACCTGTTCTCTTAACATCCGATTCTAATAGTGTTTCGACAGCACTTTGATCACTAGCAGTAACTTCCTGTTCGCAGAGCAATATATCTATATGAGGCGGCAAAGGAAACGCGCGTTGGGCCAAATGCCTCAAGAGCGTGGTCTTCCCGTGGCCATTGGGACCGACCAGACCATACCGACGTCCGTTTGCTATTAACAAATTCGCATTCACAAACAAATCTTTGCCTTTTGCACTAATTGAGAAATTTTCCACTTTTATATCCACCGCATTCTCCAGGGCGGCCATTTGACCTGGAAACAAGAATTAATTTTAAAACTGTACAAAAACTCAAAGTACTATGCTAACTAAAAGCTCACGTTAAAAATATAGGTCCCAAGAAACGGCAACAAAAAAATATGCGTAAAATGAAAACTACTGGGCCGAACTATGTCAAATTTTTAGGGGAGCAATTGGAAGCTATTACACGCCGAACAAAAGAATCACATAAATCGGATCATAAATCTCGGGGTAATCGGTGAACATACGTAAAAATAGGTCCCGACGAATTGAGAACCTCCTCCTTTTTTTAAGTTGGTTAAAAAGTAGCGTACAATTATTTCTTTTGGGCATTTGTGCATGTATACCTGCAGACTTTTGCGCTTGGCTGACGGTGAAGTTGGCGTCGAGGTCGCTATGACCCTGTCCCCCCTTCTTGGTCAACAATTCCATCTGTTTCTCATACTCTTGCTGTTTCTTTAGTTTCTTTTTCTCTTTGTGACTTAATTTTTTCTCAGTTGGCTCCCCTTGCTCTTTCTCTTGGAGATCGGCAACCTAAAACAAAGTGAATATGAAGTAAGTCATTGAATAAATATCCAGAATTTTATCACCCATTGAATTAAGTAATAGTTTGGTTACTAAACTTGAAAGCTTTAAGTATATTTTTTTATAATTCTCTGTACATATTTTTTCCGTTTTGTTTTGGGTTTTGTTCTGATACTTCTTGAATATAATATGTAATACATTTGTATACTTACATTATCATCATCTTCATTTGTTTCTTCCGGTTGATCTTGAACAACTTCTTGTTTTGATTTCTTCTTCTTATCCTTAAACATACAAGCACAAAAGCATTAATCAATTTATTTTTTAAAGTTTCCCGTTTTTCAATTCTCATGCAACTATCTTTACAGAAAAATTGCTTTCTGAAACAGTCTATGTGAGTATCTGAGTCTATGTCAGTATATGAGTGTACATAATAACTTATACAAAATTGTGTTAAGATTATTTACCGTTGACTTTGCTGGTGGTTCCTCCTTGGGTACATCCTCTTGGATCTCAAACTTTTTCAACTCAGCTTCTAAGTCATCCATATTGTTCTTCTTTTTATGTTTACCTGTAATAATTTTAAGTAACTTGGTTTTTGTACTTGTTCAACATATACTAGGCGAATTTTTCAAATTAGCCAAATTCAAAACTATACTAATATTCTTTTTCCATGATAATGATGAAAAATACTCAAACAAGTTTCAGGGTTTTCTGTAATATTATGTATTAACCTTTTATGACAGAACCATCACAATTTGTTGCCGAACTGTCACACATGGCTAATTGGAAAGCACCACAAGTTTGTGATAACAAATTTAGTTGAAAGGAACGTTGAACTGATGCTTTCTCCCGCTAACTACATAGAATTTGTATTAGAGTAATGGAGACAACATAATTCTCTTCGTTTTGGCGCGGCAATTTTGATGGCAGCTGGCAGATTATGGTCAAAAATAAAATTAAATTTGGCCCTTTTTAAGGGTTAATATTGTGTAATATTATGTTAATGACCTTTTACATGATACTAACCTTTACTTTTAACTACAGGAATAGGTATTTCATCCTCATCTTCTGATTTTAGTTCTACTTCGTTTTCTTTGTCTTCATCCTCATCAGGCCAGTCTTCTTTTTTGTTCTTGCCTACAAAATGTATATAATAGAATTTTCTAGCATGTCTAGAACGTAAAAGACCTTAGAAGCTTGATGAGGCAAAAGATGGCACTGCACTGAGTTCATTAATGTTGCCGAAGCACTTGCTATCAGATGAAACATACATGTTTGATAACAAGTAGACATAAAAAGGTACTAACAAAAGCACAAATTCTATAAATTTATACTTTGTTCATAAATAAAAATATAAGCATTTGTTGTGGAAATAGTAACAACTCATACATTACATCCATATAAACCATCCTTTCCCAAAGTGAGCGATTGTGGGCGCTGCAGGCCTAAAGGGGGGTGGTACGAGACCCAGAAAAAGCAGGCAGGTGTAGCCCGTAAGAGTTAGCTTGAGACCTCAGCACCATTGTGTACTACCTACTGCACTTAGGTCTCAAGTTAACTCTTGCGAGCTATAGAAAAATTCTTGTTTAGAATTAATGTTTAATCACCGCTAATATAGCTCACAATAATCAGTCAATTTAATTTAATGTCAAAGTGGTTTTTAAGTAGATGAAAAAATGGGGGCACTAAAAAAATAATTTATTCTCAAAGTGGGCAGTATACAAAATAAGTTTGGAAACCACTGATATAAACAGTCAGTCATACGCTGCAAGCATCAAACCCATGGTTGTAAACTAGCCTAGTTTACTACATGCAGGGCAAAAACTTCAATGGGAAATAATTTGCAAAATTTGACTAAGATAAGATCAGATATAGGATATATATATATTTAAATCTTAAATACATTTTTACCTCTTTGGCATTTAATTATTTACGAAGTAAATGTAAACAATTTTATGTTATAAATAAAACACACCAGGTACTTGTTACTCAACATTGGTACTTGTCAAAATGATCTGTAAGACATCAAGCAAGCATTTGCAATGAAAAGTGATTTACCTTTTTGTTTTTCATTTTTGCTGCTGGTTTTGCTGTGTTACTAGATACATTACTAACAACAGACTTAGATTCATCAAAATCCTCTTCATCTGATGACTCTGCTTCATGACTTTTCTTTTTATTCTTTGCTGGAAATTATAAAAATATTGATACCAATAGTCTATTAATTCCAGTTCAATTACAGTGACCACCACTCTCCTAGTTCATAGCAGTAATCAAAACAACACAGGCTGTAATTGGAAGTGGTCTATGGCAAATTTGCACATGACTAATAATCATCCTTACTAATATAATTATAATGTATGAGAAAGTAGAGAAATGGATCCAATTCTGACTTAATATACCAATTTACCACTGAATCTCTTATGGACTGTTCCTATATCTTACCTGCCTTTCACTTGCTGTAGGGGCTGTTGGTTAAATATTGACATAAGCACCATACAAGTAATGTCAAAATTCAATCATGGGTAAGGCATATAGATGAATATTATGTATAAGCAGCTGGCTTTTAGGAAAATTGACAGGCATGAAGTACCATTTTATTTGGCAGCTTCTGTGGTAGAACAGACTAAGTCATAACCAGCGGAGCTCATTGGAACAGAGCTTTGATACTGGGCATGGTACATTTCTGTTATTTACTATATTCCGGATGTCTGGGATTGGCCTCAGAGTGGTCCGTTGTATATCACCCATAACATAAGTGTAACTTGCTTAGCTTGGGGATATAAAATGTGTGTATTTGTCTGCCCATGCTTATTATTAATATTATTTCAATACTTATCATGTTTGTCATACAAATCTACAAAAATGGGGGCTTTAGACCCTCTAAACAAAGAAAGAAGAAGAAAGTTTGTTTGTTTAAGATTAAACAAATAAGCACAGCATATATAGTCTACATGTATTTAGTATGTATGTTCTTACTTTTCTTTTTACTAACAGGTTTAGCAATTTCTTCTTCTGATACTTCTTTCAGCTCCACATCACTTCCTTCTGATGACCACTCATCATCTTTTTTACCTTTACCTAAAAAGACAACCACAAAAGTTGTTGAGTCAACAAATTCATGACCTATCTTCAATAAGTTGAGACTCAAATCTAACATTGAACTATTAATGATTAAAGACATTAGGTCTACTACTTTTGCAAAGTAATGTTATTTTATAATCAATCAAGTGTTATTCAATATTTATGATATCAACACTAAATATATAATACTCAGGATATTTGCTTACCAACTTATAAGGATAGGTTTTTTACTTTAAAAGGATTATTCACTTGATAAATGCAATATTAATGAAAAAATAAGTGAGGTTGTTTGTTTAAAAAAAGTGAAGTCTCCAGACCATAGGGGTTATAGTAGGGGAAAGTATGCCTTCCCCCCACCCCATTTCGCCACCCTGATACTTAAAATTCGTGCATCAAATATCCATAGATTTACCAAGTTTGGATCTGTTCATAATAAATACATGTGTCCCTATACCCCTAAAATATGTATAACACCTTCAAAACATATGTCATATAAATGGAAAAAAGATAAAGAATGCTAACATAGTGGTGCAATGACTAACCTTTTTTCTTTTTATTAGATTTGGGTGCAGATTTAGACGTATTGCTTGTTGCATTGCTTACAGTAGACTTGGTATCATCCAATTCCTCATCTGATATATCCCCTCCCTTCTTTTTATTTTTAGCTGAAACAGACATCAAAGTTGAATAAATGAAATGTAAAAATTAAAGTTCAGATTCAACAACTTTTATTTTGCAGACCTTTTTTCTGTGACTTCTTGGCTGCTGGCTTAGATATTTCTTCGTCATCTGAAACGTGTGCATTCTTCGACACGTCCACATCTTCAGTGTCGCTCCAATCGCCAGCAGTTTTACCCTTCTTTTTCGTTTTCGATTTACTTTTTGAGGTTACCTCACTGGTATCGTTCTTTTTGTCGTCGAAATCTTCCTCTATATCCAGATTTTTCTTGTGCCCCTTTTTCTTTGACATGTTTGTTTAATTAAATCAAAAGATTTACTAGCTACAATGTACAACACACGGCCAAACAGAAAACAATGTAAAAGAAATAAGCCTATAATCTTGGAAGAAACAGATGACTTGACGTTGACTTGAGAGTAAGTTGATTAGTTGACAGAATTGACAACAATCCAGTGACAAGACAAAATAGTTTTCACCATCATGACATTAACATAAACTTTTATCTATTTTAATTTCTTACAATAAGACTTCAAATAATTTATATGTTTAGTCAGTATAAAAAATTATAAATTAAATATATTTATTTAAAGCTACAAACAAATATCAGACTCTGGGTGTCTGCAGTGTTGTCAACTCTGGTTAGAGAAAACGCATTGTGTCAACTTCTGAAAACGCTAGATATCAATGCCTGCTAAGAAAAATCTCTAAGCATACAGAACGAATCAATTTTCATTGAAAGTCCCTTTTTCAGAATTTTTCACTTCTAAGTTACATAGGGAGACACAATTTGGGAGCTAATTATCTCTCTACCTATTAATTTCATTAATAAAATTATTAAGAAACATCGTTATATCTTTCACACGAACTTAAAAGTATGGCGGCCACCATACATAATTCATACACATACATAGTCAATTTTCATCCATGTGGACCCAGTAGTATCCGAAAAAAATGATATATACAGACACTCAGACATAAGGATTTCCTACAGGCTCCATTTTAGTCAAAATGGCAATGGAACCCTTAAAAGATGCTGTATCAAGGTTTTTATAAAATTAGTAGAATCATAAAACGTTATAGAAGGAAAGGAAACGTTAATATTTTCACACCATTACATACCACAAGAAGTTTTATAACAACTAATTGTTAAGTAAATTTTTAGGGCGCATTTCGCGAAAATGATTTCATTTTCCGAGATGTAATATTATTATGTCCATCGTCATTATGTCTTGTGGACAGTATTGTCTTGACTTGTACTTATAATTCTCGTCAAATTATAAGTACCAATTGTGTACCAAATTTCATGATAATCGGTTAATTCCTATACCGTGAAAAAGGAACAAACATTAAAATCACTTTCACATATTTATATAGATAGGCAAGTAATGCAAGTATACATTATAAAGTATTGTATTCTTCTTCCACTTGTTACTGGTTACTAATAAAATGTAACCATCAAAGACATGACAGAAACAAAATAAGAAATAAAGAATTGTTCTATCTGAATTTAAAAAATTTGCTTGAAAATGAAGTCTCAAACAATTTTTCTACGTTTTGTTCTTTTTATAACATTTACTTTCATTACTGTTTCGACAAGCACAGCTGAAAATGTTAAGAAAAGTGTTGAGGACAATAGAGACGATAACGGCGAAACAAACGAAGAAACCAAGGATGAATCTCTAGATATTCCTGTTGAACATGAACCAACGAATATAACTTGCACTAGGAGGCAAGGTGGTAAAATGCACGAAGTTCGTAACGCAAACGCTAAGGAATTTCCGTTTATGGCAGCTATTATGTCCCACCAAAACGATTTCCTGTGCTCTGGATCAGTTGTATCCAATGGCCTAATCTTAACAACGGCGCGTTGTACTGAGCAACCCTTGAGTTATGTCTTATTAAATGCAACTAAAGATAAAAGGGACGAAACAACAGCAGCGTTACATGTTATGAAAACTGAGAAATTTCCAACATACACTGGAGGAGATTCAGTTAAAGACGTGGCTTTGATTTATACCGAAAAACTCAATAGCAGTACCGCCTCGAAAATTAGAATAAGTAATATATCTAAACCAAATGACATATCCGATGTTGAAGTTTTGGGTTTTGGATTGAACGCTGATGTTGGACAAACAAAAGAATTGCAATACGTTGGTGTAGAAAAACGATATCAATATGAATATCGGGAATACACCAGGGGCGATATACTATCTACCTACATCGATTGTATTGATACAAAAGTTTTGACTTGTTTCAAAGATACCGGTGGCCCAGTAATATTTGATAATGAATTGGTAGGGATTGTTATAAAGGGCCAAGAAGAGTGCTCTCGAGAATTGACTTCTAAATTTGCTGGAAACAAAAAAATGGCTGACTTTTTGCCTGCATATTCCTTCAAAGCATGGCTGGATGAAAAAATAAAGAAAAATGAGGAAGTTCAACCTGTAGCGTTAGTGTCATATCCATCAGACCCAGCACGGATGCGCCACAAACACAAAATGACTTCGAGCTATTCTAGTCATGCATTTTCTATTCCCATAAACATTTACAATATTGCATCCATGTGTCTCATAGTTTTGATTTTTTATTAATCTTTGTTTATAGCAAAGGAACTAACTAAATTATTGTAATTTTTGCGAGGATCCTTTAAACATTGAATAATACATTATAGTAATGATAGAAAGTTTTTAATTTTAGTTTGGAATCCTTATCCCATGAAAAATATCCATGTTCAAATAAGAATTATCCGTTATTGATTTGATTCGGAAATAGAAGATTCGTGGCTTCATACAACGCGTTTCCCTATAGCCTACCTTTCAGAAACTAGCAACTCGCGACCAAAAGGTTAAAAGCGCCATGCATTCATTGGCGTTTACGTTTTTAATTCATGCATATATTAATTACTGTATTACTATCTTTTATGCTCGGTGGCTTTACACTCATATTGGATGAAATAGCCAATCAGGCACCGTCTTTTGTTTCATAATATGCGGCAAGATTGCAAATGTAAAAAAATGTAATAAGAAAATATATCGCCAGTCCAGTCTCGCGTATTTTCATCAGCGGTGTAGTCGGCCCTGGCATCTTAAGATATGTTTTTCAATCGGCTTACATTAGCTGAATTTCCACCCCGCGCTAGTGGTAAGTATGTATTCTTTTTCATAATAATAGTGCATCAAGGCCTGGCCACAGACTCGATCTAAGCGAGGAGCACCTTCCAGTGTAACTGATCTGTGAGAGCAACAAGAAATGCTTGGTATCACGAGCGACAAGTGGCATTAGGTGTCATCATCATACTTCACATTAGGATGTACAAATTAGGAGTTACTTCTCATATTATATATTAATGTATAAGTATTAGTACAAATTTATTCCAAGGTTTGAAATAATTAAGAATGGATTTTGCAGACTGGAGATAACCGTAGCAACGTAGCATCAACTATTCTAATAAACATGTTTAAAGAACTTAACGGTTGAAATAATGGCCTATCCACCTCTTGACATGGGTTATGAGCGTTATATCGAAAATGATGACGTCATTGGTGACGTTTTCGCTACGACCGTTGTGAGCTACAGATGGAACGCCCACTTAGGCTACATTCCATCAAGGACTCACAACAACCATGTTCACGACTTTTTTTTTTTTTGAGGCGGGGAAAAATGACTAACCGATTTACGCACTCTCTGGGCCGTCACTAGGAAACGGCACGAATCCACGGGGGGCGATAACGCTAGCAATTGTATGCTCTACTTGCGCTTCGTCCGCTATGGATTACACAGAGGAGTGTGGAGACTCCGAGCGATGCCGCACGGGCGAGCAACCTCAATACCCACTAAAAAACCCCTCCTCCCTTCGCGGCCCTGCGCTTTGATGTGAAGGAAAGACTGAGATGTAGAACATAGTTACTCAGCAGTCGATCCAGCGCATAAAGTGCTGAAGTGTGCCCCGGGAGAACACACTCCACTACGAAACGGGGGTAGTTGTTAAGTCCCTTGCTTTAGCCTAGTAGCTAAGGGCCCCCATCGTTCCGGATCCTACCTCAGGGAGGGAAGTAATGCGCGTACCTGCCTCTCCGGGTGCCGGCTGAAGGCCGGCGACCTCGAGAAGAGACCGTAGCACGCGCCCTAGGACTTCGCTCCCTATCCCTTTCTGCGGCCTCTTTTAGAGACATAACTGCCTCACAAAAAGAAACCGCAGTATCCCAGCGGTCGTCGCTCTGCAACATGGCCGTTACCAAATCGCCGAGCGATGCGACGGCTCCTAACTTTGTCTCGAGCTCGAAATGCTGCGGCGCCCAGGCAGCGCACTCGACAAGCGTATGAAACGCCGTATCGGGTGCGCCACACTGTCGGCAATCCGGAGAAGGCAAGCAGCCCACAATGCGAAACAGATACTGATCGAAACAACCGTGTCCGGTCAGTATCTGCGTCGTCCTGAAGGTGAGGGTGCCGCTAGTGCGGTTAACCCATTCCTCCAGTTGCGGCCTGATTGCGTCCACCGTAAAGCCGCCGGCCGCAGGGTGTTCGAGGTCACGAGACCAGTCGACGAGGCAGGAAGCGGTTTCCCGCTTCCTGACCGTCTCTATCTCGACTTGACAGAAGGTCAGTCCTCTAGCTAGGGCATCCTGCTGGGTACGACGAACCCTGGACAGGACGTTTGCCTGGAGAGGCCAGGGCAGCTCGCCTGCCAAGAGTGTCGCCGCCGTCCAAGACACTGTACGATACCCACGTGTGGTTCTCACGGCCAGAACCCGCTGCGCCCGGTGCAGCAGGGTTCGATTGTGGCGGTGAAGCGAATCGAACCAGACGGGGGCACCGTAAAGGGCCATACTCCTCAGGATGCCAGAATATAGTTTCCGCGTCGCACCCCCCGGCCCCCCCACGTTGGGAAGAAGCCTTGAGAGTGCGCCCGCGGAACTCACGAGTTTGGGAACTAACTGCTCAAAATGCGCTTTGAACAGCCATTTCCCGTCTAAGACAAGCCCAAGATATTTCATCGTGGGCCCTACTCTGATCGCCACCCCCTGGACTGTAACGGACAGATCCGGGGGTGGATTACGAAACTTCCTATGGAACATGATGGCCTCCGTTTTCGCGGGGGAGACCCTCAAGCCCAGCCTAGCTATTCTGTCTACGACTATCGCCAACCCGTCGTTGGCGACGTCCACGGACTCCGCGAATGACGCGGCGCGTGCCGTGAGTAGGGTGTCGTCCGCAAAGCAGATCAGCCCTACCCCGGGCCTGACCGTCACCCGAAGGATCCAGTCATAGCCTACGTTCCAAAGGATCGGCCCGAGGACCGACCCCTGTGGAACGCCGCACGCGACACGTCGCCGACCTAACTCGTGATTGACGGACTCACCGCCCTCCCAAAGGATGTGTCGATCCCGCAGGTACTCGCCTAACAGCCTCGTGAGGTACGGGGGGACTCCGTGTGCACGGAGCCCCTCCCTGATCGTCTCATGAGGGAGGCTGTTAAAGGCGTTCGCTATGTCTAGCGACACCGCAAGAACGACGTCCTTCGCTTGGACAGCTTCGTCCGTCACCGTTCGCAGCGTCTCGAAGGCGTCCATCGTGGACCGCCTCCTCCGAAACCCGAACTGCGTATCTGATAGCCCCGGCTCCACGGTGTCTAGATGCTTCACGAGCCGCTCCGCCAAGATCTTCTCGAAGACCTTGGCGACCTCGTTCAGCAGCACTATGGGCCTGTAGGCGGACGGATCGTCGGGAGGCTTGGTACCTCCCTTGGGAAGAAGGCACAGACGCCCCTCCTTCCATTGCGACGGGAACCTACCTGCGCGAATACAGGCTTCGAAGAGGTCCCGCAGCTGGCTGCGTAGATGTTTTGCAGCCAGGAAGAGGAGGCGACCGGGGACCCCGTCGGGTCCCGGAGCCGTCTTCCTGCCCCGGAGCCGGTCCAGGGCAACGTCGAGTTCCCCCTCGGAGATGGAGTGAGGCTCCTCGTCCGTGGGGGTGTCGGGAATGGGTGGACCCATACTGGGGGGAGTGAAGTTCCCCGGATCCGGGAAGAGCCCATCGATCACCGAACGGAGCACCTCGGGTTCGAGCGTTTCCGTAGCCGTGGAAGTGCAAGGCCGCAACTTGTTGCGGGCCCCACGGTACGGACGCCCCCAAGGGTCCCGATCGAGCGTCTCGAGGAGCTCGGCCCGAGCCCGGGCTTTCGACTGCAATATCGCAATCGAAAGGGCCTTTCTGGCCTCCCTAAACTCTCCCACGAGTCCATTTTCCGCGACATAGTCCGGAGGACGGCGCGCCCTGCAGCGTTTGAGCCTGCGGCTGATGATGCGAACTGCCTTTCGCATCTCGCCGAGCTCCTCGGTCCACCAGTGGACCGCCTGCCTGCACGAAGGCTGCCGTTTGGAGACGCGTGGCATCGCAGCGTCGCAAACCCTCGTCAGGGTCTTGCGCATGTGCTCTGCCTGCGTGTCCAAATTCGCGAAATCGGCTGGGTAGGCCCAGCTTTCCGTACATGCCCACTCCTCGGCCTGCTCCGGATCGAGCTTGGTAAGGGCCCAACGCGGGAGGAGAGGGGGGCGACGTTGAACAGGGCTCGGACCGGAGGAGGGGGTCGTTAGCTCAAATCTGATATACCGATGATCAGAGAGCGACTCCACCTCCTCCAGCACCCTCCATCCGGTCACTCTGCGGGCGGCCGCATGGGTGGCGAATGACAGGTCGATGATCGATCCACCCCGTGCGCGTAAGCAGGTCTGGACCGACCCCAACCATGTTCACGACTGCGATTGTTCCCATTCCACTTGCTTGCCGGCGTTACAATCGTAGACCCCCGTGGAACGGTTATTCGACCCACCTCTTACCATGGATCGTTGTGAGCGTTGTGCGATCGAAAATGATGACGTCATTAGTGACATTTTCCCCATGACTACAACGATCGCGGTCGCCTTGTGGAACGGCTAACTGAGCATTTGGGCGTTGTGAGTTACCACAGTACCACACCAGTAGAACGCCCTGTTAGTCTGTGTTGTGATATATTTTAAATATAAAATATAAATCTGGCTTAAAGGCCTAGTTGTCAAGCCATAAATGAATTTAAAAAATATATAAAATATAAATATAGGTACAGAAACAGATAGTAATAGTACAGAAAATGAATTTAATTTAATCGTTTTCGTTTATTCTCTAAGTACTGCTGAAGTGTTTATAAAACACGGATTTTTTATTAAGCACATAAGAATCATTAATTGAAAGAAGAAAATAAGTTTTACGACGACACACAGAAATATTATACTATTAATTAAACGGTCCATTCTTAATGAATCACAAAGAAGGGGTAGTACGTGTTTGATTTCTGTTTTTGTTTCTTATTGTGTTTGGTTGCTTACTTGCTTTAATGTTTATAAGTCTTTCAGAAACGGGGGGATTTAATAAAACCGTCAGCACGGAAAAGCATTCATAGTCATAGATTCTGCCCTTTTTCAAGAAGTGAATTGGAAATGGTACGCTATGGATTGAAAGCACTTGTTAGAAATGATGAATCGAGTGGGCCTTCACATGACGAAGGGAGAGATGAAGTGGATAATGTAATGAGGTGAGTATAAAAAAAGTGAATACATCACTATGAATGTTAATTAGGTATATACTGTAATTACTTTCACTTTTATTTGTTATAGTAAATTTTCGCATCCCATTGATGATTCTTATAAATCTTCAAAATCCATAAACCGACGTAGGAGTTCCATCGATAATCCACTGAATAGTCATTTTAATCGGGATGATAATCTAAGGTGAGTAAATCTTCTTAAAATATAATCAAAGAAAAATAAGGTTAGTAGAGGGTTTAGTTTGTGCTTCTGCTGATTTCCTAGTCAGTCAATAGTTCCCTGCATCTCTCACCCATTTGGTCACCACAAATATCCATAAAAATGTATATATTTACATGACAAATTGAGAACCTCCTCCTTTTTGAAGTCTGTTAAAATTAACTACTGGCCCGGTTTACACAATGTAACATAGTCAAACTTCCCTTTAAAGCCATCCCGACCTTTCATATAACATAAACAGTGTATGCCTTAGAACAGTGGTCGGCAACCTTTTAGCAGGAAGATGACAAAACTTAACTAAGCACTTGTGCATATTTATGTGCTTATGCTTTCATGTTCATAGTTACAATTCCTAAAATGACTCTTAAATACTTATAATAATATGCGAGACTGAAAGCATATTTATTTTTTTGGGAATTAAGAAGTGATACAGTTTGTTCTCATAAATAAGTACTACTATGAATTGTAATTAACTGCTGAGCAAACCTTTTCAATTCGTGTATTACAGTGCAAATGCAATGTCCCACCTAATTAATAATTACATTATAAGTGTAATAATTATTTATTTTGGTAGGATCCCACAAGTTTTATTTATAAAACAGTCATGGGCCCCCACAGAGGCCCACGGGCCATATGTTGCCGACTGCTATCCTAGTATATTTTACATTTTATGTAATTCTTGTATAGTTCTTCCTAGATAGCAAAATTCTTGAAAAAAATAAACATATTCAATATTATAATTAAGTTCACTAAACATATTGTTTGTAGCAGTAATTTTTAACTACATTACTCATACAGGGGGGAGGTATGTCTTATAATACCACACTTCCCAGCGCTTGCTCTGCCTTCTCCTGCCCTACTCCTTTTGTCAAACCTTGGGTGCAATGGGTTTTGTGCTTTTTGCTTCACTTTTTGGGAACTTGCTCCTTAGAATATGCCCTTGTCCATCTCCATTTCTGAGAAAGGATTTTTGACACTGTTCATTTTGTTGCTTAGGATGCTATGTTCCATGGCTCGTTGGCAAGTTCCTAACAACATAAAAGTCAAAAACAAAACAAGTCACAAACCCAACTGGTCTCTGTGACTTTTGTACAGAGACTGTTTCACATCATCTCTTCATTTACTAACACACTGATTTCTAACAAAAGAGAAGAACACTGGAAATGACAATCAGCCAGTAAAATGTAACTCTGGAAAAGCCCCTTAACCTATATTTCACACTTGAGTGTAATATTTAGTTGAGATAAGAGTATATAGCAAGTCTTCTCCTGCATTTTGATATTAAATATTTACTAAATCTTCCAAATAAATCAATCCGCTGAAAGTCTTAATGAGTTTATTTTTCAATTTCATATTTAGACAGAGTGCTGGGTCTTAAATAATGTTTTGGCAGATGTTACTTATGAGAAACTACAATTAATCAATACTAGTGACCTATACAGAACAAAGTGACAACACATTAAGTACTGAGATTGTCATTACCAGTATTTTATTGCCGGACTTCTTTCTGTTAAGATATAAATAACTGATTCACAATCACACTAATGGCTGGTTCCTATATCTTACTATTTATTCACTTCACTTTTATGATATTACTTGTATGGAGTTTATGTCAAAAATGTAATATAGAAAGCAAATGAACAGTTGGTAACATAGTTTCTCATTAGACATGGGAAACTCAGCAAAAACACATTGGTACAGTTAACTGCGTTTAGTGCAATTGTGTGGCATACTGCAATTTGACTACTTATTAGTTCTATCCATAACAGCATATTACCACCTCATTTACCTTCTTTTCAAAACATCATCATTTTTTCCACTTATAATAGGCTAACAGTAAAGTTATTTTGCCAGAATCATATTTGATTATGCAAGCAATAGACTGCATGTTTTCTATAGGTTAATTCATAATTCATTTAAAAATTAATAACTCATAATTAGTATTACATTATATTCACTATAATTAAAGATACATGCATTTATATTTTATGTTTTGACAGTATGAGCTGGTAATGTGTTTTAATTGCAGCAGTGTGTTGTCCCAATCTTTGCCCACAACCCTTCCATCGCGTTCCTATTACAGTGATGACTCCAATGATGAAGGTCAAACAAGCTATCAATCGGACTCAAATGTCTACCATTATGTTTCAAAAAGTGATGGGAGTCAAAATGAAGAGTCATTTCAACACTCATCGCCCGAAAGAGAATCATCAGTATACACAGATGGTATTAGAAGAAGATACCAGAATCATCAAAGCCCAGAAAAGAAAAGGGCCATAGCAACTAAGTCTAGAACACCAATATGGCCAATACTGTTGGTAGTTAGTTTTGCAGCCTCAGTAATTGCCTTTCAAAATTTTGCTACAAGTACAAATGTAGTGCATAATTTTATTTATAACAAAAATAACTTCTATAATGATATGATGAATTTGGCTAAGAAGTATAATGTAAAGCATGAATCTATTGAACAGGTTCAAATAGGTAAGCTTTTTATTCTTGCAACTACACTGAATCAGGAGTTTCATTTCTCAATTTGTACCTGAAACAAAATGTATGATTTTAAAAAATACAATTTACAGGAGTATCAACTATAATGGAGAATGAAGACGCAGATTCATTTGTGTTTGTATACAACAGTGAATTAGATTCATTCAATCCTGAAGAATTCAATAACTTTATGGATGATATAGCATATTTCGCAGCTAAATATCTGCGTAAGTAATGAGATTTTTTAATGAAGCACTTTAATAGTCCTAATGGCTACATATACCACGAAAATGCATGAATTAATTCCTCCCCTACTCTATATTCATCATACAAACTCATCCCACCAATATATATTGGAAATACCAACAAGCGGTTGAAGTACTATGCTTCCACTTTTATCATACTCACCACTGAAGGTTAGATCTCTAGCATAGTCTGTTTTCCTGAAACATACAATTTAGGTGTCTTCAAGTCTCGCATGAACAGGTACCTTCTAGGTAACTGTGCTCCACCTTAGCCTGCATTTCCACCTAACATCAGGCACAATATTGGTCAAAGGAGAACCTATACAATATTTAAAAAGTTTATATTATGCTATTGAAAAGCTGACAAGCAGACGGACGACGCATGTAATGACCAAGTGCTTACCATCGCCTATAGACATTTGCAGCACCAGGGACGAAGCCAACATATTGTCAGTCTTCAGGATAGAGGGATGAGCACAGAAAAACGGATTAGCTTAAAACTGTTTCACATGTATATTATGTGAGAGTGTGGTATCACACCAATCGAGCTGGCCCTAAGAGCTGTAATCAAGATAATGATTCCAACCACGGCAAATATATTGGCTTACATCAATAAATTGGTTTTAAGCATTTTTTAATTAAATAAATAAAACTTAAGAGGTGTCAAGGGACACCCGGATGGAACGAAGTTCCTTTCGATTAATTAGTGAGGGAATTGTAATAATTTTTTATTTTTTTAGAATTACAACAATATTTTTTTTGTTATTAACAAACGTAATGTAATATAAACTTAATAAGTAGACTCAATTTTAGTAAGAATGAGAGAGAGAGACAGACAGACAGAGAAACACGCGCACGCCGCACGGCTTACAACTATAGCAAAGTGTCGTTACAACTTTTGGTATTTTTTTCCATCTAGCCCCCTTTCGCAACGCGCGATAAGAAACTTCGTTCCAATATCACAGTTTTGGGAAATTCAGTACCTCATACTTGTAGTAAATAAGTGTCGTGGATTCACAGTACTTAGAGCGAAATGAGATTACACATTAACACGGTATTTGTTCACTAGGTAACAATAGTGCATCAGTGAGGCATACGGTGGTTGACGGCTCAAGGCTAAGTATGCGTAATTCCGAAGAACTCATAGAAAGATATAGTGACGACGTGAAAAGAACGGGCGTGATGCTCGTCAAGGGCATCGACTCGGTGCCATCGACCCTCGCCATGGCCTTCCATTATTATTGCGATGAATACAACCCAGTCGCAAAGAAGAGTGCTATATTCTCAACTTTCGATTTGGCAAACTGTTCTAATGGTAAGTAACCAGCGTAGACTGGAAAGAAGCCAGCTTAATTAATGTAATAATACATAGGAGTACTCCTAGCCTCGTTCTCTTCATCTTTCTTACACACTATTTATTTTTATCCGTGCAGGAACGGAGAAAGAATACAATTTCCTGCGGCCCGGCGGCCTGTCGTAAGAGGCGACAAAATAACCCACAGCCAGGTGGTAGGGCATTTGCCCGACTGGATGGCTACCACCCCTGGTCTTAAGTATGTCGTCAAAACAACCTTGAGTTGTGTTCCGGCATTAGTGACCAGGTTCCAGTCTCCCTTAAGAGAGCAGCAGCGCATTTGTAACACCTTGGTGTTGTAAATGTCTATAGGCGATGGTAACCGCTTCCCATCAAGTGGGCCGTCTGCCTGTCTGCTGAACTACTGCAATAAAAAAATAAAAATAAACACTAAATTTTTGCCTTGAAAAATGGTAATTTAGTCTCTACTAGAATTTATAATATAATTAAAGAAAGAAAATAAATTACAATGAAAGACTAATACTGGGTTTCAATCCTTCATCAACCATACAACTGGTACATTTTCAATAATTTCATTAGTAAGGTGAATTATATGTAAAGTGCCAATGGACACATTATAAAATTATATTATTTTTTAGGCTAGATTGTAATGTAATTTCTAATTACTTCCACATATAAAATTATAATCTTTGCAGGAAAAACATCAACACATGCAACCTTGGAAAAATGTCTTAAAAATAAATGGAAGGGAGTACCATCTGCAAACATGGGACCACTCTTGACTAGAGTTGTCAGCGTTGTTGTAGATGTCACAAATGGATTTTAATTAGCTCAATATAGTATTACTATTTATTATAAGCTTAATAAACTAAGACGGTTACTTTAGAAAAAAAATAATGAGATTCCATTATACTCACCAAAATAAAAATTTACAAATAATATCTGTACAATTTATAGTAAAATAATAAGCAGTTTTAGAGCCTACCTAATTTAACTTAGTGTTGTATATAATACTTGGACTGTATTCTGTGATTTTGAAAACCTTGTGGGGAACAAGATTTTCATTTCTACTTATCACATCATGCTCAGATCAAATTTATTTTCTTTTGAATTCCAGTCATGTGATACATATAAACAATTAAAGAGTTGCCTATGTGTATCACAAAATACAATGAATATTGCTCTCCAGAAGTACTTAACAAAAAAAACTAAGGACTTATCGCTTATCGGTCATACGTGGTCAAACTGACCACAAATGTAAACGTATAAATGTGGTTTCTTTATATAGTACGCCCTCGAGTGTTGGCGAACCGTTGCTTTTGCCGTTCATCCGGACTTGCTATACGTATTACGCGATACATCCGGAATGGCCACCGCACTATGCGGATGCCGCAATCTGTCTAAGCACATATTTAACTGTGCATTGTGAGGCCTTAACATGATCACTCCTATTAAAGTTTTGAAGGTTTAATTAATTTGCTAGATTAAAATATTTGAAACTGAAAATTAACTACTCATTTTTCCTTTTTCTATTTTCATACTATGTGATGATGATATACGAAACTGGACATCTACTTAGTGAATAAAAGTGACTTAACATATTTCTTATGTACCTTCTTTCAAGTTACATATAAGAAAGAATTCTGAGGAACCGTCATAGTTTATTGTTAAAATTGTTTTTATATTGTACTAGGATGTGCCCGCGTCTTCGTCCACGCTTGATCAATTGATTCCCGGTCCACAAAGTACCGCAGAATTAAAAAAAAGATTGTAGTCTAACATTTTACTGAAAACATGTTATGTACCCGAACAACTACAAACTGCTCCCGGGAAAATTCCCGCGATAAAAAATATCACATACTTTATTACATAAAATGTTGCTATAGATCAGTGAACAAAATTAAGTTTCAATTCGACCTTTTATCAATCTCGCCACTTTAAAACAGTCCTAGAAAAAATCCCGGGATAAAAAGTAGCGCAGATTTTAATTTGAATCGAACTGCAAATACAGTATCGGCCCAGTAGTTTTTACGTGAATCCTGAACAAACACAACGAAATTTAATAAAAATTTCATCGTGTGCTCCGTCATTTATGTAGTCTATTCCAGTTGTTATTTCTTAATAGCTTCAATGTACAGACAACAGCACGTTTAGAATTTTATAATATTATTATAGAATTTATAGATTTATTTGTTCTACCGCCTGTTTCATGATTTTCATTATGTGTTAATTATTGATTATTTTTATCCCAAAATCAAGGTCTTAGGAAATTTTAAATTCTCTTTAAAATTTATACTTATTATTTTTATTAATTTTTGACATTGAGATATTTTAAGGGTACAAGCACTATTTTTATCATATGAATTTTTTGCTTGTTGTTGGCTGTGAATTTTTAAATTTCCCGCAAAGCGAGTTACTTGTTTATTTCTACTTTAATATGTACATTTTGCTCTGGTTATTCAAGGTGGAAAGCATACTCATTATAACATAAAATGTATTAAGTATGTGTTTACTTATACAGGATAAATGTACCTACTTATATGAAATTTCCATTTTATCTTAAGAGTTAAAAGTCGTTCATAATGTCTTTATTTATAGTAAATATTCTCCATTGAAAAATTTTAAAGATTGCTCATAAAACTAGTGAATTAGAATAATAGAATGTCGTAAAAACTGCACATCTAGTTACCAACAAAGTATAGGAACCTAAAATTGTTTTCTAAATTATCAAAACGTTCAAAGTAGTCTTTCATTAATTGTATAATGCCATCTAAGTACTTTTTATTAAACTGTTGTTTGATTTTACGTTTCCTGTTTAGTTACCTATCAAATTGTAATGTACAATGTAAAATTGATTTTGTAAATATTTCTACTAGCTTGCTTGCTTAAGTCATTATTAAGATAAGTGTTTTAACTGTTAGCTCCTGTGCCTTCATGCCGTATTGTATAGAAAAGATATCCATGCGGTTAGTATCTATATTCTAGACAAACAAGTGGATAAAACACATATCCAAATAAGTTTAACAGTTTTTTTCATAGTGTTAAGAATAAGTTTTTAGGCTTCTTTAAGGTTCTTTCTTAAAGCCTACAAACTTACTGACCTATAACTCAATATGAATAAGACTGTAAGTATTTCATCTGATTTGTATCGATTTTTTTCAATTCAATAATAAAAATGTTTATTTATTTAACTTAGTTTTATTCATTAATGTACAAGGTTTCATGCTGTTTGATACTTTCTGACGATTTTGGTGCATAAAGTATGTTACAATTCATGAACATTTAAATGGAGAAATCATAAATCTCTAACTTTTTTGAACCAATTGCAAGATGTAATTTTTTAAAGTAAAAGGGTACACAAAGTTACTAATCTCTCCATTTACGAAAGGAACTAATGCTTAATTTTAGTATAAGTTTTCAAGTAAAAAAAACCATTCTCTGCAGATTAACATAATATTAGAACAATGTCTCCAGATTGAGTTTTGGAAATTTCCAATTTGATGAATTTATTATACCAGAAGTAACATGATATCCAAACCATAGTCATTACTAGATACATTTTAATGCTTGGCTAGAATTTTTTTTAACCTACCCTAATTTTTTTTAACCCAAACAATTTTTTTGTCAAATTTGCCTCAAACTGGAGATCCTGCTAAGAACAAAATTATTTTTCAATATTTAGACACATTATTATCTATGCATAGGCCACAATGCACTTTGGTCAGAAGTGTTCAGTTCTGGTGCTTCACTAATATCTTCCAGACCATCTGGTTCCAGTTCATTGTTGTTTCTTGCTGGCGAGTATGAAGTGGGGACATCCTCTTCCTCATCTTCATCATGCGATTCTTCTGACTCATCCGACTCATCATTACCTGTAGGTTTTAAATATTGACTACTTAATAAGCTATGGGCTCTTTTTAGGGGTTCCATACCAAGAGGCAAAAAGGGACTAAAAATATCGAAAAATTGACATAAAAAATGAAAACAAAACAATTTTGGTAACCTTAAGAAAAAAAATGTATTTTTTAAAAAGGGTTTTTTGGAGTGGAGCTGCAAACAAAAAATTATAGACTTACAAATTTCGAGAATTAGAGTGCCTCCAAAAAAAGTGTCTAAAAGGGGGAGGTTTTAAATATATATATCCAAAATCCACTGTAATTATGGGCATTGAAAATATAACGAAAGTTTATGAGCCAAACATTTCGAAAAATCTGTGGTATTCATTAAAACTAAACTACTTTTATAAAATTTGTAATTTTTTATATACCCTCATAAATATATTAATAATGCTAACAAAACGTAAGTGACTCAACCTAATAACTGTGATAAACTTAACAAATATTTTGTTTACAGGTCAATGGGATTTTACCTTCTTCTTCATCAGTGTCAGCCTCTTCCTCCATTGGTTCTGGATCTGTTTTTCCAATAGGCGCGCGTTTCATGTACTGCATGCCGACACTATTCAACTATAGAAAAAAATTATTATAAATAAAACTAAAAACAGGACAGGACAGGAGAATTAATGAACCATTGAGGGAGTATATTACTACCTCCTGATTTATGTAAAATATGAACTTTACCCAAAGTTGGTTTGCCTGTTCCATTGCAGTCAATTCGGCTTCTTCATCACATGCACTATCAGAATTAAACCATCTAGAATCTATTAAACGCGGAGTCAACAACGGAAATGGTAAATTCATTTTGTGAGTTGTATTTAAAGGGTTCTGCGACTAAATCGAGAGGTTCCTGCTGTGCTAACGAAATTAGAAAATAAATAGGTACCCACAAATAAATATGGAGTACCTACCTAACAGGCTAACACAAAGTTAGGGATGAAAACAAAACATCGATGTTTCCAAACATCGATGTATCATTCATAAGAATCGATGTTTTAACATCGATGTTGAAACCAAAACATCGACGATACATCGTTGTTCAAGAACGATGTTTTATGAACGATATTTTATCTTACATAGACATAACGTGCCATCTTGCGCTCTATCTGTGATCTACACACATATCCATCATATTATTTTTTTCATATTTTTTTCTTATTGCCCATAATAATTTATAATGTAAAACTTGATTATTATACTTATTTCTTTAATTTATTTTAAAAATAATCATTTTTTTAGATGTAACTTTATTTAAAATGGTGATAGGGATGTGTTAGTGTGTACCCACGCTGTTGAATAGTAAGTACGGTAGTGAATGTTCGGTAAGGCAAAAGACACATAAACATAATTAACATAGGACTTAGTAGGACTGAGAGTATTGAGAAGTGTGTGGTATTTCTTTGAAAGATTAAGTGACAGTGGGGTAAAAGGATAATCTTAGTGGAAGCAAGAATTAAGAAAGGTTTGCTATAGTAGTTTGGGCGATATGTCGATGTTAAAAAAACGATATTTCAATTGCATCACAGGAACAACCGTCAAAACTTTATGTAAATGGTGATAAAAAAAACATCGTTCATAAACATAGATATATCGTTCATAAATGTCGATATTTTTAACATCGATGTTTCACTTTAGAAAACATCGATATCGTAACAACGATGTTTCATCCCTACACCAAGTACGTTTATAATTTTATATATGTAATACGACGCATGAAGGCATCAGTGCTGCCAGATGACCATGTCGATTTTACCCAAACTTTTTTCAAAAACATCAAATATAAGCTTTTTAAAAAAAGTACTTCCAAAACAGTTTTTACTAATTTTAAAGGAGAAATAAAAAAGCCGTCGTGGCTAAAACTCACCATGACGCTATCATTTTCGCTCACGCAGAGCTCACAATGACCCATGTCAATATTATGTGGGTCGATACCGTGCCTTTCGAGTTGACGATTGTGACCCGGCAAACAGGTGGAACAGAAAAAATCGCGGTAGTGAACCCTGTTGTTGTCTCTAATCGAACAAGCCTCTAGAATACGAGATATACGAGTAGAGACGGCATAATAAATGTATGCATGAATTGAATTACTAAAATGAACGATTAAATTGAAGTATGATTCAGTATAGTTTGGCCAACGAAAGTTGACCCTGGAAAATGGCGGCAAATTTAAATAATATACGTATGGCAACATCAACATTATTACGATTAACCTATTTTGATACTTGGTAGTAAATTAATTATTTATGTTGTAATAGGTGTACAACTTTGCTTCCGCCGTTTTGCAATAGATGGCTTAGCGGTAAGTGGTAGTCGAAATAAATAGATCGTAGATGTCATACAATAAGCTTAGGTATTTGTTAACATAACGCCATTGAAATATTAGTCGATTCGTGTCTGCATCATAAAGTTATTCTCGATTGAACGTGTCAGCTTACGAGCCAAATTCTCGTCATTTGCGGGAGGTTTAAATTTTCTACTTTAATATGAAGAAATCTGCGGCTGACGCTCATCGACTGCTCTCAAATACCTATGGTGAGGCCGCTATTAGTGAAAGAACGTGCCGAGAGTGGTTTCAACGCTTCAAGAACGGTGATTTTGACGTCGAAGTCCAGCATGGTGTTGGACGAGAGAAGGTTTTCGAAGATGCAGAATTGGAGACATTACTCGATCAAGACTCGTGTCAAACGCAACAAGAATTTGCAGGATCATTGGAAGTGACGCAACAAGCCATTTCAAAACGCCTGAAAGTCATGAAAATGATTCAAAAACAAGGAAATTGGGTGTCGTACGAGTTGAAGCCGAGAGATGTTGAACGGCGTTTGTTTGCTTGTGAACAGCTGCTTGCAAGGCAAAGAAATCCCTTATTTCTGCATCGCATTGTGGCTGGAGATGAAAAATGGGTTCATCACGATAATCCCAAGCGCAGAAAATCATGGGGATATCCCGGCCATGCTTCCACGTCGACGGCCAAACCGAATATTCATGGTTCCAAGGTCATGCTCAGTATTTGGTGTGACCAGCTCGGCGTAGTGAATTATGAGTTGTTAAAATCGACTGAAACAATCACAGGCGATCGTTATCGAACGCAATTAATGCGTTTGAGCCTAGTATTGAAAGCCAAACGGCCGCAATACAACGAGAAACGTGATTTTACAGCATGTCAATGCTCGACCCCATGTTGCGAAAGTGGTCAAGACATACTTGGAAACGTTGAAATGGGAAGTCCTACCCCACCCGCCGTATTCTCCAGACGTTGCTCCCTCGGACTATCACTTGTTTCGATCAATAGCACACGGCTTGGCTGACCAGCACTTCCGATCTAATGAAGAAGTAAAAAATTGGATCGTTTCGTGGATCGCTTCAAAAGATGACCAGTTTCTTCAACACGAGATTCGTATGTTGCCTGAAAGATGGGAGAAAGTAGTGGCCAGCGATGGACAATACTTTGAATAATATAATATGTATAACCAGTTTTTGACAATGCAGCCTCGAATTTCGGAAAAAAAACGGCGGAAGCAAAGTTGTACGCCTAATATATTTTATGTGTGACAATAGATACATCATACTCATTTCTAACGATAATATTATAAATACTGAAGTTTGTGAGATGTTTTTGTTACTCATTCTCGCCAAAAGTACTGAACGGATTTTTATGAAATTTGGAAAACTTGTTATTACTAACCCTTATATCTCGAATCTAGAATGACCTACAATAGAATATAGACTATCTACTTTTAATTCCGGTAGATAGCAGGAAATCAGTAGTCATTACATTTTTTGAAAAATAAACTGCAATATTCGGAAAAACTTAGTTTTATCCGCTTTAATTAAAATCAGATTTTGTCACGGCCCCCTAGTCTCGACCCGAAAGCCACATACGTACCCACTACCAATGGACACATATTTGCAACATTACAGGGCCTCCTGGTGTGCAGCAGCAGCCCCGGCTGTCAAAGCTGTGTCCGGAAGATGGGACTCCGCCAAAGTATCAACACAGGCAAATCCACTCACAACCAAACGAAAACCGCCATCTTGTTTGTCAAAATTGACGTTGACATTCGTATTAGAGTTGCCATGTAAAAAGTTTGCAAATAATTCCAGGTTCAACTTTCGATAGCCAGACTATAGTAGAATGTAATTCTAAGGTGTTCTACTACTGGTACTATATTATATCTTAGATATAGTAGTAGTAGTGATGAGAATTGTGTTTGAGAATGAATTAATGGTACTTAAAAAAGCTGCCAAATTTAAATCGAATTAATTTTTGGCCCGAAACTCTTTTTCAAAGAATCTTTACCCCGATGTCCTTCCCAAAATCGAAAAAATCCACGAATTTGAAGTGAATCCCACCACCTGGCAATACTGGAATTCCGTCAACAACTGTCAGTTGCACTTGTAAGTACATGTCATCAGATGCCTGCAATCACAGAGTACTTTATATATAATCAAAGAGTATATTGAATATATGGAGACCTGCAATTCGGGAATTTTTCGACTTTGGGAGGGACATTCGGGGTTAAGATTCTTGGGGGACTTTCGGGGGCAAAATAAGTCTATAGAAATTTCGCAGTTTTTTTTAAGTACCATTAAATTTTTTTGGGACTTTCAAAGTCGAGAGAAATTTTGAAGAATCCCCCATACCCCACGAAGCTGTTTGGCGCATACCTCCAAGACAGATGTATCCCTTGGGAGGGTGACCAGACTGGTTACGTGATAGGTAGGAGACGAATTGCGTGCGACGTTCCGCAAGGGTCTATCCTCGGGCTGATTCTGTGGGACTTTGATTACGACTGGCTCCTTCGGGAACTAGTCATACCCGGGATAGGGCTAATCTGCTTTGCGAACTACATCCTACTCACGGCACGTGCTGCGTCGTACATGGACTCTGTGGACCTCACCAACGCCGGGTTGGCAACTGTGGTCCATATTGATAAGCTAGGATTGACGGTCTCCCCCACGAGAACCGAGGCTCTTAGGCTTCTTATGTTCCATATACATTTTTGGAATCCACCAGCGGACTTATGCCTGACAGCCCAAAGTCCTATCTGCCCTGAAGGTCCAACATTCATAGCTTGATCTCAAGTTAGTTAGGATTTCGAGCGCAAGAAACAGGACTCTGCTGAGAATTCAGCAGACCCTGGCGGTGAGATCCGTTCGAGGGTAGCGTATGGTATCATTGATGGCGGCGATACTGTTGGCGGGAAATCCGCCCTGGGAACTAAGGCAGACGTGCTTGCCAAGGCGCAACGCTTCAAACAGGATGCTAAAGCTAAGGACCTGGGTTACTACCGGGCAAAGATTGAGGCAATAAGGACGCGGGAAAACCGCGATCATGATCTAAACTTGGCATAGAGATATAGAATCTCTGGCCAAAATAGTGGCCGGCCTTATTACAGTGGAGTTGGTTCATCCCTAGCCACTGCTATGGGTCACATGAAATGTGGGGCTTTGATCTTTAAGATGACACAGATACTTAATGGGTAGCAGTGCTTCGATAAGTATCTGCAATAGTTTATGTGTTGGCAACACAAGTGCATTGCGCTAGATACTGTGTTTGACCTGCTCCCTTGATGCCGTTGTCAGATTGGCCTTCGTTCTTCATAGATCATCAGTCACTCTGCATTCGGGGGTGACCTAAGCTTGTTGCACAGTTGAACAACGGGTGTAGTTTCAGTTGTCATCTCAAGTTCATCAGGTTTAGAGCAGTAGTTGGTTCCGCCCAAAGTCATCGCATACTCTGTGTGGCGCTTAACACCATGGTCCGGTCCCACTCTCATAGCCAAGAGGGACTCAGCATGGTATGAAATGTATTCCTCCTACACATCAAATCTAACCCTATAATAATCGGCTAAGATACCTCATATATCAAAAACAACTGTTTTTTTTCATGTTATAATAAAAAATACCCAATATTTGTCTATGAATTTATTACAATTTTAAGAATTTCTTTAGCAAAAGACTACATTTTATGAGCAACACAAGTGATTAAATGATCATTAACTAAACCACAAGCTTGCATAAATGCATAACATATTGTAGAACCAACATATTTAAATCCTCTTTTTTTTAAAGCTTTAGAAAGTGCTACAGAAATTGGTGTATCTGTGGGCACTTCTTTATTCTCTTTCCAACTATTTATGATTGGTTTATTATCAACAAAATTCCAAATAAATTTTGAAAAATCCTGACCATTATTGTACATTTTAACATAACATTTAGCATTATTAATTATGGCTTCAATTTTTCCTTTATGTCTTATTATATCCGGATTCTTAATTAACATTAAAACATCCTTTTCCACAAGCATACTTAGTTTAAATGGGTCAAAATTGTTAAATAGTCTACGGTAATTTTCTCTTTTTCTTAATACTGTAACCCATGACAATCCAGCTTGTTGACCTTCTAAGCAAATCATTTCAAAGAGTTGATTGTTATTGTAGACAGGTTTACCCCACTCCTCATCATGATATCTTATGTATAAGGGATCTGAAGATAACCAGTCACATCTGACCACATTTTCCTCTTCACTGGTTGACATGAGTAGAATTTAACTGTAATGAACAAATGTGACTGTACTTCATAATGTGATACAATGTGAACCCAACATTAACAGTACCTACTTACATATTCAAAAAATATTTTTTAAAATTATCCTACTCTACTTAGTTTAATATAAAATAGATCTTCCTTCACAATGATTGCAACATTCTAGTTTTAAAATAAAAATTGCATCACAATCCACTATGGATCACAAACTACAATAAATGCACCTATTAAGGCCCTGTTCCCACATCATAACAACCATTCGTTGGCTTATTATTGCTTAAAATTTGACATAAGCACCATACATCCATACATCTCAAAATTCAACCGATGGTACAGGTTGGAAAAAATGTTTTAATAAAAAAGAGGCGCCACTTTCGCTTTGTCCAAACTCTAGCAACTCTAATATTAAATAAAGAGTAAGGTCCTTCGTACACAAGGCTACGCAAATCTTCGATACTAATCAGTGTCCTAACAGTCAGTACAATTATTTTTTCTTAGAGATTTTTTTGCGTTCTATTAGTAGGTAGGTATTGCAGTAGATGTCACTGTTCTCAAATTAATCACCAAATGAATGAATATAATATGTTTCTTTATACGCAGTTGTTTTAATACTTGTTTAAGAAATATTTGATATGTTTTTATGTTTTTGCAAGCCATATCAGTTAATAAATATATTTTAAAGTGTGTAAATTCTAGTCCTCACCTTTTTCAAATTATAAAGCTCTTTTTAACTTTAATTAATAGATTTTTGATGAATTGTCGATTTACCAAAAACTTATTTTAAAGATGTCAATTATGTCAAAACCAAAATGACATTCCGACTGATACAAGTTACATTCGTGAACGTATGTACTTTGTTTTGATTATTTTTCGATAACTTTGTTTGATTCCTGGACTCCAAAGACTTCGCTTATCACGTTTACTAGTGTTATGTGATTACGTTGGACTTACACATGTACCCTGAACACCAATTTGCCAAACGATTTGTTTTCTGATGACTTGGATTATGGTTTCTTCTGAAAGAGGTTGTTGTGTGCCCAGATATGGTAAAACTTGTAAGTACATCATCTTAACGGCACCAGATTAGATGTGGATACAAATGATGTTATGAAAATGTATGCCTTTGAATATTTTAATAAAAGGAAACATAATAAATCACGCTACCGCTAAATTGTTGTTTTATTTAACAAATTTTTAACAAATAAACATTTTTTGGAAAGGCTTTTGGGAATTGCAGGAGTTAAATTATAACTCCCGCAATTTCCAAAAGTCTAATATAAAAATCAAAACAACACTAGACCCCCTGAATGGTTTTTACCGTTGAATAATGCCGTATACCGATAGAGTGCGTTAGTATATATATTATGACTGTTGACTCTATACCAGTATATATAAAGTACTCTGTGATACTAATGTTGTATACAACTTAATACGACATTAGTATCAAGTCCGTACACACAACATTGAATTGCAAGACGCGAGTTGCCTATTCAGTCACTATAAACGTCTAAACAGATCACACTTTTTTTCAAAATGTTTCAGACGAGTGATGATAAAACTATAATTTTGTACTATCTTTATTGAAAACAAAGAAATCGTCGTAACAGAAGATACTGGGTTCATCCGTGTATAGAGAGAAATATAAATTGCAGACTGTTTTTAGCTGCAAAAGAATTACAACAAACAGATGCCTGCTATCTAGATTTAACCTTAGAACAGCTGAACAAGCTTGAGCGGCTTCAGAATTTTTGTATAAGGTTCATATTTGGTTTGCGTAAATATGACCATGTTTCCGAATATCGTAAAAGACTCAAGTGGCTTCCTATTCATTTTCGCCGGAATACTCACATTCTCACTCTCCTTTATAACATATTATATACTCCTAATAGTCCCCAATACCTTAAGGAACGTTTTAAATTCCTTCGCCTATCCACTACCCACAATTTGCGCCATGATACATATCGAAAACTTATGACGCCTGCACACACTTTATCCTATTATGATAATTCTTTTACGGTGCAGGCTGTCAAACTTTGGAATATGCTGCCTCTTACTGTCAGAGAGGCCAAATCCTTACCTATATTTAGAAGTTTACTTAGAAAACACTATTTGTCCATAAATAGCTATTTCTGATTTACGGAATATAATCATGCTAAGACATTTATTTATTATAATAACTTATGTGTTATTGTATATATATGTATGTATGTATATATGTATGTATATGACTATGTATATATGTATGTATTTGTATATTTATTTCTTAAATTAGTTTGAGTATTTGTGTATTGTGTATCTATTGCCTTTTTCCCGCACCACCTATTTCGCCTGATTCAATCTCTGTTATTTAGGTTGCCTGGAAGAGATCGCTTTGAGCGATAAGGCCGCCTGTTGTATTGCCTAAAAATATTGTAAACATGGACTGTTTTTGTAATTGTATATTTTGGTGTGCAATAAAGTGTTATCTATCTATCTATCTATGCCAAATTCTTATCAATGTATAAAATGTCCAAAAAGAGTTATAAGCATTTAGTGGACCTACTTGTTTCACATATACACCAAAATTGCTCCGCCATCTTGGAAATCGCCGAGACTTATGTAGCAGTGATCTCGTCCGGCAGGTAGCGCGCGAATGGCATGTCGTCGACTGGCAGTCGACGCGACTCGTGTACGAACCTCAATAGATTCGTGCACGAACCTCAACGGATTTGTATGGCGGTAGTCGCTTGGAGATTAAAGTTGTTGATTAGGTATCGAAGATTTGCGTAGCCTTGTGTACGAAGGGCCTAACTTCGATACTAGTGATTTTTAGTACAATATCAAACATCGTGAAAGTATCAAGTTGCTTTAGTTACGACGCATGCATTTTGTCAACATAGCCGGTCATAGCCTATTACTTTAATAATAATGACAATCTTTGACTAAACTTTATAAGCAAGAGCTTTAACGGCGTTTTTATATATGTTAGTTTTTGAAGTGAAACTTCTATATAAATATAAGTCTTACGATCGAAATGCTCACGAAAAGGTGTCACAGTCACGTGGTCACCGTCACTAATTCTTACATTTTTAAACTCGTGATATCTTTCGAATGGAATGTCCGAATTGAATAATTCAAAAAGTTATATAAAGGTATTGAACCAGTCTTGAATATGAAGTAATTTATTTTGATAAGGATTAATACCAAAATACAAAGAGCCTTTTCTAGCGGCGGCATTTTAATTAAATTTTTAAAATAAAAGAACATTTATTGTGGCATAACTATAATAGTTAGACATATGCTATCGCGACACTTTTTGTAGATAATGATGTGTTCTGCAAAGTCGTAGTACATTATTTCATTCTATCATCAATAGTTTTCGCAGTGCACGCGATTTTAGGTATTTTTTACATCTTGCGTTACATTATTGGAGTTTTAGTAAGGATCCCTAATTTTTTTTGTAAATATAATATAGCCTTTGTCACCCGGGGATAGTGTAGCTTGCAAACAGTGCGAGATCGACACATCCTTTGGGAGGGCGGTGAGTCTGTCAACCACGTGTTGGGTCGGCGACGTGTCGCGTGCGGCGTTCCACAGGGGTCGGTCCTCGGGCCGATTCTTTGGAACGTAGGCTATGACTGGATCTTTCGGGTGACGGTCCGGCCCGGGGTAGGGCTGATCTGCTTTGCGGACGACACCCTACTCACGGCACGCGCCGCGTCATTCGCGGAGTCCGTGGACGTCGCCAACGACGGGTTGGCGATAGTCATAGATAGAATAGCTAGGCTGGGCTTGAAGGTCTCCCCCGCGAAAACGGAGGCCATCATGTTCCATAGGAAATTCCGGAATCCCCCGGACCTGTCCGTTACGGTTCAGGGGGTGGCAGTTAGAGTAGGGCCCAAGATGAAATATCTTGGGCTAGTCCTGGACGGGAAATGGCTGTTCAAAGCGCACTTTGAGCAGCTAGTTCCCAAGCTTGTGAATTCCGCGGGCGCACTCTCAAGGCTTCTTCCCAACGTGGGGGGCCGGGGGGTGCGACGCGGAAACTTTATTCTGGCATCCTGAGGAGTATGGCACTTTACGGTGCCCCCGTCTGGTTCGATTCGCTTCACCGCCACAACCGAACGCTGCTGCACCGCGCGCAGCGGGTTCTGGCCGTGAGAACCATACGGGGGTATCGCACAGTGTCTTGGACGGCGGCGACACTCTTGGCAGGCGAGCTGCCCTGGCCTCTCCAGGCAGACGTCCTGTCCAGGGTTCGTCGTACCCAGCAGCATGCCCTAGCTAGAGGACTGACCTTCTGTCAAGTCGAGATAGAGACGGTCAGGAAGCGGGAAACCGCTTGCTGCCTCGTCGACTGGTCTCGTGACCTCGAACACCCTGCGGCCGGCGGCTTTACGGTGGATGCAATCAGGCCACAGCTGGAGAAATGGGTCACCCGCACCAGCGGAACCCTGACCTTCAGGACGACACAGATACTGACCGGACACGGTTGTTTCGATCAGTATCTGTTTCGCATTGTGGGCTGCTTGCCTTCTCCGGATTGCCGCCAGTGTGGCGCACCCGATACGGCGTTTCATACGCTTGTCGAGTGCGCTGCATGGACGCCGCAGCGTTTCGAGCTCGAGACGCACGTAGGAGCCGTCGGATCGCTCGGCGACTTGGTAACGGCCATGTTGCAGAGCGACGACCGCTGGGATGCTGCGGTTACTTTTTGCGAGGCAGTAATGTCTCTCAAAGAGGCCGCAGAAAGGGATAGGGAGCGAAGTCCTTCAGCGCGTGCTATGGTCTCTTCTCGAGGTCGCCGGCTTTCAGCTGGCACCCGGAGAGGCAGGTACGCGCATTACTTCCCTCCCTGAGTTAGGTTCCGGAACGAGGGGGCCCTTAGCTACTAAGTAAAGCAAGGGATTTAACAACTACCCCCGTCTCGAAGTAGAGTGTGTTCTCCCAGGGCACACTTCAAGCACTTTATTGCGCTGGATCAACTGTTGCGTAACTATGTTCTATATCTCAGTCTTTCCATCACAAACAAAAGCGCAGGGTCGTCAGGGAGGAGGGGCTTTTTAGTGGGTATTGAGGTTGCTCGCCCGTGCGGCATCACTCGGAGTCTCCACACTCCTCTGTGTAATCCATCGCGGACGGAACGCAAATAAAGCATACAATTGCTAGCGTTACCGCCCCTTGTGGATTCGTGCCGTTTCCCAGTGACGGCCAAGAGAGTGCGTAAATCGGTTAGTCATTTACCCTCGCCTCAAAAAAAAAAAAGCTTGCAAACAGTGAAAGAATTTTTCAAATCGGTTCGGTAGTTTCGGAGCCTCTTCATCAAAACTGAGCAAACGAAATATTTTTGAATTATTTTTTTTGGAAATATTTGTCTGTTAGCATAATAATGTTCGAATGAAGATTGATGATGAAAGATGCGCAAATTATTTTTGGTTCCAGATCGAATTAAGTTTTTTATTTGAAAAAATAAAATATGTTTAAATTAAAACTGCATTCAATCATAATTTGCAGTAAACCTGCGAAAAATCTAAATGTGTGCTGGGACACATATTAGAAGTGAAACTTCAACGGACAAGTGGAAAAACGAATCGCAACGGACAAGTGGAAAAACGAATCGCAACGGACAAGTGGAAAAACGAATGACAACGCATAAGTGGAAAACGAATCGCAACGGACAAGTGGAAAAACGAATCGCAACAAAATTTTAACTTGAAGTTTTATGGGCAGGTTTTCAACGGTTTTGTCCGTTGCGATTCGTTTTTCCACTTGTCCGTTTTTTTTTATTCCTCAAGTCAGTCAATGTTAATCTGCCTTGATCAGCCTTAATGAATTACAATGTCTTTGATTACACACATGGTAAATTTGTTCTGTGATTAGACGTATCTGCGTTCTACATATTTTCAATTCCAATCCAGATTCCAGTTGAATTTAATTTTAAAGGTAGAATATTAAAATAATTAAGTAGTCATTTATTTAATCATATAAACTTGGTGTATTTATATTCAGATATCCTATACAAATTAGCCACTTCGGTCCCCCATATATTTTGGTCATTTTCGATTGATGGTTACATCTGTGTGGTTTTATATATCGTCGCGTATCAGGGCCCATTATTAAACTGTCTGTTAATTTAATGTTTTCTTCGTTCAATCTGCCGTCAGAGAGTTGATAAAGAAGTGGCAGATATTCGGCCTTCGATAGTTCATTTGTAATACGCGTCATCTAAAAGCAAAATCGATTATTAACTCCTTAAATAAATTTTAAAGTATTAGGTAAACATCGTCAATCTTAGGGCATCTATACGGAAGCATTATAATTTATTTCAACCTTATTTTACTTGGATATTATTGGCACTATAGATGAAATTGTAAAATGATAGGTTTAAAAATCATTTTTGGAATAAAATAAAAATATTTGGGCTTTTCTTTCTCACAAAAATTATCTCGAAGAGTGAGAATTATTAGGTTTCAATATTAATTATCATTCATTTACCAAGACGAGTTTCTGCAGGATTTTCGCGCGGGCCACACTTACTTTATAAGTGATTCAAAACTTGTTGGTGGACAGAAGTCCCTACCAATTCTGAATGTCATTTCCATTTCACTGTGTTACATTAAACACGACCGAAGAGTTGATTATTTTTTTGGGCCATGATTTTGGCTTGATTCGTAAAAGGAAACTGGGGTTTTAGTGCATATCTGACAGTCGCAGGCAGGCCAGCACTGTTCATTGTTTGTCTCCGGCAAAAGGGTGTTAAAAATGATCAAATTTAGGATTCAGTAAGATAAGTTGTATAGTTTTTGATCGTATTAGTTTACTACTTGTTATCTTTTAAGATTCGGTAACTACAATCATTAGCTGTCCCTCATCCGCAATAAAATCGCCGACTCGAAAGATTTCGTACGCGGCTATATCGGTTGGATGAGATTAGAAGATTGCCAAACATAAAGATGTTCTGACCAGTGGAGGGTTTCACCAACCAATATAGACGGAACTGGGCCAACACAAGCCAGGAACACTAAGTTAGCAAGGGTGTCCTCCAACCAACCTGTCTGTCGATTGGAGAAACAACAGGTAGTTTTAACAGCTGTCTGTATGGCAGGCTATGCAAGTTACACAATCTCTCCCTTCTTCTTGAGCAGTAAATTTATATAATTATATTTTATAGCATTTTACTTCGGCATGACAATTATTCTATTCCGTTACTTGTCAGCTATGGGCTGAATTGTTTAAAAACTTCGTTTAAAGAAACCGACTTCAAAAACTAAAATGTAACTAATAATAGCTTTAGAAATAACTTATTTCTAAAGCTATTATTATTAATATATATTATCTTAAACATCTTAAACTCGGCGCTTAGTAATTTTCAAAATATAGTAATTTTTATGTTTTACTTTGCACCGACTTCAATAATAATCTGTTTAAGATAATATATATTCATAATAATAGTTTTAGAAATAAATTATTTTATACATTTTAGTTTTTGAAGGCGGTTTTTTTAAACCAAGTTTTTATTTTTAATTTGTTACTTTTTAGTGTCTAGCTATGTATAGCTGGACCTACGAATGGTGCCGCGCTTGAGCCAAACTATGTCAAATGTTTAGGGGACTAAATGGCAACTATTCCGCGTCGAACAAACAAGAATCACGTAAATCAAATCATAAATCTCAGAGTAATCGGTGAACATACATAAAAAAAAGATCTCGACGAATTGAGAACCTCCTCCTTTTTTCGAAGTCGGTTAAAAATGAAGGACAATTTTCGCACTTACCACCAATTTTAGTTGTGCCTCTGTCATCTGATTTGTAATTGGTCCAAGTAATAGGACACTACTATTTCTCTCAAGACTCTCGGGGTCTACGTATATAAGATCATCATTGCCGTTATTATTTATTTCATCATTAATAATTAAAAATATGTATTCGCTTGGTAGTCGTACGTCACTCGAAGCTGATTCAGACATTGGCAGATTTTTTGTTAGTGTTTCATGAGGAATGAGTTCCTTAAGTAGACCTTTGAGCTGGTAGGATTTATTCGGACTCGTATCTGTTTTACTGATAGATTTATTAGTTTTACAGCAAAGTGTTTTTAATTGAGCAACAAGAACGTCAAAAAGCAATTCTTTTTTTTCTTCATCGTCGAAATTCTTACCGTCAAACGTTTGTGACTGTGGGCGACTATATAGTAAGTTGTGAAGTTTTTGAACAGCAAGATATTTAGGGTCTGCGCCATTCTCCTGTATAAATGGATTAACTTCTTTGTTTTCTAATCGAAACACAGGCTGTCTTGGTTTAGTTTTATCAGAAACTGTTTGAAATCTTTTGTTTAAATAGTTTTGTTTTTCGAAAGCATTGAATTTGTCTTTCGGTAGTTCGTAACTTGATTTTTGGTTATTTTTCGGTTTGTTATTGGTCTTGAGAATATCATATAAATTGTATTCAGTTTTCTTTGGTAGTTCGTTTAAAACTTTAATAAGTTCTTCGTCGGATAGTTTTGATAGTAAATAAGTTACATCAGTATCTGTAAAAATTGTCTGCGTTTTAATTTGGCTTCTCTTTTCGCACTTATGCTTAAACTAATTATATTTTTACAATAAGTAAAACACGGTGGAGAGAAAAAAAGATCGTAGAAATAATTTTTCAGAAAATTTCACACGGATGCATAAATAATTTTCGGATACTTTTTGGGAAAAAAAAGTTTAATATTCGTGTTTTATATCGAAAGTTTCACGCATACCTGTTAATTCCAAATATCATACTTAAAACATTTGTTTGTTACATGTATCCAAATAAAGGAACTTTTATATTTATGTATCAGTAATCACTATAGATTAGAATTATAACACTATTTACCTCTGTTGCTTAGCATTGTACTTTTAGGTAATTCTAGATCTTTCGGTATATAGCCTTTTGAGTTTATATAGTCTGCTATAATCTTGTCGGAGTCACCATTCATGATATTTATAGGATCGTTTAACATTGCCATGGATTTTACATCCTACAAGAGATTAATCGTTTAGCTTTTAATATATAGTAAGTAATGTATATAAACAATTACAATTACAATAATTGTAGACTTCACCAGCGTTATCATGAAAGATAAATTAATCACCGTTTACCGTAAAAATATCAAAGAAAGCAACAAACTTACAACTGAGAATTTACATATTCCTGGACCTGTCAAACCTATCTTCATTTCTGAGAATCTATCGGCAAAAATGAAGAGATTGTTTTATCTTGCTCGTGAATATGCCAAACAAAATGACTACAAATACTGCTGGGTCACTCATGGTAAAATATTCATCAGGAAGCGCGATGGTGACAGATTCACCAAAATTACCAATGAATCTGACCTACACAATACTCAGAACTACAAAGATTGACTAGATTTCATCACTACTATATATTCCAGCCTAGTCATTCAGCAGATTTTGACGCTGAATTTAGTCTATTGTTTCAATATCATCTTTATCTGTTTTTGTAAGCCTAATATTGTGCCAAAGTATTTCAATTTTCACACATTACACTATTATTCGCTGTTCTATACTAATATCCTTACAAATACACCCGTCACACATATATTTACATGTAAAGTATTTGCAAACATAAACTTATCCACTAATAACAAGAGTGCTGAGTACATCTTTCTTCTTTATCAGTATACCTTCATATTATTATTTAAAGCCTATGTAACTATAGTTGTCATTATTGGTACAATAATTCTGAGCCTAAACCTTCTTTATTATCCACAAGTAATATGCGTCATATGTTCTTTAGCAGTTTTCTACTATGGATAACGATATTCTACACGTAAATAATGAAATTGAGAATCTAACGACCTGTTCTACATTTGAATGTTCACCTGATCAACTTATTCAACATGTTTCTGTGGACAATACAGATTTGAATATTTTGCAACTAAATATTCGCAGCATCAATTGTAATTTTGACTCATTTTTAGTTCTCTTTCATAGAATACAAATCCAAATCGATATCATTGTACTAACAGAATGTTGGCTAAGTAAATGTCCGAACTTACCTGATCTCTTGGGATACAATTCATATAAATCTAGCTATACTAGCCAAAACGAAGGAGTTGTGGCCTATGTTAGATCAGGTCTAAATTGTAAAGTTACTATTCCTAAAGTTGAGGATGCTAACGCTTTGTTACTAAACCTAGACATTGCAACAACAATACTAGCTTTATACAGGTCACCATCTTATAAAAATACTGATCGTTTCTTAAACAGTATTGATAATATTATTAATGATTCAAAAAATTCTTCGACATTCATAGTGATAGGTGATATCAATATTAATATAGCCCATGGCCATTCGGACTGTAATTCAGATGAATATCTTAACTTACTAGCTTCACATTCCATGCTTCCTGCCTATACTAGCCCAACTCGTTTAAATAATTGTCTTGATCATGTTATCTTTCGCTCTCCAGCTTCTGCCACTTCTTTTATTTTGGATTCACTCGTTACAGATCACGCTCCAATTTTATTTTGTTGTCCCATCAAACTTAATTCTACCTCCCCATCAAACCGACTAAGACATAAATTAGATATACCAGCAATCACTAAAGATATTGAGAATACAGATTTTTCTACAGTTACATCTAATGACAATCCCGACTCTGCGGCAACTGCTCTTGTTAATATTCTTATGTCAATAATTAAAAAACATAATCGAATCTCCGCAGTCCCTAGTAAAATGAAAATCATCAAACCCTGGATAACATCTGGCCTCTTACGATGCATAAGACATAGGGACAAGCTTTATAGACAATCTAAAAATGACAAAAATAATGCAACTCTCCGGTTGACTTACACTCGGTATCGTAACTTCTGCAATAACTTATTAAAGAAGATTAAACGAGATTACGAATACAATGAGTTGCAGAAAGCTAAAAATAATCCCAGAGCTACTTGGAAAATTATCAAAACTATTACTAACATTAATTCTAAGAAAAACCCTTCTGGAGATCTCCTACAATCTACGAATGACTGCTCCACTGCTATAAATAATGTTAATCACTATTTTGCAAACATTGGAAAAAACCTAGCATCCAAAATTATAGAAGAGCAAGACGCTAATAGTACTGAGTACAGAGTTAATACTAGTAATCTAAATAATCCATTACAGTCTATGGCCCTATACAACGTTGACCACAGTGAGATAGAAATGATTATTCTCAATCTCAAAAAATACTGTGCTCTCGGTTGGGACACAATTCCTTCGTCTGTACTCATTGCTGCCAGGCATATACTTATACCTGTCCTAAACTCTCTCTTTAATCTCTGTTTGTCTACTGGGATATTTCCTTCTGTATTTAAGAAAGCTCTTGTGCATCCAATTCACAAATCTGGGGATACACGATGTACTTCAAATTACAGACCGATTTCAGTATTGTCGTCATTGTCTAAAGTTTTTGAAAAAATCATTAATAAAAGACTTGTTAATTTTTTAAATGCTAATAATATTCTTTCTTGTAATCAATTTGGATTTATAAAAAACAAATGTACTGAAGATGCTATCTTAAAGTTAACAAACGGTGTTATACATAACTTTGACCAGAAATTCAAGACTGCCGGTATCTTCTTAGATCTTTCTAAGGCTTTCGATACTGTATCAATCCCAAGACTTTTAGATAAACTTGAACTGATGGGCATAAGAGGTCTTGCCCTGGAATTACTCAAAAGTTACGTAACTGGTCGTAAACAACAGGTCGTCATCAATGAGTACATCAGCCACGAGGCTAACATCACATTTGGCGTGCCTCAAGGTAGTGTTCTCGGGCCTACCTTGTTCCTCATCTACATTAATGATCTTTGTAACTTACGTTTGCCAAATTGTAAAATAATCACTTATGCCGATGATACAGCAATTCTTGTTTCTGGTCAAAATTGGCGTGAAGTTCAGACTAAATCAGATTTTGCTTTATCAACTATCTCTAACTGGCTCAAACAAAACCTCTTAACACTTAATGCTTCCAAATCTAAATATATCACCTTTTCTTTAAATTCTCAATTACAACCACCTCCCTCCTTCAATATTCGTGTTCATAATAGCTGTAATGAAAAAAATATTTGCTCATGTCCTGAACTTGAACGAACAAATAACATTAAATATTTGGGCGTATGGCTAGATCCTACACTATCCTGGAAATATCACATTGATTGGGCTGTTTCTAAAGTACGGAAATTAATTTTTGTTTTCAAAAATCTTAGACAAATAGCAGACATCAAGACCCTTAAAACAGTATATTTTGCACTTGCGCAGTCTGTAATAGCCTATTGTATAACAATTTGGGGTGGATCACTTCGTAGCAATATGCTCAGGCTCGAAAGAGCACAGAGGGCTGTTCTAAAGGTCATAGGTGGTAAAACACGTCGTTATTCAACTTCTAAGCTATACAAAGAATTTGATGTGTTAACTGTTAGACAGTTATTTATCTTAGCTATAGTTATGAGGAAACATGCTGATATGCCCTATGATCCTTCTTATCTCAGTAGTCGCAGATCAGATCGTGTATGCAAGTTTGAATCTAGACGTACATCTATTGCTTCTAGACATTACCATCACCTCAGTACTAAAATCTACAACAAATGCAACCAAATATTAAATATCTATCCCCTTACCTTTCGTTGTTGTAAAACCAGAATTATGACCTGGCTGTATACACTCGATTATATACAAACGGAAAACATTTTAACTGTTAACTTATAATACAAAAAGGATTTATTTATGCTCCTTACATTATACTTTCGCATTCATACTTAGGCACATTAAGGTATACGCAACACACATATATATACACGCACGCACGCAAGAACACGCACGCACATACACACGCACGCACGCACGCACGCACGCACGTGCACGCACACACACACACCACATACCTACACACATACATGCGTTCACTTATACTCACACAAACACGTCGCGCGCTCATAGCCGCGAACGAAAATTGAGTCTACTATTTTCTATGTTTAGTTTTAAGCTAATTATATTTGCAATGTATTGTATCCTGTGCTATATATAACACTGTAATATACTTCATTGTCTTGTAGTGGGAGTTGTCACTGCAGCACAGTTTTATACTTTTGCAGTGCAACGAATTGTTCTGTTATTATGTAAACATGTGTTCTTTCAAATAAATTATTATTATTAAAAAAAAAAAAAAAAAAAAAAATTATTTGGTGTTTTGTGTTTGGTGTTTATCTCATGAATAGAATTAGAAATAATGATAAGTAAGAGAGCCAAGGTAACCGACATAGCTCATAAAATTAGAAACTTGAAGTGTCAGTGGCAGAAGCCAGAAGATCAAAGGCAGAAGCATCTTTTCATTAAAAGTCCGATATCGGTATTATCCGTATATATGTATTATCCGTGCAGAAACGGAGAAAGAATATAATTTCCCGCGGCCGGGCGGCCTGTCGAGTGAGGCGACAAAACAACCCACAGCCAGGTGGTAGGGCATTTGCCCATGTGGATGGCTACCACCCCTTGTCTAAAGTATGTCGCCATAACAACCTTGAGTTTTGTTCCTGCATTCGTGACTAGGTTCCAGACTTCCTTAAGAGAGCAGCAACGCATTTGTAGCACTTTTGGTGTTGCAAATGTCCATAGGCGATGGTAACCGCTTTCAATCAAGTGGGCCGTCTGCCTGTCTGCTGAGCTCCAGCAATTAAAAAATATCAATGAAAAACGATTTTATCGAAATGTTCCGAGAAGCATAATTATATTAAAGCTAAATAAACAAGTTATTCAGATCATGCCATGGTTTAGTTAAAAAACATTTTTTATACTCGAAAAGTATATACGCTTGAATTTACCTGATTACAGGAATGAAAACAGCACCTGAAGTCTCCGGGAAACGATTTTCTGAGATGTCAAAACACTTAAAAACTATCTATGTCCGAACTTGTCATAGAGCCACTATTAAATCGCGGCACAAATAACTATCAAATAATACATACATACATACATACATAACTTCACGCCAGGTCCCTTGCGGGGTAGGCACGAACAAATAATATAAGTAACAATAAATTACTGACTGGTAGAATGCTACAGAAATAAATATTACTTGACGTAACATAAAACACGTGATGTCTTAAATGAGTTTATCAAATTTGGATATGTATGATATATAAGAAAAGTAGTTGTTTATTCAACTAGTCGGTTTTTATTTACTTTCCTCATGTTTGAAATGAAAAGCACAGTGTTTACCTCGGGTGAAAGATATATTTAGGCACTAGAACTATTAGCATTCTCGCTACGCGACCATCTCATGCTTGAATTGGTTAACTTCATTCATTATGTAAGAATTTACTATTTGTTAAATGGTTAAAGTTATATGGATGGTTACTAAATTTTTAATAAATTCTAACAAAAATTATTCCAACAAAATAAGAGTTGTTGAATACCTGATACACAAATGAAAGGGATCCAAGTATTAGATAATAAAACATTGTAATGATCTGTTGTGTGTCAATTTTGCACCACTCTCTTCATGGAATATCTGGGATTGTTGAGTTGCTTATAGTTTCGCTGTCTCGATAAGTTTACAAAATTAACAATGAACAAGTGGTCGTTAAATTTATTGGTTTACAATTGCGATAAGACGTCGATTTAATTCATTTTTAAATTGATGCCTGCATTCCTCGTATTTAATATTCTTGAATTTGAAATGCGATAAATATTTTTTATTATTAAATATTGACTAGTCAACTGTTAACTTTCGCTGCCCGGCGGTGAGAGATTTTGGGGACATAATACCAATTACCAGTACCGATGCTACCGTGAATGATATATAGCAAAATTCTCCTTCCATGGTACAGTGGTCTACGCGCAAACGCAGAGCGCGTAAGTTCCGCAAGTGTCAGTGGTGAGGACTACCCATTTTTGGGTAGGCCACGATCCTATATCGGGTTATAAAAACACACCAGGTCATTTCAGGGGGTATTCGACAAAATCTCAAGACCCACAATAATTTACTACTGTCGTCTAGCAATAATGCTTTGGTGAAGTTTAGCGCATTAACCATTTCTAGCACATTGAAAATGCTTAATCAGTTGTATTTTAAACTATTTTCATGGCGTAAAGTTCAGAGCCAGACGTACACTTCCCAATAATTAATAAGAAAACATTATTAACATTTTATTGTACTTACAAGTCTACTTGGTTTGTGTTCAGTTTGGTTCGTTTGGAAACTGGTATGTTTCAAAACGATATGTCGTGATTTCCTCAAAGAGTAATTTGAGTAATTTTATAAACAATGTTATTAACCAAACAAAATAAATATAGTCTCGGGCAACGCATTTGCGTTGCCATTCGGCGAGGTAATGAGACCAACTCCTTTCATGTGCAGTAAACATATTTTGCATACATATATCAGACTAATTAAAATAGTTAATTAAACAAAAATGAGTAATTTCGAAAGAGAACAAACGTATTTTATGCCCGAACAATCGAAAATAAATATTTACAAGTCATTATTGAAGGAAAAGTATTAAAAATTGCAATAGGCTAACTTGAAGGTATATTTTTTTTTTTTTTTTTTTAAATAAATGAAGAACAAACGCGAACAATTAAGAGCAAACGATGAACAAACGAATTAATAGAAAAAAAATGAAAATAGAAAAAAAAAAATTTGGGGGCTAACTTTGACTAACCTCTATTCGATCTGTCAGTGTCATTTAGATCAAATCGAAGGACAGCTAGTTAATCAGTTAAGGCGTGTGTATATTATACATCACGGTTAGTAGATGCGGCTGAGAGGTGTAGCTTATAACGTACCTGGATAAGGAAAGTCCATATAAGTATGCACATTATAAGTTGAAAGTCATGTACGTGACCTAAAGCAACATACGTAACATCCTAATGCAGTCTGGATAGTGTGTTACAGTTCTGGTGTGCACATTGCTCCAACGTGTCCGTCAGCCACAGCTGACGGGTGTGTCCCATAATGTGTGTACACCTTTAACTACAGAGTCTAGATTGAAGCTTTGCATCATTTGGGGAATTATTTTACGGTTGGAGATTTTTTAGGCACAAAATTTGTATCCCCTAGCCTTCCAAATCCAATAAAATATTTATTATAGCAAGAAATTGCTAATATAAGTTAAATCTAAACATATCCGTATAAAATTATTATAATGGTTATTTAATCAGATTATAAACAAAAATATTTACACTATGAAACGAATTTAGAATTCTTTTTCTGAGACCGGTTAAATAAATAAAGAAAGTTTGTCGCCTCTACAAAATCTTTCTAGATGAGTGGTCTCTGACGCGCATTTATCTAACTTTTTATTTAATATTATGTATGAGGACAATTTCTGAAATAGTATCGTTTGGTATTATTTTCTGGCGGAAATGGGGAGTTTTTGTAAGTTCGATCTGGAGGGCCCTATGCAACCACGAAAACGAAATCCTGTCCACGAACGCGATCACTTTTCTTTTGCACATAACCTGTATCAGACGTGCGGATAACACGCTATCAAACTACATAATGGCTGAACAACGTGAAAGAACTTTCATCATGGTCAAGCCCGATGGTGTTCAACGTGGGCTCGTCGGTACAATTATCGAGCGCTTTGAGAAGAAGGGCTTCAAGTTAGTTGCTCTTAAATTCGTATGGCCATCTGAAGAATTACTGCAGAAACACTACAGTGACCTGGCTAGTCGTCCGTTCTTCCCCGGTCTAGTTAAATATATGAGCTCTGGACCAGTGGTGCCCATGGTGTGGGAAGGACTTAACGTTGTTAAAACCGGTCGTCAAATGCTCGGCGCCACAAATCCAGCTGACTCGTTACCCGGCACAATCCGTGGAGACTTATGCATTCAAGTCGGACGCAACATTATTCACGGTTCAGACAGCGTGGAATCGGCAAACAAGGAGATAGCTCTGTGGTTTACCGACAAGGAAGTTGTTGGCTGGACACCTGCTGCAGAAAACTGGGTTTATGAATAAATAATTTATGTATCTGCAAGCTTACAAATTCCATTGTAACCATTTAACTCATGCTGTTACAGGTTATGTATCTTTAAGTTAATTATTATTAAACAAATTCCTATAATATGTCTACTTATTTAACTGCAGTCCTCCATAAAACATAATAATTATTGTCGTTTTGCCAATACAATATGCTAATAACATTTACTGCAATCATACAAAATTTATTGCTCTTAATTTCATAGTATTCAACAAAGTTTAAACAGCTATAGTTCTATTACAAACTACACAATTTTTTTCTGATTCTGAAAAAAATTAGCTTAAGTTTTTTGAAATCATATTTATGACAAGTAGCAATGGTAAGCTTATCATTATTAAACCTATTATCAAGGAGACCATTTTCATTAACACAATAATATACATACCACCACAAAAATGACTCAAACAAGCATAAGTTACTGATAACTTAAGATTTGTATGGAGCAGATTCATAAAATAAAACAAGATTTGAAACAATTTTACTAATTTATTACTATATTATTCATATTTAAAAACCTTAACTTAAAGATAACTTACATATTTATTATGTGCGATAGTCTGGATTTGCTGTTAACAACTATGTATTTGTTTAGTAACAGTAAGGTAAATGTTTTCCTGTTGTCTGGAAGGTTCTAAAAGGCTAATAGCTATGGTTTAGTCTTACTTCATAAAGGAATTGATTCAATTGAAACATATAAGTCTGTATTAACATTTCGGCTGCTCTTAACCAAACATTTGCTGCAAAATAAACACTTGTTCATACATAATCAGCTATTAGTCAGCCTCCTACAAGTAATCCAGGCATAAAGTTTGACACAGACTATAATAAAATTGAAACAAAATGTATGATAGGCACTCTCATTTCATTGTTGCTTCATGATTAAAATGCTATGGTAATAAAGCATTATAGCCAGTGTCAATCTTTCAGGCATCTTCCAGATTAGGTTCAGTTGGAAAGCTACACATTTTTCAGTACTGGTCACAGATTGCTTTGAAATACACTTTTTCAAACAATTCTATGTTGGGTAGCCCTGTACAGTTATCCTTGGCTGCTATTATGTTAGACCCGGGCTATTTATATATACAGGGTCAAAACTGATTACAATATGTGATTGCTTTATTGCATAATTAAGGCTCAGTCCATATTATACTAATGATATATTTTATTTTATTTATTATAAATACAGTATTAAAGTATACAGCTATCTATCTCAACCACTTCAACATCTATGCAACCACTCAACCCTTGTTCTAAATCACATTGTTGCCTACTGCTGAAATCGTAATATATACATTTTTTCAAATAAAAAAAATTATGTTTGTATTGGTGTTGTATAAGATGACTTACAGCTGATTCCTATATCTTACACACCATTCATTGCCTTATCAATTAAAATTTGACATAAGCTCCATACAACTACTGTCAAAATTCAACCAATGGTATGGCAAGTGAATGAATAGTAAGACAAGAACCGGCCATTAATGATTCCACAGCCATGATTTAATATAAATCATCAAACTTTTTATTTCAAATTCATCTCTCCATTATATTTTATAGCCCAATCCAAACACTTTATTGTCATTATTAGTTAACAAAAGATGGTTGCGCAATAGACGCGTTTTGTTACAAAATCAGCTATTCTATTCCCAATTTCAAAATGTCATAAAATTTGGTGTGGTCTTTATTGTGAATAAATGATACAAAAATCAATTCAGATTTCAAATTATTACAATTTTCATTACAAAACCATTTCAAGTTTACATAATTCCGTCCAACCAATCAGTTTAATTCTAATTCCATTTTTTATATTATTGCAATGGCAGTGTTATCTTACTTCAAATATGAATAGGATTTTTTTATGGGTCCAGGTAATATTGCCTGTGCTAAACTTCGTAGCCGCTTTACAAGTTACTTTGTAGCTTTTGCAGCTAGTGTGTACTTTATGGGTTTTAGATACAAATATAACGTTAAATTTTTAATAATAATATCTATTTACAGGTTCCTAAATGCTATCTATGAACTGTTTGTCTCTGCACAAAAGAGTTTTTTTATGTTTGTGTTATGACAATTATGAGAAATGGGCTACTATATGATATAATTATGTGATTAAATTCTCAGTACTGTTTCTTAAATTGCAGCATATGATTCTCTATCATTGTTTTACATTTGAAACTAATTTTGTTTTGTGTTTCGCTTTTAGCAAATAATTTCTTTCAATGATTGCAAACTTATGCATCTAAAGTTAGCGAATTGATACTATATAGAGTAATAATCGGGAATGAAAATGGTGATGCTTTGCTATGCATTTTACTTTTAGAAATGTAACATTGGTTATAAAGGTAATAAAATCTACAATAAGCTATTGATTGTATTTAATCTATAATTTTGGTTTATGAAAACATTAACTGTTAAGTGAAGTGGGGACTCTCAAGAATATCAGAAAAAGTAAAACAAATGCTGCTGCTTTTTTATATCTTTTCACTAACTTTAGTTAAAATTGCCTAATTTTCCGATTATTGATAGTGGCGCACAAGTAACCCACTACTCTGGAGCTACTAACACTCAGACTAGATTAAATTACGAAAATGTAATTTATCAAGTCAACTGTACCGGGAATTCATCCCGGGACTGGAGGTCATCAAAATGCCTCAATAATAAAAAACCAAATTGTTACAGTATCAACTTGTCCGATTCCATTTCGAGAATTACGGCCACACTCAAACTTCAACAATGATTCACAAAGCTTAAATAACGGCGAACGCTTTTCTTCCTTGTTTGACCGGTTCCTATATCTTATCGACCGTTCATTTGTCTTACTATTGGTTAAAATTTAACATAAGCTTCATACAAGTAATTGTCGAAAGTCGAAATTCAACCGATAGTAAAGCAAGTGACTGAATAGTAAGATATAGAAACCGGCTGTTAATATTTTATTTTTGTAGTCAGTATTGAAATGAACAATAAATTACACATTCATAATCTAGCTAATTTCCACCCTTAGTGAAAACTTCCGTAGAGTTATGATCGGCCACCATTTTAAGCAATTGTCTATGGAAGTTATTATTAAAAATATGTAACAAAAATCTTTATTGCTATTCAAGTGGAATCGTCTTTTATATTCTCTAGTGTGATAGATACAGTTCTTCCAATGTAGATCAGAAACGTTGTCAGCCTTCATGTATGTATTAACGACACATGGTGGGTATTCAATAATGAACATACTTCCTCCTAAACTCAAAGCGGTTGGACTGCGTGATGTTCGACTTCCACCACCTGAGTGGTCTGCTGCTCTGTGGGCTGCTGGTTGGCCTGCTGCTGGTCTGCCTGGTTCAGGTGCACCCGCGACGGCAGGGGAGCTGTTTGGCCTATAAATATATATGCATACTATCATAATTTGCCAATTATCATCACGAAAGGCTGTTTCTTCTTCATCGACTGCTGGATATATCTGCCAGGTGGTAGGGCATTTGCCCGACTGGATGACTACCACCCCTGGTCTAAAGTATGTCGCCATAACAACCTTGTGTTGTGTTCCGGCATTAGTGACCAGGTTCCAGTCTCCCTTAAGAGAAGAGCAGCAGCGCATTTGTAGCACATTTGATCATGCAAATGTCCATAGGCGATTGTAACCGCTTTCCGTCAAGTGGGCCGTCTGCCTGTCTGCTGAACTCCTGCAATAAAAAAAAAAGTTTTCCCCAATTTTGCGCCAAAGGTCTGGGACCTCCACTTTCCGTATCTAGCTCTTGCCGGCGACAGTGTAGCGGGCTTGAGATGAATATCAGTAAGAGGACCAAAATTGTACGTATGACGCGACGATGAAAGATGTCGAGGATATATTATATACACATACAGGTGGAATAATTACACTTCACTTTTTTTTTTAATTGACTGTTAAACATTTAATTTCGACCATAGAAAATTATGTTACTATTATGGCTAATATTTAGTAGATAAGGAATGCCTAAAATTCATACCAAATTAAACTCTTAAAATCAAAACTAATTTAAAATTAGCCTCTAAAGTCTGAGGCGTATGAGTTATTGATTTATATGAAAAATAAGTAAGTAGAGATATGATGCAATGAACAGCAACACCCTTAAATTTTAGTGCCCACTGTAACATACAATGGATGCCACTCATGTCAAAACCCGGTAACATTCAGATCAGAGAAAGCACCAAAAAGACAACATCGAAGAATTACTCTATAAGGATCGAAAGCAAAACATTCGAATTCTAATAACATCAGAGTGCTGAAGGTTACTAGATAAATGTTAGAACTGTTATCAGTAACATTTTATACAGAAAAATGTTAAAACCACAGGCAACATTATATGCGCAAAATGCGATAAATACTATAACTTTTTACGATAATTGAACATAAATGTGTTTGAATATACATCATTGTTTCGATCCTTGGAAATTATAATTCACTAGCTACTATCTCAAGTTAAAAAAATCCAGTAAGATAAACATTACGCTTTTAAGAGAACGATTATAAAATTACATATAATCAAATACAATGCAAGAAAACTTATTTGTTTTGTATGCAACCCATAGCCCCTCAAAACTATAAGTAGAATACTGAGTCTAGATCGCCGTCTTCTATGGGTAAGGCGCCCAGAAGGCTGGCTACATTTCCTAATGTATGATTGTAATAACTTATTTAACAATACCACATAAGCCAAGATTCTATATAGGTAATGAGCACTGAAATTTATTTTATTGCTGCTTATGTGCGATGGTCAATAATTTTTGTGTACGATTCTAAATGCCACTATAAAAGGATGTATTTACGATCCATTTGCCAAATTTTATCTATAACTAGGCAGTAGCTTTCTTTTACTTACATCAAAACTTAATTCGGTTTTTTACATATAGTAATAACAAAGAAACTAAGTCCATATAATCCAGACAACTGCCCAGCAAAACATAGAAATGAGTTGAAGCCAGCCTGATTTGGAATTAATATAAGCTTTATTAAAAAGGTTTTCAAATACAAGCTTTTAAGATCCTGGATATCAAGTAGCAGCAAAGTGCTAGCCAAGACAAGTAAAACGGGCCCAAACACGACAGGTCTACCTTGTTTAGTACAGGAGATACTATCGCCACTTTCCGACTCCATCTTCAGATCAGCTCGATGGTATCAGCTCCATATTATTGCATTGTCACGCGATATACATATGCGTGCAAAATTTCAGCTCAATCGGAAACCGGGAAGTTGGTTAAATTTAACTTGCAAGATTCCACCCGAACTTACATACAAACATAGGTACAATCAAACAAATTGAATCATGACCCACCATAAGGTCATTTTCTTACAGTCGTGAAATACAATTAGGTTGAAATTCGCCTGAACATACATTTCCTTGGTAACGAACTTGTTATCATGTTACATTGACAGTTACTGACTACGTTGTATTGAACAGATCGGAGAGACTCGTCTTTACTCGTGTAACATCTGACAAATGCTATTACGTGCTATTACTATCTCTGTCATTAAGTATGTTGGATTAAGTGCCGTTTCCTATATCTTACCGACCGTTCATTTGCCTTACTAACGATTAAAATTTGAAGTAATCTCATACATTGCAAGTTAAATAAAAGCTTGTAATAATGAATAACACTCCCGGGAAAAACTCTGCGGGATTCCCGAAATATAAAGCCTCTTCACTTAAAAAAGGACTTAGGCTATCTAGCAAGTAGTATCACAATGATCGAGCCAACCCAGTGACCTATAGTCAGGATAATTATTTCAAGACCCCGAATCTGCCAACCAGTACTTGGCAATAGAATCGTAACTTTTGACTGCTTTTGTGGTGTGTAAACCATATGCTTAATATTGATTCAATCTAGATTTGACCGAGCCTGGTTTGGTATGAATTTTAGAGGCTATGAATATTTGAGCATTTGTCAGATGGAAGTATTGAAGCTTTGTCGCCATTTTAGGGAAAGCGACATTTGGACTAAGATGTTTTTAGTTGCAAAAGGCATTTTAAACTATTATATTGTTTTAAAACTTTTAGTTTTTTTAGTTAGGTAAGACCATGCTGAATCAAAAACTGAAAGTCTTAAAACAAAATAATAGTTTAAAATACCTTTTGGCAACAAAAAATATATTGTCCAAATGTCGCTTACGATAAAATGGCGGTAAGGGCTCGGTATTTTGATTTGCACTGGTATTTTTGTTTTTGATTAGCTGCGCCCCGCGGTCTCGGTCCAGCCATTTCAGAGATTAGCCGGAACAAACAGGCAGACAGACAAAAATTGTAAAAAATATTATTTGGGTTTAAAGAACTTTATTCTCAAAAGAACATTACAGTTCACTTATATGAGATACAATAATTTATATTCTAACATAAGTCCTATAAATCTAAGGGCGAGTGGACATTGATAAAAAATAACAATAATAATATAGCCGAATAAAGAAACATAACGATTGGATTTCCTGAGTAGCCTCCTGTAGATAATATTGCTTTTTTATATTACATTTTTGAAATATAATTTTTTAACTTTCTTTTATATAAATTTATATTTTTACACTCCTTTACTTCTTTTGGTAATTTATTGTAAAAATTGGCTCCTTCACATAAAATATTTCTTTTGCCATATTTTTCTGTTCTGGGTGCTCGAATAATAATTTTATTAGTATGTCTTAAATTGTATTTAATTTTTTTATGACTGAACTGAATGTTTGTTTGTATGATATTTTCCATGTTTTTTTTTACTAAAATGCACGTATTATATTTATATAGTTGATGTAGATTAAAGATTTTAGTTTCTTCGTATATAGTTTTTGTGGGTGTCAGGAAATTGTAGTTATATAGGTTTTTGATTAATTTGTTTTGTGTTGTTTGTAAGGTTTTTAAATTCGTTCTTGAAGCTGCTCCCCAAATTTCGATAAGATATTCTAAATGTGGCTTCGCTAATGCATTGTATATTGTATTTCTAATTTTATGTGGTATACAGTTTCTTGTTTTGCGTAGTGCTCCTGATAATGAGGATAACTTAAATCTAACGTATTCAATATGAGATGCCCACGTTAATTTATCGTCTAGTAACAATCCGAGGTATCTTTCTTGATTTGACTTTTGAATAGGAATATTATTAATTAGTGGAGGCGTGAAATCAGGGAGTTTTTTATTTTTCGCTGTAAATATCATGTACGATGTCTTTTTTGTATTAATTGTGAGTAGGTTATGCAAAAACCATTCATTTAATAAGATTAGGAGGTCATTTTGAGCTTCAGCTATTATGTCATTTATAGAAGCACCAAAGTAAAACAAACTCTTATCGTCGGCATATAATGTGAGATATCCTGTCAGGCCTATTTGATTAATATTATTAACGTAAATGAGGAAAAATAGAGGACCCAATATTGATCCTTGCGGGATTCCACAAGAAATTTTGCAAGGAGTACTTTCAAAATCTGCTAATTTCACCATTTGTGATCACCATTGTGATTAGTAAGGTACGATTTTAGTAAATCATAAGCTAGACCATTAATACCTAAGTTTGTAAATTTCTGTAATAGTTTTTCGTGGCTGACGGTATCAAACGCTTTTTTAAGATCAATAAAAATCCCTAAACTAATGTTTTTTTCATCAATATTAGACTTAATTTTAGTTACCAAATCAATACTAGCTGAAAGGGTATTTGATTTTTGTCGGAAACCATATTGTTGGTCTATTAAAAACTGGTATTACGGACCGCGTTCGTAATACCGAAGTAAGAAAGAGAGTTGGTCTAAAAGAGAGTGTCGGGGTAAAGGTAAGGAAAGGAATGCTCCGGTGGTTCGGGCATGTGGAAAGAATGTATGATGAAAGAATGACTAAACAGATATACAATGCAAAAGTGGATGGATGCAGAAGTCGCGGAAGGCCACGACACACCTTCCATGATCAAAATGATCATGTATTAGCAGGTGATGTCAGGAGCCTTAAGAATAGACGAGCGTGCATGACAAAGGCTATGAATGTCAAAGAAGCAAGTGAGGTATGTAAGAATAAGCCTGTATGGCACTCTGTTGTTCGTGCCTACCCCGCAAGGGACCTGGCGTGAAGTTATGTATGTATTAAAAACTGTTTTTCATTCAAGTAATCATTTAGCCTTGTAAAAATATTTTTTTCAAAAATTTTGCTGATGACAGGAAGTACCGATATAGGTCTATAATTACCGGGGTCGGATTTGCTACCTGATTTATAGATAGGGGTAACTTTCGCTACTTTAAGACTATCTGGGAAAACTCCAAGTTCAAAACATTTATTTATACAGTTTTGTAGGGGAAGACTAATTATATTCTTTATGCATTTGATTGCTTTTACGCTGATTCCGTCAAGACCAGTACTGCTATTAGAGTTAAGATTATTAATAATAGTAATTATTTCTTCTGTGGTACACGATTTGAATTTTTCAAGTGTAGTGTCATGACAATAATTACTTCCATACATTAAAGTATTGCCTGGGCATTGGTGATATTTATTTGGTATATTTTGCGCTAAATCTGCGCCAATACTTGCGAAAAACTTATTAAAAGTATTGCATATTTCTATGTCCTTTTTTATTTCAATTGCGTTTATTACTAGTTTTGGAGGAGTACTACATGTTTTTACCTTATTTAAAGCCAGTGAGTTTATAAGCTCACATTCATCATTCACATTCTTTTAGGATTTTTGTTGGTTTGCGTGAAAGCATTGATATAGTAATTGTTTTTTGCCTTGTTTATTTGTTTTACGACTTCATTTCTTTTATTTATAAATCTAATTTTTAAGGTTTCGTTTATATCGTTTTTTTTTAGTTGCTGCCATAATTGGTTTCTTTCATTTATTAATTGTATAATATTTTTATTTATCCAGTCTTTTTGTGGTAAATTTAGTATTTTGTGTTTTACAATTTTATTGTAGTTTATATGTTTTTTTATAAAATAGTCCAGTTGCTCGTATATATTGTCTTCGTTCGTATAAGTATCATCGTAAATAGTTTTGTATAGAGTATCATAATTAATGGCTTCATATTTTTTGCGTTGTACATTTTCCGTCCTATGTTTACATAACTCCAAGAAGATTTGTTTATGATCTGATAACGAAGAGTCTAAAATAGAAAATACGAATGTACTGTTACTCAAATTGCAAGCGACGTGGTCTATGATTGTTCTAGTCAGTCTATGATTGTTCTAGTCAATGCAGTTTCTCTTGTTGAGTATTCTTCATTTATGTTGTTTAATGTTTCGTATCCTGCTTCGTCCAGCATTGATAGGTAACGTTTTGTTGTGTTCGTTTTTGGATTTAGTAGATCTAAATTAAAATCACCAAAAACCAAGGATCGCTTCCTTTGTTCCAATTGACCTGAAAATGTTTCCAGAAAAAGTAGTAAGTTGGTGTCGCCTGGTTTATACACACCTCCCACATTTATAGTAAATTTAGGCAAATATACCCATACATAATTATTTCCATCCTTGTAAAGTTGTTCTGTTATTTCAAAGCTTACGCTGTTATGAATGTATATGGATACGCCACCTCCTCTTGTTTTCTTTCTGTAACTGTATATATGTGTATAATTTGGCAAACTGTAAAATTTTGCATCTTCTTCAGACTGTAGCCACGTTTCCGTAAGTATAATGACATGTATTACTACCGGGATAGTTTTCAACAAACATTTCAATTCATCAAATTTTCCTGGTTTTCGAATACTCCGTATATTTGTATATAAACATTTGAGAAAACAATTGCTGGTTATTGATAACTCGTTATATGTATGGGCAACATGGTATGTTATGTTTTTCGAGATATAGGAATCGTTTGTAAAGCTTAAAGTTTTATTTTTTAGTTTTTTGAAGGTGTCTTACTTGTAGTAATTCTTGGTGTCCCGTTAATATATTTTATTACTAAGTCCAGCTCTCCGTTTTCTTGGCGACGCTTAAGTTCCATTGTAAGATCTTTTAAATATTTTCGCTGCAATAATGTCTGATCTGAATAAATTTTAACGTTATTGCAGAGCTTTGACTTGTTTTTTAATAAAAATAAAGGTATATCTTGATTTGTAAAACATATTTTCAAAGGGCGTGATTTTTCTGGATTATATTTACCTAGTCTGGTAGTCTTAACCGGGTTAGGACATTCTGGGTAAATTGATTTAAATATTTTATACGACTCCTCATAATCATAGTTGTTACGAATGTTTGTATTTGTTTCACCTTTTTTCTCAACTACCCCCATCATAATAACATTTTTTTGCCGATACATACGGTCTTGTATTTCGAGGATGAGATCATGTTGCATTGAGATAGGCGATTTTTGTGATTGAATTTCATTACAATTATTTTTTAGTTCCGATATATCCTTTTCTATGGTGTTTATTTTTTCACTTGTTATTTGTTGTTCATACTTAATATTTTCGGAATCTTTGGTTATCTTATGATATTCTAACGATAGATTTTCTGTAGCCAGTTTTATGCTTGTAATTTCTTTCTTAATATACTTAATTTCCTCCCTGATTTCTCTTATATTTTCATTTTGGGAGCTAGTCATTTCACTGAAAAATGCCATGATCTCATTTTTGAAATTAGCAAGATCCTGCTTAACATCGTACTCACAACTACGTTCTTTTCTCTTTCTCGTATTTCTAGTTATACGGGTTTCTTCTTCATCACAGTTCGATAAGTTCGAGGTTGACCCGCCACCGCTCACGCTTCCGCTTGTTAACGTATGAGTAGGCGCTCGAGCTGTGGTTTGCATCGTCGCTTTGTTGAAAGTACACTCTTTTATTTTAATGTTGTAGCAGTATTTAATATTTTAAACTTTATTTGCACGACACTAAGGCTGACTTTGCACTGATTGGTGGACAGAAATAATTTTATTTAACTTGTTTTACGTCCGCAGGCTCCGATCGCTAGGATGGATTTAGGTGTATGTACCGTATATATCATATTAATATACATGTAGTAAAAAGCGGTTATTTCAATATTACAAACAGACCCTCCAATTTTATTTATATGTATAGATGTATAGACTAGAGTTACAGACTTGGGGCCCTCTGGGTTCTAGCACGTGGAGCCGCGTACTCATCTGCGAGCCATAACTGTAATGGCGCGTTCCCACTATGTCGTGACGACAGATAGTCGTGTAGATTTAAGTGTCGGGGCTTATATGTTTAAATGGAGGTGTTCACATATAGAACGACACGACTTACTGTCGTCTACGACATTTTTTGCAATGACGACAGATTGTAATGACAGTGGGAACAGCTAGCACGACAGTCGTCCAACGATGAAAAACTTGAGAGGTGTCAAGGGACACCCGGATAGAACGAAGTTACTTTCGATTAGTGAAGAATTGTAATAAAATTTTATTTTTTTAAAGTTATAATAATATTTTTTTTAATATTAACAAATATAATGTGATATAAACTTAATCAGTAGGCTCAAGTTTAGTCAAACACACGCACGCCGCACGGCTTACAACTATAGTAAAAAGTGTCGTTACAACTTTTGGTCTTAATTTTTTCCGTTTCGCTGCCTTTCGCAACGCGCGATAAGGAACTTCGTCCCAATTAATCGTTACGACATAGTGGGAACGCTAACCTAACCGAGGGGATACAATGGTGGATCTTTGGTTACAACAAGAGCAGGTGGGACCTACCGTATTTGTCGTGGATGCCACGGTGGCGCTTGAGCGCGAACCGGTCGGCGAAGGCGGCCGTGCAGATGTCGCACTTGAACGGCTTCTCGCCCGAGTGCACCTTCGCGTGGTTCTTCAGGTGCGCCGCCTGGCTGAACGCCGAGCCGCACTGCTCGCACCTGCGACCACAACCCACCACCTTATACATCGTAGCCTGTCTTGTTCTCATGTGTACGGTGAGTTTCATCAAAACCCATTCAGTACTTGCGAGAAAGAGTAACAAACTTTCGCGTATGTAATATTTGTAGGAAAGATATTACCTGCGACTATTATTTTTATACTTTTTGAAAGAAGTAATCTCGCAACCGTAACACCAAAACACTTTTTCTTTGTTTCTTACCAAAAGCCTAATTTATTTTTTATAAGAACTCATTAACTGAAATACATAATATAATATGGCAGTTAATGAGTTCATGCAGAAAATCGACGAAATTATGGGTTGCCCAAAATTTTTGTTTTTATTTTATTTCACCACTTCAACACTGTTTTTGAGACAAAAGCTACCCTTCCCCAGGATACAATCTTTGCCAAATTTCATTAAAATGCGTTCAACAGATTATTGTGAAAAGGTAGTGGTTATATGTAAATCAAAAACTTTTTATTCTTATTTCATAAACACTGGTCACTTATTATCATAGATATACTTTGTTTCTGTATGTGTGGGTCATAGATGATATACTTTGTGTTTATGTGTGTCATACTTGTAATGTCTGTCGGTTATAGATCAAACACGTAAGAAAAATAGTGTTATATTTTAAGTGCCTTTTCAATTTAATAATGTTGAATTGTTCGGGTCATCATAAACATCTATGCGCTCTGTAATTATGTCACCATCAAATTACCATACCCATTAGTTAACAGTAAGTCTATTGAGATTGTAAACAGTAGCAAAAATATATGAAAAATGCTAAACACAACTTGTTATAAATATACTTTAAATTGGAAATTGGATTATAGTGAAAGTGGAGTATGCACGTACTTGTAGGGCTTCTCCCCGGTGTGAATGCGCCGGTGATTCCACAACGTCGCGTGTCTCGCGAACCCTTTGTCACACACCTGAATAAACAAAAGTATAACATACTTGGTACATAAACACATTACACGACTATATTTTTATTTTAGTTTAGCAAAGTCAATTGTAGTTTGAATAATCAAAGAGTTAACTTTTCCTGGAGACTTGTAGATAGATAACTCTTTATTATACACCAATACAAACATGAACTTAAGACTAAATTATATCTAGTTATGTACAAAGGGCAGTCTTATCGCTAAAAAGCGATCTCTTCCAGACAACCCTTATTAGACAATTCTTATTAGAACAAACTATACCGTTATTGACACCGCAGTACAATTGAAGACATGAGTGGATGAAGGTGATAAGACGCATAATTCCAATTCTGAGTAAATCGAGATAAAGGGTTTACTTTTATTTGAAACTGAACTGAACTTAACACCTTTTTCAACTTTTAATTTTTTAAATATGCCTTATATCTATGGTCTAAGGTCTGTAGTCATTTGGTATCGACTTATAACATTCATCTACGCAAAAAAAAAGCAAAAAACCGAACATGCAACATATCACCTTCATCCACTCACGTCTTCAATTATTGTCATCCATTTTAGTTGAGAACATTAGGACATCATAATATTTGACAAGCTTTTATTTAACTTGCAAATTTACCTATGTAAGTTCGGGTGAAATCTTGCAAGTTAAATTTGACCAACTTTCCGGTTTCCGATTGAGCTGATATTTTACAAGCACATGTATATTACGTGACAATGCAATAATATGGTACTATGGAGCTGATCTGACAATGGAGTCGGAAGGTGGCCATAGGAACTCCTGTACTAAACAAGATAGATCCGGCGTGTTTGGGCTCGTTTTACTTGTCTTGGCTAGCACTCTGCTGCTACATGATATCCAGGATCTTAATAGCTTGCAGTTAAAACCATTTTTTGTAGCCACATATTATTGCACATCTACAAAAGATTTTTTTTAATATCTTGAATAAATTGATTGGGTGCCAACCATTGAGTGGGGTGTCAATAACGATGCAGTTTACCCTATTTCAATAAGATTCTTCCGTGACGATACTTACCTCACAGACATAAGGCTTCTCACCCGAGTGGGTTCGCTCGTGGTTCTTCAAATGCGGCGATTGTGAGAACTGCATTCCGCATGTGTTACATCTATAAACAATAACGTCATCTCAATGCATTATATTGACAGAATATTCCAGAAAATATATTAAATATTGTTCTTTATATACTACCACAACCCAGAATAATTTATCAGATTTTTAATACAATCCTTCAAAAAAAAAAAATTCGCTAAGTTCCCAATTTAGACCAAAAACTTAAATGCCTGGTACTTGAATATCTGATATACATCTATTGTTAGTATATTATTTGCTTCCACAGCACTTAAGTAGTTTTTAATGTTGCAGATTTCTTACAATAATAATATTTATACACATTAAGACAAAAAGTAAGAATTCGTATCAACATCAATGAAACTTTTTAAAGCCATTCTCGAACTATGATGGCCTCTTTTATTTTAAAATTGTAATTTCGAATTTGATTTGATCAATATAGTTTTCTTCAAATTCAAGTCCAATTTTTTAACTTAGATTAAATTAGAAAAAAATAAATAAACAAGTCGCTCTGTATAAAACTACATCTTGGTCACTATACCCCTAAAACCCGCTTGAATTACATCTTACACAATTAGATGGCTTCATAACAAATGGAGGTACAGACAAAAGTGCACTTTTACACAACAGATAAAATTGTGAACAAAACAAAACTAGTTGATTATATATAGGCTGAAATATGGAATACCCTCCTATTTAGGTACACATTTCATAGATTTTAGTAAACAATAAAAAAATTGCATTTTTATATGTACACCCATTTGTTATGAAGCCCTCGATATCTACCAATGAGATTTGCTTATGATGAGAAGAGATATCACTTACCTATATGGTTTTTCACCCGTGTGTATTCTTGAATGATTCTTTAGATAAACGGCTTTCGCGAAGGCGATGCCGCAAATGCCACATTTGAAATTCTTTTCACCGGAGTGAAGCTTTTTATGTGACCAGAGGGAGGAGTATCTCGAGAAGGAGCCGCCGCAGATATTGCAGTGGAAGGGTTTCTCCGCGTTCGACGCGTTCAGTTTATTTTTATTACCACCTACAAATATAATGCCCGAACCGTTGCAGTTCTGACATTTCGTTACTGATGCTAAGTTTCTCTTCTTCACTGGATGGTGACCGGGCACTGTAACAAACGTCAATCAATGGAGATGTGATGATAAAATAGAAGAATAAGCATTAAAATATTGTTACTACCTGAAAGCCAACAAAAGACAAATTCACACCTTTGCCGCATTTGGACTTCTGTTGTCTACTTTGTGTTTAAAATTTGTGATTAGAAAAACAGACCATTGTGTATTGTAATCCTTTATGGTAGTCATTAGCCAGGTGTGATTCTAGGAAATTTAGTCCACAACGTCGAGCAGACATATTGTATTTGTACAGTATAAAGCAATGCCCCAATGGAGGAATGAAGAAGTCGAGCGATAACCACAAGCGGAGCAAGACTTGTTCGGTTCATTCACTCGGTAATCTATTTAGCGACGGACTTTGCGCGTGTTATTGAATCGTGCATTACGTTTGGACTGGTTCAGTTATATTTGTACCTGTGTTATATGTGTTTTTATAGTTCTAATAAAACTCTTATAGTAATTCTAACGGCATTTTAATTAGAGTCCTGCAACTCATAACAATATTATGATAGAAATGTGTGGTACAGGTTGAAATCATAATTTTGATTTCAGATCTTAGGGCCGGCTCGATCAGTGTGATTACTACAGTCACAAAATATCGGCTTGAAACGGTTAGCCCAGACGTGAATATGTTTCGTGCGATAATTGAGTTACGACGGCCCACTTCCACCCCTTGCCCCTATCCTATCTCCTTTATCTTATTCCTTCTGTCTGATCCCTGTACCTTCTCCCCCTATCCCGTCATCTTTATCCTAAACTAAAGGCCGGCAAACGTGTCGATGTAGGCGACGGTACCCGCTTTCTATGAACTAGGATGATTTCAATTATTATTTAAAAAAATGTATATTGTATTTGACTCCTTTTACTTGTACAAACTTATGACATATTGAATCTTTGTACCCTGGTACAAAATCATTAACGCTGAATGTTTTGTAAGACGATAAAAAGTATCTCAGTTGATTTGACCTTTCCTCTCCTATTAAAGATGGATTTAAGAAAAAAGAAGAGAGGTACTCACAAGGTTTCTGGCGCTGCTGCTGGCTCTGCTGGGCGGGCTGCGCGGTAGCGAGCGGGTCGCCGGGCGGCTGCGCGGCGCTCACGTTGCCCACCTCGAACTTCACATTCTCCTCCGAGACAAATATTTGTGTGTTCACTGCCAACATTTTACCATCGCTTATTTTTTCTATTTTATGGTTATTCTTTCTACCTACTAGCCAATGTCGCAGATAAGGGAACATATCCATACTACGAATCTCGAGCAACATTTAAATTTGGCGCGCAGGGTTTAGCGCTTTTCAAACTCACATGTTGCCAAACATTGACATACATATATATATTACAGGACGTCAGCTGATTGAAAACTAAGAGTATTCAATAGTGCAATCCAGTTGTCAAACAAGTCGACGAGAGTTTGTGCTGATACTAAAAGTAGATACAAATAAGAGTCAAATGTCTTTTTTTCACTTTCTGCCGACACAAAACAAAAACCATATACATAAATACTATGTGAAAATAAGTGGGAGAAAGTGGTTCTGGCATATACCAAGGGGGCTGGAGGGATAGAAGAAATGGGTGTCACATAGTATGGGTACATACATTAATAGTATTGCATTGATACAGTATTGTATCCGTAAATTTGCGTTTTCAGTAACTCATAGCACATAAAACATGATTATGTGTGAACGAACTGACATAAACAAGTTACAGTTGGCATATATATTGTGTTATTGACACTCTTCAATTTCAATATGGAACTTCTCCCAAAAATGTTTTTGAAGTGAAACTTCTATATAGAGGGGGTCTTACGGAGTTTTGGCTCACGAAAAGATGTCACAGTCACGTGATCACCGTCACTAATTCTTACATTTTTAAACTCGTGATATCTTTCGAATGGAATGTCCGAATTGAATAATTCAAAAAGTTAAGTAAAGGTATTGAAGCAGTCTTGAATATGAAGTAATTTATTTTGATAAGGATTAATACCAAGATACAAATAAAGAGCCTTTTCTAGCGACGGCATTTCAATTAAATTTTTAAAATAAAAGAACACTTATTGTGGCATAATTATAATAGTTAGACATATGTTGTCGCGACACTTTTTGTAGATAATGATGTGTTCTACAAAGTCGTAGTACATTATTTTATTCTATCATCAATAGTTTTCGCAGTGCACGCGATTTTAGGTACTTTTTACACCTTGCGATACATTATTGGAGTTTTAGTAAGGATCCCTAATTTTTTTATAAATATAATATAGCCTTTGTCACCCGGGGATAGTGTAGCTTGCGAACAGTGAAAGAATTTTTCAAATCGGCTCAGTAGTTTTAGAGCTTCTTCAATGCAAACAAACAATCTAATCTTTCCTCTTAATAATATTAGTCCAGATATTCATATATTTACTTTGAAATTAATTCGATATGTGCATATTACAAAAAGCGTAAGACTTTGCGCTAGAAGTTGTTAGAATAGAATTGGGAGCTGGGTTGCCCTAAAAAGCGCTTTATCTATCTCCGAAAGCGCTATTGAAGCCCCAGTGAGCCGAACGCCGGGGAAATCCCGTAAACGAGAAAGCAAGCGAGGATGTACCTCGTCCCTCTAATACCTCCTTGGACTCGTATACATAATAAAACTGCGTTTATTACCGCGCTGAAAACCGTTAAAACGTAGTTTTATTATCTATACCTCTGCTCTTCATGTGACTAGGTATCACTGCTACTATTTGTGGTCTATGTAAAAAAAATAGAGTTTGTCAAGGAAACAAATTAACAAAAAGAAAACTTTGCCAACGGTTCAGTTTTTCGAAAGTCACGACAAAAGTGAACGACAACGAACGGCAAAACTGTTGACGTAAAAAATAGTCGGTGTGTGTGTAGCGTATTACACCATTAAAATGTACCTAACCTAACCAAGTCATAATTTGCAGTTAACCTGCGAAAAATCGAAATTTGTGCTGGGACACATATTAGAAGTGAAACTTCAACGGACAAGTGGAAAAACGAATCGCAACGGACAAGTGGAAAAACGAATGGCAACGGATAAGTGGGGGGGGGGGGGGAAAACGAATCGCAACGGACAAGTGGAAAAACGAATCGCAACGGACAAGTGGAAAATCTTCAATTGATAAGTGACAAAATCGCAACAAAATTTTAACTTGAAGTTTTACGGGTATGTTTTCAAATTGGACAAGTACATTAATAAACTGCCCGTAACACTTCAAGTTGAAATTTTGTTGCGATTCATTTTGCCACTTATCAATTGAAGATTTTCCACTTGTCCATTGCGATTCGTTTTCCCCCCACTTATCCGTTGCCATTCGTTTTTTTATATATGCACTTCTAAGAACTTTTTGATTCACCCAGATAGTATGGTTTCTATAGAATTAGTATTTGTAGTGAAACCTCTTTATCGGCGTTGGAAAAAATTTACCATCACATTATTCGGTTACGCGTCACATTTTTTCCGTTACGCGCCATCTTTTTCTTGCCCCTACCACGGTCGATTCGAATGAAGAGTAATTATAAGGTAAAATGAAATAATTTCGTGAATGAAGTTTCACTTCTTACGTGTGTACACTAGTACACGCACACATTTTTTTAAATTACTGAAGTACAGCAGACACGATGATGGCCCAACCATGATGGAAAGTGGTTACCGTCGCCTGTATGGTTATATTTTTCCAAGCATCAATATAACTATAGCTAAAGGTATGGCATATTAACTATGAATTCTGGAAACTTACATTGCAACACTGCAACTCAGGGGCGACAAATCAAAAGTAACCTTTACAGGAGCACATTTTAAAATAAATTATCAAATTTAATCTTTGTGCATTGGTCTGTAATCTTACTTTTAACCATGTTATATATGTTGTTAGAAGCATATTTTACAATTTATTTTAATGTTATTTAAACTTTCTAAAATGTAATATAACATTTTCATAATTGTACTGCAGAAAATGAAAAAACAAAAAAGACCTAGTGTAATTTTCTAATTCAAAATGGGAAATATCACTACATAACTATAAAATATCACTATTTGATAGGAGTCGTATAATTCCAATATCAGCTAACTCCACACACAACATATTGTCAGTAAAAGCAAAAAAGTGTTCTAATATCTCGGGTTTTGGAACAAATTCGAAAGTTTGATGTCAAATTATTTGGAAGTTGGCGTTTTTTGGTATAAAACGAACAAATTGACATACGAGAAATTTCATAGACTATCCAGAAACATACAGAACTTAATTTTGTTTTTTAAGGGAGTTGGCGGGTATTGGAATTATACGACTCATATATATACAATTACATTTCTAGAATAAAAATTATTTTATTTTTTCCATTTTGTAGTTGTGTTGTATATAACTAGCAAAACATGCATAAACTACTGACATTAGTTCCGGAATGTCGTGCAGTTGGACTTGGAGCTTACCATCAAGACTCAAAATAAACATGTTATACACTCACTCTGATTATTCCTTTGCTGCTCTACAGAATCTTGTGCAATACAATTTTCACATCTAATTAACTTGGGGCCTTTCCTTTTGGGATTGCTAGCAATGGCTCCACCGCATGTTATACATTTCTGTAACTTGTCTATTATTACTGGTTTGGCTGCAAAATAAAGAAATTTTATTTAAAAGATATGCCCTCGACTTCGTCCAAGCTAGACTTGAAATTCCCGAAGGAATCCTGGCACAAAGAAGTGTCACAGCATTTAAAAAAAGGCTGTAAGCTATTGTTTTACTGGAAACTGTTGGAATAAGCAAATTTTTATGCATCTGAACAACTTCAAACCGCTCCCGCTAAAATTCCCGCGAGATTCCCGGGTGAACAATACCACAAATTTATTAGTGGTTGGCATGAAATTGGCACGTGGCCTGTGCGGTTGGACTTCAATAAATGTAATTTGAGATTTATTGATGTGGTATAAGACTGACATTATATACAACTTTCAGTGTGTTATGTAGGCAGCCTTAGAAACCCTACCCTCTAATTAAGAAAGAACTTACTGTCCTGGAGCTGCACATGGTGCTGCTGTTGGTCGTTGGGGTCTGAGGAAAGGATCTGTATGTGAGGGGGCATTGCCACATCATTACTATTGGACACACCTGCTGCCACCACAGTTATGTTGTTATCTGCAATTAAATATTTTAAATATATTTAACTATGATCAAGAGTACATTATAATTATAAATAAAATTCCAAACACTACCACTGTTCTGCTATTTAAGTAGTTTACACTAATATAATGGCTAGTTAGTGACACAGACCAATGTTACAATAAATTCTAAAAAATTTACATACAAAAAACAAATGCTAAAATAATATCTTACAATCTAACTCTTAAAACATGATAGATATAATGTGAATTACTTTTCGAACAATAATTAATGCACTATTTGACATTTACAAAATTTAAGCTGGGACTATTTGCTACCCTATAGTAATTAATTCAGTAAATATTGAATGGGCTACTGTATCAAATGAAATCAGTATCTGTTATTTTATGGTCTACTGCTAGGAAACACTTCATAAGCAATCCCTATCCCTATTAATATTATAAATGCGAAAGTAACTCTGTCTGTCTGTTCCGTTTTCACGTAAAAACTACTGGACCGATTTGGCTGAAACTCGGTATATATATATATGTTTTCGATACCGAGAATGAACATAGGATACTTTTTATCCCGAAAAGTGGGATAGTTTCCGGGATAAAATTATATTTGTCTTTCTGTTTGTTATGCTTTTACGGAAGAACTATTGGGCCGATTTGGCTGAAATTCGGTACGTATGTAAATTATATACTGAGGGTGGACAAGGGATAATTTTCATGTTGGCCTTTTTGGCAATTTTGGTCTATTTGGTCATTTTGGCCTTTTTGGTCATTTTGGCCTCTTTGGTCATTTTGGCCTATTCGGTCATTTTGGCCTATTCGGTCATTTTGGCCTATTTGGTCATTTTAACCATTTTGATTATTTTGGCCTTTTTGGTCATTTTGGCCTTTTTGGTCATTTTGGCCTCTTTGGTCATTTTGGCCTCTGGTCATTTTAGCCTATTTGGTCATTTTGGCCTCTTTGGTCATTTTGGCCTATTTGGTCATTTTGGCCTATTTGGTCATTTTGGCCTATTTGGTCATTTTGGCCTATTTGGTCATTTTGGCCTACTTGGTCGTTTTGCCTTTCGGTCATTTTGGCCTATTCGGTCATTTTGGCCTCTTTGGTCATTTTAACCATTTTGATTATTTTGGCCTTTTTGGTTGTTTTTGCCTATTCCATCATTTTGGCAATGCCGGTCACTGTGGTCTTTTGGTCATTTAGACCATTTTGGCCTTTTAGGTTAAGTTTTGTAACTTATTTTGTTGACAGATAGATGGGGGATGGTATAATTGCGATATAAAATGAAGTGAATATTCCATGGGCAAATACATAAAATTTAATATAATATAACCTGTAGTACTTGCTCTATAAACAAGAGACACGGACCAGAGGTTAACCCGCGGCGCAGCCATGAGGTAAACTCTAGTATAAATATAAACACTATATAAATATGTCTTTTCTGTCTAGTTAAGTGTGCTCCATTTTCGACCCCATCATGATCATGGTCATACCCAAACCTAATTAACATAAAAAAACATTTCTGTCTCTTAGTGAATTAAGGATTTGTGATGTTTTATAGTAAATCAAAACAATATTTCTCACTTTTACAGTAATAATTCACCTTGAATGAACAGTTTTTATTTAATTGCCTGATGCAGACGAAAAAGACAGATGGCCCACCTGATGGAAAGTGGGTACTGTCACATATTTATTATTATATATGTATATTAACAGCCCTGGTCTTGCAGATATTGCTAGCATAAAAGAAATTATATCAATATAGTAGGATATGTCTGTGACATCGTCGATACTTGACTTGAAATTCCAGCAGGATTCCTGGGACTCGAGTACTGGAGCATTTAAAAGTATGTAAGCTTGTGTTTTAGTAGTAAAAATTGTGGCGGAATATGTACATTTTTCCTGAACTACAAATCACTCCCAGAAAAATTACCAGGATAAAAAGTAGGGCCGAGTTTAAGTCTAAGAACTAGTTGTTGATTAGTAAAATTATAATATGTTAAGAGATGTAGGCTAAAGGAATTATATTTATATTAATAAAAGTTAGAAAAGAAATATCTGCGAGTATGTTATCTAAGTATATTTCACTTCTACTGAGTGTGAACTACACACACACACAAAATTATATTTTAAATAGCTTTGATGTACCGACGCACGCCATGTTTTGAATTTTAAAAATTGTAGATATCTTACTGTTTGTATGACTGCATATTTTTAACAAATAAAATTTTAAGAAAGTTTTATAAAAACTATAATGACATTGCTCTATCCAATGAAACAGTTTACCTGTATCTTGTGCATGTATCCTTTTATGGGCATTTAATAATGTTAGATGTCCAAACATCAATCCACAGACTTCACACTTAAAGCTAATGTTAGATATTGTGTTCTGTATTCCATTTTGGGCAATCTGCATTTGATTAACAAGTGCATAGTTGTAAGACACCGGTTGTGCTATGTAACAAGTCCTGTCATCACTTGTGGTAAGTTGTGTTATGTTAACACCTCCTGCACCTGTTGTGGCACCAGCTCCAATTTTGCCAATCATATTCACGTTGGTAGTATAACAAAATGTAGGGAACTCCTGAAATATAATATTTATCCAATTATTATTTTCTTAAACCTTTCTTATTAATATTATCTGTTTAATCATAGCATCTAATATCTTCTTTTGAACATGAACTTGGGATATGAAAATGATCTGTAGTGTTATGTTCCAATAAAATGTTTCCAAGATTTTACAAAGTTCATGGAACATAAAGTTTACTAAAGTTGTTAATTAAATTTAATATCAAAACTTGGGCACCTGTTGTGTCTGTTGAGTTTGCTGAGCATTCTTTTGTTGTACGTTTTCAATGTTTTTGCCTTGAGATTTTTGGGGATGTTCTTGGTACTGGAGGGTCGGAACAGCACCCGCTTGTACGTTTGTCGTGAACATATCGCTATAGATATCACAGTTTTATTTTACTACTTCATTGATTGGAGTAATCATTGAATATAATATCTGTCAAAAAGAGCGAAAATAAACAGTGCGATATAATATATAAAGCATTTCGATGGGAAGTTGAAATACGCGGCTAATTAATGTACGCGAAAGAGACGCTCAAAACAAAGTGCGAAGGTAACGGGGATATTTCTTATTTAGTTCACGCTAGCACTCGTAAAAAGATCATTCGAGGAAAGCAATCTCCTGTATCAGCGATGTATGCAAGAAAAGGATGACGGAATACGATAAGCTCTACGAGTAAACGGCCGCCATTGTACACATTCACAACAAGGGACATGATACGAGTATATGAAAAAGAGAGGAGTTTTAGAAGTGACACTTATATTCCTTACCTAAATAAAATAATGTTAACACTATCATAAACTATTCTATAAGGGTTTATATGATAAATAATTTAGAATTATTTTATTTCTATCTCACTTTCTTATTTAATTTTCCATCTCACGAGAAAAACGAAATGGCGATACAAAATAAAATGGCGGCTGTTTAGGGTTGCTACCTGAGATTAATTGTTATAAAAAATAAATTTATATGCAGTATTAAAATGGAAACAATTAATTTACATGATGTGTATAAACGTAGAATATAATTTCTTTGATCAATATGATGAAATGAAAAATAATTTATTTTAAGGATTATTTAGGTGCTACTACTCGCTACAAAAAAGACTGCACTGGCGCTCACATGTGACAAGTTATCGTATGCGGCCAATAACCGCGACTGATATATATGGGCGATGTGATCAGATGTGATGTGTGCACGAACGTTTCGGACGTTCGCTTTGTCATTATCAACTACTGAAAAGCGCTAGAATCGTAGATAGAGGCTAGAATAGATTTTTTTGAAATACGTCCCTATAATGTAATCTCTAAACATACAGTAAAATCATAAAATAAAATTTAAATTATTATGAATATTTGTTTTTTGCAGTGCGTTTTCTATAAAGCCTAAATTAAACGTGTTAATTTTTGTTTTTCAATTTGTATATGTGAGTTTAATTTTTTAAATAGCTTTTTCATCTCTCTTGGTGATAATTATAGCTTTGTTATAAAGACACATGATTATACAGGTCAAAAAAGGTTGTGTTAGCAGAACGTCAGACGATGATTTTTCCCGCTGAACACGAATCTGAAGTGAGAGCAAAGAAGTGAGAAAATCCCAAAGAGAATATGAAAATCCCTAAAAACCGAAAAACATCGGAATCTTTTTATCGGTGGGGCGATAGATTTTAGGCTTTTCTAGATTACGTGCTCATTTATCTTCATTTCTGACTTTAGATCCATGTTCAGTGGGAAAAAATCACTCAGAAAATGGTATTTTTATGCGCAGGGGGAATATCTTTGCTTATATAATTAAAGGGGAATACATTTCGTCCGTTGATGAGTCCCTCTCGGCTGTGGGGCTGGGACCGGAGCGTGTCGATAAGAACTAACTAGTCTGCTAAACCTAAACCTACGTCACATACCCGGCGCTTGTGTTATAGAACATAAGATAACTAACTATTGAAGCTACACCCATTGTTGAACCGCGCAACAAGCTTAGATCACCCCAGGATGCAAAGTTAACCACTTTACTAACAGAGGTTCGAGCAGTCGAATTCCCAGAATATCCATATCCGATATTATTGTATACTGACACCCAGTACACACAACTTTTTTCGTGGACTGGACCAGCCAGAAAATTACTGTCATTTGTTAAGCTATAGTTTAATAACCATCATCATAACACATATGGCTCGTTGCTCTTCCAACTCATAAACGCCCAAAATGCTCCTTTAGCCGTTTCACATAGCGACCACGGTCGTTATGGTCGTAGCGAAAACGTCACTAATAACGTCATTATTTTCGCTCACGCAGCGCTCACAACACACTGTTCAAGTTTTATTTATCTATCCTCCATCTATCTATCTGTAAACTACGTAAATGACGAAACATATCCTACTATCTGGAATAACCCTTTCATAAATCTGTCCCATTATCCTGTATGAAAAGTATCCTTTGTGTGGGGAAAGGATACTTTTATTTTATTATTGTAAATATAATTATTATTTTAATGCAGAGGGTGGCCTCGGCATTAAAATTACAAATATAATGAGTTTCAGCCAAATCGGTTCAATAGCATTTCGGTAAGAACATAACAAACAGAGAGATAAATATATTTTATCCCGGAAACTATCCCATTTTTCGGGATAAAAGGTATCCTTTGTTCATTCTCGGCATCGAAAAAAAAACAGATACGAGTTCAGCTAAATCATTCCAGGTGCTTTCTGCGTAACAGACATATAGAGTCAGTTATTTTCGCATTGATAATATTAATAAAGATTATCTATGGCACCACCGTTCCGTTATTGTTTTTAAATTTCTTAAAGTAGGTACCTAGATTACTATATAAATTATAATCATCTTTAGCATTTTTAATAAAAGGGTTTAACATCTCGTTTTATTACTATAATAAGTAGTCTGTAAAATTCCATTTCAAAATAGATACAGAATATAAAATAAACATAGAACTCTATTTCCTTTAAATTTATTTCGAATAATAAATGTAACTTGTAAAGTTCGTGTAATATATTTATTTGTTCATAATAGTGATATATTTACATAAGTACAAGTTATTAATACAAAAATCAGGTACAAACTTAATTATAATTAATTTTTAAAAGTTATTCTAGTACAATTACATGCAAAAGTATGTCCTTCTATTTTATTAAGTTCATAATAATGATAATGAAGAGCTAAATGTTAACGAAGTATTGCATTAACCTAGAAGGATCGTTCACATTTTCCATATGATAAATAATACTATTAAGTCTATTACACCAGTGAAGGCTGGTTTCGGTCTTTATTTTCTCAAGTAGATTATGATCAGGACTCCAGAAATTTTTTATTTCTCGTTTCCTCAGGCAGTCTCTGAGTTTCTTCAACATATAAATAACTAAATAGGATAGTGAATTTTTTCTCCAAAAGTCATCATTTTGTTCCGCTGCTTCCCATAAAAATAATGTTTTAATGTAGTAGCTTGCCAACTTTTTGAAGCATTGCCTATCCCGCAACAGTTTTATTATTCTAAGGGAACTCTTTAAATTATTTTTACCATTGATATAATACCGTTCTTGATGAGGAAACGCGAGTCTCCAACTGTAATCATTGTTGATAGGTTTTGGTACAATAAAATATTGATGGATTTGTGTACATCGAAATTTACAAAAACGAACATTTGAATTAATAGGTATTTTGGGGAATTTAAACTGTAATGTGGGAACTAAATCAATGTCAATGAGTTGATCATTATCTCTAATTGTAATAGTATTCGCCGGGCCGGAGATCTTTGCGTCGATTTCATAAGATTTATTACTTACATTAAGCATTCTTTTACCATTTACTTGTGGTAACGTGTTTAATGTAGCATCTACCACACTTTGCATCCACGCTTTAAACTTCTTGACGGACAAACGATACGAGGCATCGCACCAAAATTGGGTATCTTTGAACCCTTTCTCTGCAGTTGCGGGAGTTTTAGATAATCTTCTGAATTCGGATGGCATTACAACACTTGTATATCCATTTTGTACATTAGTTGCATCTAGTATTATTTTATTATAGTTTAAATGTAGTGTTAGAATCACGTTGATATCGAACTCATTTGGATTTCCAACTCGTACTCCATCAAAATAGCTGCCTAAGAATTCTAGTTTCGGTTTTAGACTTTTAAATAAATTATCACATTGTTGCATTTTTGTCAGTAAGGTATTCAGTACTGAATATAATATAACGTTATTAATTTTCTTTTCTAGCTTTTTTAATTTCACGTAATTTTTATGAATGTCTTGAAGAATTTTCTCTAATGACGGCTTGACTGCCATATCGGCTTCTGAAAATAATAGTAAATTAATGCTGAAAATGCTTTCTTTATATGGGACTAAATGTAAAGTCGTGTTAACTATACATATTTAATCCGCGGCTGTGCCGTGGATTAAATATGTGTGCATGCTTCTTGTTTAAAGATCAGGCGTCAATACAGGTTACATTGCATATGTCTAATAACTTAATATAATTAAAATAATGAATCTTCATTCACCACCTCCCAATTATCACACATATCACACCACAAATCATAGTTATCATTCTTCACGTAATCCATCCATCTCTTTTTTGGTATATCTTTACATCTGTACCGACCCACCAATCTTGCAGTTTAACATTCTTTTTGTCACGTGAATTTGATCCCTTCTCATTATATGCCCATTAAATTATTGTAATAAAATGAAATATAATAATGAACACATCCGTATAAATTCGTCAAATCTAACATTAGTTTAAGTTTGTTAAAAACGAACAACTTATCATGCATGTATATATATTATTGAAATTATGAGTATAACTAACTCGTTGAAGACGGAATCACCACACTTAAACATCTATCTGTACTTTTACGATTGCAATATGTAATTCAATAATAAACAAACCTTTAAATGCACAAAATAAAACGTTATAACTTTATATACGAATCTTATAAAGTATACTTTACTCCTCGGAAGTTCATTCGGCAATAGGGTTTTATAGTAAGTTTACGTTCTTTAAATATATTGCCGTGCACATTTTAAAGATATAATGGGGAGTCCCCCTTTTCTCTGCCGGTGCTGTTGAAAGGCCCGAATAGATGCGAGTTTAGTAATATATACCTTATTTCCTTACGGACAGAGTCTATTTTCTTTATCTCAACGACATTTGACGGGCTCTGGTTTAGCGGACTAACCCAACCTTTGCCTGCCTTTTTTTGACCAGTAGAAATCCGATTGAGCATTTAAAAAGACCTTATTTATAAGCTATCGTTCTAGCCAAAATCGTATCGGAATTAGCCATTTTGTATGTACCCAAATCACACTTGGATAAAATCCCGCAGGGTTCCCGGAATATAAAGTAGTTAATAATATAATTAATATTGAAAGCTATAGTTCTAATGAAAACTGTATTAGAATCATCCAATTTATACACTTTAAACCATTACCGGGAAAATTCCACGGGTTTCCGGGATATTTAGTACCGCAGAAAAATTAAGATTCTTTTATCGATCAGTGTAAATTCCCCATCATTCATAACGACTAGAGGTTCCCAAACTTGTGTGAAGCGAACATCTCTTGCCATGTTTTTCGATTTTAACCGACTTTACAAAAGTTTTTTCAGCCAAACCTTTTTTGTTTCTGTACCGATTCCTATTTTGGATATTCTTTTTGCATTTGTGATTCATTATAGTTTGAGAATGATGCATTATAAATTTTATTGGTCTTGAGTCTCGAAGATATAGCAATTAATCTATAAAATCTAGTAGAATTTGTTGTAGTGATTGTCTGTCACTTTTTTGTTTCTGAACCGATTTTGATCATTCTTTGTGGATTGGATTTAGTACCTAGTCTTGCCATAAATATTGTTACAAAGAAAATTGCATTTTTTCTATTGCAAATAACATTTGTAAGTTTTACAGTGTGTTAGTTTAATACATAAATATAAAACAATTTAAAATATAAAAAGCTTATTCGAAGTGATCTCCATTCGCTGCAATACAGTCCTTTAAACTTTGAGGCCAGTTATCAATAGAAGCACGCACTCTTTCCGTGGGAAAATTCTTCACTGCCAATCGTATGTTTTGTTTTAGGGACTCCAAATTATCACGGCGTTTAGAGCAAGACGTACTCTAAAACTGACCATAAATCATAATTCAGCGGATTATGATAGGGACTAGATGATGGCCAGTCTTCAGCTCTGATGAAGACCGAAACGTTCGTTTCCAACCAAGACTGCGTGGATCGAGCTTTATGACCCGGCGCCGAGTCTTGCTGGAAGGACCATTCTTGGTTATTGAACATGGTGTTGTTAACGGGTTTAACTACCTTCTCAAGAATGGTATCTTGATACACCTGTGCCGATGTTTTGATACCTTTTTCACAAAAATATGGCTCAGTCACTCCTTCATAGCTAACACCCCACCAAACCATCACTGAAGACGGATAATGCCCACGTTGCACTCTGTAGACTAATTGAGAAGCTTCCTTAGAGCTTTGAGCACAAATACGGTCATTTTGTTTGTTAAAATGTTGCTCAATTGTAAAAAAACTCATCCGTAAACAAAACTTTTCTGTGACCTCCCTTTGTGTACCGCTTCAGTAGTTGTTTCCATTTAACCACCCTATTCTTTTTTAACTTATGAGTTAAGCAATGACCAGTGCGTCTCTTATAGGCTGCAAGTCCTAAGCAATGTTTTAAAATACGGTGTGACTATTTGTACGGGTACTGGACGAATAAATTATATTTATTCGTACAGACATTGTATTTTTTTTTAAATTAAGAATTAATTGGATGATTAACTTGTTTTTTAATTAGGTTAGGTTAGGTTTTTTTTAATGACATGTTTTAAAGAATCATTGAAAACATGAAAATAAAAATAAATAAATAAATTCTAAAATGAGGGTGGGCATATTAGAATAGATACACGGCACATTTATTTATTATGAACAAATAGCAACATTTTTAATATAGGTTAGAATTTGGTTTGGTTGGTTATTTTTTTTATAACCACCCAAAAATAATTTTCCGACACATACACTATTAGTCCCTATGTGTACTGGCGCTGTACATTACGGAAAAAGATCTGCTTATATGTTACTACAAAGTATACGCGAGTATTTGCGTACTGCTCTTGTATGGATTGGAAGAACTTCGTAAAATACTCATTTTCAATCTTTAATTAGGTTAGGTTAGGTTTTTTTTGGCCGAGCCTTTTTAAGAACATTTTCAGTACCCGTATTAATAGACTCAGCCATTCGACGTGACTATTTGTACGGGTACTGGACGAATAAATTATATTTATTCGTACGGTACCCGTACGAATAGACTCAGCCTTTAAAATACGCGACATGCTTCTAGGTGATATCTTCCTTTCCTGAGATAAAATCTTTTGCTTCCGGACAGGATTTCTTCGAACTCTTTCCCTTACTTCTTTGACCACCTTTTTCGTACGAACACTACCTGGACGGCCAGATCTTTTTCTGTCAGAGGTCTCATTGTACCTATTAATAGCACGGTATACAAACATGTGGCTAATACCAAGAGTATCGAGATTTTTAAAAATTACATTTGGCTCCATGCCTACTTTGTGTAATGCAATCACAGTGATTTGGTTCTCTTTACCACCCCAGTACTTTTTAATATCACAAAATGTTGTACAATGTATTGGCGCCAAAATGAGAAAACACAATGAACAATCATATAAAAATGACAGATTCCAAATTAAAATGTAGCATTTTTCTTTTTCATTTTAACAGTGTTTATGGCCAGACTAAGTATAGTTTAAGTATTAATTATATTCACTTACTGCCTAGTAAGGCTGCAGCGATAGACTATTTTCTGTGTTCTTAGATTCACTTCATTGGCATTTACAATTTCATTTCATTTCACATAAGTAGGTATATACAATGATACTGTTCGTGAGAATGTCTCTGAAGTCCTAAACGGTTGGACCGATATTGATATTTTTTTGTGGTGGCGCTGCAATCAGACCCCATATTTTTGGGGTTGGCCCTGTCCGGTACCGCTAGTCAATAATATTATTAAATTTTAAACATACTGTGACTGTAATTAATGCTATTAAAAAAACTGGAATAGACTATAGTCTATTCCATTTTTTTTGTTTAATTTTTTTTATATGTTTAAAAAAATATATCGTGTTCTCTGTCGTTTATATATAAACGACAGAGAAAACGATATAATTTTTTAATCGAGTTCTTTAGTTTTGTCTGTTTGTTCGGGATTCAAGTAAAAACTGCTCGGCCGATTTCGCTGATTGGCAAATCTTAGACTTTAAATATTACTTTTAATGCTAGGAATCCCGCGGGATTTTTTCTGGGAACGATTTAAAATGACTATAAAATATAAAATCCATGCCATTTTTTTGTAAATTTGCCATCTTTTTGTAAATCTGTGATTTTTAAGCCCCAGGAATTATCCCGCGAGCGATTTGAAGTCGGATGCAAAAATTAGTTCATTCCGACCGACTATTCCAGCCAAATGATAGCTTACATTATTTTTTAAAATGTTGCGATACTTTGTGTAGGGAATACCGCGAGAAATTCAAGTCGAGCGTGGACGAAGTCGCGGGCAAATCCTAGTATTTTTAAATAATAATTTAGCAAGTATATGAAGTTTCAAATTAAAAACAAGATAAATACAATATTTATTCAAAACTGTACTTAACAGTATAACATACAGTGTAATTATGCCCGGTTTCAATATAGCAAAAACGATTCGTTTTTGATACCGACGGTTAGAATTTTAACGCCTGGTAACTCTACTGACGTTTCTATAATGAACTGTCCGTATCTAGTTACACATGAAAGTACCAACTACCGATGGGAGGGATTTTCTAACCGACCGGTAGATCTTTTGTATGGAAACGACAGATGAAGTGTTTCTATATTATACCACTAGTTGTCAGTACCAGTATTCGTAGGAATTTTGTTACCACCCGATTTCGGCCGGTTGCCGGTTTATTTGTTGTTAACCACTCGTGAATGTCAAAATAAATACGTATAAATATTAATAAAATGTTGGTAGATAGTGATAGCAATAGTGCACTCAAATACATAACTAGATTTTTATGCAATAGCAAGATTTCCTCGAATCCTTGGAACACTTGATGGCATTCATATTAGAATTCAATCACCATGTAAGTCCCATAACATTACTAGCCATATTATAAACATACTTAACCTTGTTCCTACAATATAAAACTGTGTTACTTTTATTTTAGGTTCTCAGATAGGAGAAGAATTCAGAAACAGGAAAGGATATTTTTCCTTATATATCCAGGCAGTGTGTAAAGCAAATGTACAGTTCATGAATGTTGTAGCTCGCTGACTAGGATCTGCGCATGATGCCACCATATTTAATAATTCAAAACTGAGAGGTAATAAATAACATATATACTTACAATCTAGATAGATAGATAAACAACACTATATTGTTAGTACATCAAAGCATAGATAAATGGAAATAGAAAAATTCAGGGATAGTGCAATGGCAGGGATTGACATATTTATAATAATGAATTGATTTTTTTTAAAGCGCAATGTGAAAGTGGTATATTTGGAAACAAATGGCTGCTGTGAGATAGTGCACATACCCTTTAAAGCCATACCTTTTAACACCATTATTAAATCCTAGAACTCAAGGAGAACATCTATACAATGAAGCTCACATTAGAACCAGAAATACCATAGAAAGGTATATATTAACACACAACTTGTTATAAATACCATAATATATTTAATTTCAGTAGATTTTATTCTAACTCAGTTCCACTGGAGAATATATTTTGGAGGGTCGTACATAAGTTAAAAGTTTAGTTCCTACTCTATTGTACACCACTTTATAACACTATTGGTGTTTTGAGAAAATAAACTCACTATCAACAAAGTCTAGCTAAAAATTTGTTTATTCTTTATTTGTCTGTTTTAGGTCTTTAAACATAATATAAGTATGTAATAAGATTTATTTTGCACAATGTAAAAAAAGCTAAAGCTATCATGTGATTGCAGTTCTGTTATAGAAATATTCTTCAATAGTATAAAGAAATGTATACAGGCAGTATAGAAAAGGACTACAATTTTTGTATTCTAAAGTTGGCAGTACTATATACCTAGTATTGAGATTGTAAACATCCTTGTTGACATATTTTTGTAGCATATTAAAGGGTTTTAAGGACAATAACCATCATTTAAAATTTACAATTTGTTTTGTTATAGATGTTTTGGAGTTTGGAAGCGGAGATTTCCAGTTGTGGCATTAACATTGCGCCTCAGTCTGTTAAGAGCACATACAGTGGCTATTGCTACCGCTATATTGCATAACAGATGTAGGTTAATCTACATGTCAATGTCATCCAAATTATTTAAATAATTTGGATGACATTGCTTTAGAGGTAGCGGGGCAACATCAGACATGGAGAATGCAATGCCTGCATCTAATAATATTGAGATAGGCATTAATATGGAACGGAACATGTTAATAGCGGAATATTTTAGTCAGTAAGTGTTGAAAAATATTGCAAAAGCAGAATGTTAATAATGGTTTACATAAACTTATATTCATTATTTGCAGGTTGGAGTAATAATATATAAAAACTGCTTTATTTCTCAAATATTAATTAAGAACTAAATCCAAGTATTTGCTTGTCACAATTTTATCATATGGAGCCCAATTATGAGACAAGCCTGGAAGAGATTACTTTTAGTGATAAGGCCACCTTTTGTTTTTCTGTAAAATTATTGTAATTCTTTATTTGATAAACAATAGTGTTTACTATTCTATTCTAAGATTGTACATATTAAATATAATTAAAACACATATTAAACAATTTCTTTTATTTATCCCAATAACAATATAAAAGTTTAGAATAAATTTTACATAGAGGTCTAACACAAAATTGAACTTCTTTGCAGATAATTCAAAAGGTAGAAACATAGTCATTTGCAATGTGATTTATGGTTAAAATTGAAGCTATATAAAATTAAAAACAAATAATAACACTCATCTTCTTAGACAAAATAATGAACAGTTAGAAATATATACACACAATATAAAACTATAGAATAAATTATACACAAATGGTTTTATTAATATAAAGTTAGAAAGACTGAAAGAGATTTAAAAACTAATTCAAAATGACACTTCTTTGCAGACAGAAAAGCCAACAAGTGCAAATATAACCATCTTCAAAGTAGTTGTTGTTGTTTGTTTGCTACTAACGCAAATCTTCATTTCATAAAACCTCATTACATCAAAACATAGTATTAAAAATCACTATGTCACTCGCCTTATATACTTCTAACATTAACACAATAATTGCTATATAAAATCTAAAAATACATATAACGCCTGTAAAAACATGAAATATATATCTAAAATCTCAAAAGACTTTAAATTAAATATATCAACAAAACATTGTTGTTAAAAATCGAAACAATAACATTGGAACAATAATTATTTAAAAAGTTCGTATGATATGTCATGGATGCGTTCTGTTCATGCAATATTCACACATAAGATGGTTCTGTATTTGTAAGCATTTTAAAGCAGAGTAATTGAAAGATTGATTTTTAATGACAATCGTATATCAGAAAAGATTCATGTTTTGAAAATGTATTTATTTTGTAGTTATACCTCAACTCATTGAATTACGTTGCGTGTACTACTATTGCAACGACGTTGCGTTAACAAAACGCTTGGGAGGGAATTAGTTACTGATAACCGACAGTATTACTAATTGTCAATGAGCTTGTGAAACGCTCGTATAGCCCTCTCAACCATCGGTTATTGGTAGCATCAAAGTCAATCAGTTACTATTACAGACAACTGTCGGTAAAATATAGAAACCGGGCATTAATGATTAAATTTATAATAGACAATTTTTCATTCACATAACCATTATCCCTCTCTTAGTGTAAGACAATTATTATCATCCAAATATAAGAAGTATTTTTTTCCTATGAAATATTTGCATCCTTAGGTTCATAGCTAATGTTTCGTGTTGATATAGCTGATGTTGCATTTGTAAATATATCCCAATTATTTTTAAACTTATCCAAGGCATCTTGGATTGTTTTAAAATTAACTAGCTCCATTTCATCTTCAATTTCATGCACTTTATCTTGTTGATCTTGAACCACTAAAAATTAAAACGAATCAGCAAGTATTCATATAATTATTTTCTTTAAATAAATAAAAATCTTTTTTTCTGTAGCCTATTACTACTACTAGCCTACTAATTTTAAAATGAAATCTGCCAAGTGAATACAATCAGTCCACGCTGACTGAAATTATTCATAAATATGCACCTAATATAACAAAGCACACATCATATACCATTTTATTGTAAGCACCATTTGTACCTAAATATATTTGAGTTACAAAATATATTTAAAACAATTATTTTCTTTTAAGACATTAAATTTTTGGGTTCAGTAAGTTGAATCTAACTAAAATTGCATTGCTTAAAACAAAAGAATAGTTTTAAACACCTTTTGCAACAAATAAATATTTAGGTACCTACAAATGACGCTTATGATAAAATAGCAGAAATGACTTGATATGTAATTGAAATACCCTATATTTCAAAGGTACTGTCCTAGTTGAAACCACTTTTAGATGAATGATATTTTTTCACAACTTATATGAATTCTTAGACTGGCAACACAATTTTTTTGAATTAGAAACCCATTTCCCCCATTTTGATTTCGGAAATGCATAAATAAATCTCATCACACACTGGCAATTAATATGCATGTTGATATTAAAGAAAAACAAACATTGATATGGAGATAACTTACTTCTTTAAATGACTGATTCACCTAAAATGGCATGGCAGGTTATAATCTGTTCCTCTAAAACAGTAAGTATCAAACTCAGCAGTGAAACATTTATGGACTTATGGGAGATGTCTCTTGGCCAACTTTCTATAAATTCCTATAGTTGGCTAGGTAAACAGAAAATGATTCATAACTTATGAACTTTCAATAAAATTATAAGTTATGTTAAATTTAATTCAAAAACAGTATTGACCTTTTAATTAGAATTAATTCTCAGAAATGGAGACTGCACACCCATATGCTTAGCAGCCAGTATCCAATTTGGAGCCAGCTAGTGATCCCACTGATACCCAAGGGGTCCAAGTGCTGGGAGAAACAGGTCAAGCTTACTGGTGGACTTTAATGGGGATGTGCTCCTGCCCTATACAGGCAAAACTGGCATGAGCTGGAGGAGGCCTTTGCCAGGAGGTACTTTAAAAATGAGATTTGATTTAGAGAGAAATATTGGAAAAACATCTCTCATATTGAAGGCTATATTATCCAAATAAGGGACACTAATTATATGCCAACTTAACATGTATTACTCAACAATAATATGACCATTGCATTTTGTTCACAAATGATAACTACATGTAAATAAAGATTCAAGAAATGGCATGTAGGATAATAATTAGTTCTGTTTAATGCTGACAATACAGTTCATTGTTTGATTTCATATTATAGTATGTTTAGTATTGAATTGTTATATTGTGTGGCAAATTAAAGTAGAAAATAATAGGGGCAACTCTATCGCAAGTTTGTGTAAACTCTAGCAACTCCTATTTTTAGGCCCCAGCCTAATCACAGGTGTGTGCAGTAAAATATACAGCAGCATTGTCTCTGCTATATATTATCACAAGTATATGTATATTAGTCATGGGAAATATCACTCACCTAGAAGAGAAGAGTGATATGTATCTTTTTGATACAAAGATATATATCACTCTTTTATATCTTTAACTCTTTATCTTTACAGTGAATAGTGTCAGTGTCAATTGCAGACAAGATGAATTATTATCTGTGAGTGATATACTAGCAGAGCCGACACATGTACCTGGGGCAACGCAAAATATCTGACATTTAAATAACATACACTCCATTTAGATGGCCTTTGACTTTTAGTAAATATTACAAAATTTCACCATAAAACTATAGTGTTATGATTTATTTTGGCTTGCTATTATATTCAGTTTCCTCGTTCACTCACTATGCATGTGCAGTGCGCGGACTAATCATTCTTCCTCATTGCGTGGAACAGGAATGAACTAAAGAGTTAAAAATATAAAGACAGTTTGAACGCACATGATATACAGATCTAATCACTCTTCGCGTCGGATATATATCTTTTGAGTTAATCACTCAGTTAATTATCTTGGAGATATATATATAAAGCTGTGGAATGTAGTAGTAATAACATGAGTTGAAAAAAGGAATCTTAAGGTGGGTTGGACATATAGAGAGAATAGATAAAAATAGAATCACAAAACAAGTGTATGACAGTATTGTAAATGATAGAACTGTTGCCAGCAGACCAAGACAAACACACCATGACCAAATACCAGAATTGTTAAAGAGAGGTCAGGTAAAAAGCATTTCAAATAAATATGCATGTGTGAAGAGGTAATGAAAGTAGGTGAAGCAAAAGTTGTTTGTCAGGATCGTTGCAAGTGGAAATCCGTAGTCTCTGCCTACCCCCATGGGAAACAGACATGATATTATGTATGTATGTATAAAGCTGTGGAACATCAATATATTACATACCTTTTCCTTCTTTCGGGGTTATATGTGCATGTTGCATGTTAAGAACCTTCGTGGTTTTACACTTGTATTTTAAATTTTTCTCAGCTAATTTGTCAAATAATGGATCTTTGGTTATAGGCATAGGATCATCCTCAAAAAACATGTATGTTCCTAAGGCATTCTCATATTTACCTTGAATTAAAAAGTTGTGGATTTTGTTCATGGGTAGATTATGTGAAATGAGATATGGTTTTTTAACCGCCTAAGACACAAACTGAATTTGTAAGATTTGTTAGATGTTGCTTAGATGGCGAAAATGAAAAAAGTACAAATTATAATTCTTGTTCTTCTTATCCCCAGCATAATGAACATTATAGTATCCAAAGTCCCAGTGTTTTATAATTTACTACTACTCTGAAAAATAAAAATCTAGGACCTGATCCCAGCGCCACCTACCGGTTCCAATTGTGGATTTAAACCAGCCGGGACCCACTCAAACAAAAAAAAACAGTCACCTGGACAGGTGATTAGAAGGATTCTAGAACCCGATCTCAGCGCCACCTACCAGTTCTAACGGGATAAAAAGTATTCCATATCCGTCTCTACCTACCTAAGTTACCTTCCCACCAATTTTCAGCCAAATCAGTACAGCCTTACTTGACTTATAAATAGTGTAACTAACACGACTTTCTTTTATATATACAGATATACCGAATTAGTACTTGAAAGCAAGAGTGACAAAGCATAAAAAATCCTTTTAGAGGGACTAAAACCGAAAGTACACATCTAAGACCATCTGACGAATAATAAAGGATAGAAAACAAAACTTATTTGTAAGTTTCTGTATTAGTTTTTTAAACAATAAATACCCGTAAAAATAGTGTTATCCATCTGTATAACAGGGCTCTTCTCATTTATTCCTAAAACATGTATATTTCTGTACTTTTCTATGTCTACGCAATTTTCAAACTCAGCGTAAACCAACATCTCCTCTTCACTTTCAGAATCATTTCCATTACTCATTTTTGTAAAGTTAAGTTATCTGAACACATTAATTAATAATAATTAATAAAGGTATAGTTTTCAGATCGAAAAATATATCTATATACAATTAAATGAAAATGGTTAGAGTGTGTGTGTGTGTGTGTGTGTGTATGGTGTGAAATGTCATTGTCAAATGGCATGGCACTTCATGGCAGTACGCAGTAATAAAATTCGCCACAGATAGGCAAGGGAATTTTAATATATACAGACAATTCTGAGTTATTTTATGTGTTTATGTAGCGCATTTTAATAATTGTAATAGCTACGACTGAAGCCATTAAACGGAGTTGAGAAAATTCGAAAGCAAAATTTGACTATACAGTTCACAATTTTCAGAAAATACACAATAACTTCTCAGAAACTATTATTAACATCCTAAAACTATTGTTCACTTTAGAGAAAAATTTCAGATTTTTAGATAATAAAACTTCAAAGCACAATATCCCCTGAGGAGACACTGTGCTGACTATGCTGTACTTTTTTATTTTCAAGAGTTTTTGGTGGAAATTGAAAGACGACCTATCAGTTCCCGCCAAAAACTATGTGTCAAATGTAATTTTTCATTTTACAATATTTTCCTATGACGTATTTTCCTAAGTGGCGTTTTAACTTCCATTATCATCAATATGCGGTTTATAATGAGTGTTTGGTCACAGAAAACCATGTATCTTGATTTGATACACAGGTGTTCACACATTACGCGTAACGCATCCGTCAGCCGATTACTGTGCACCAGAACCGTAACACACTTTCCAGATTGCTTTGGGACGTCCGAACGCTCAAGGTCACGTCCACGGCTTACGACCTTTTAAATTATTTATATTTTTTATTGCAGGAGTTCAGCAGACATGCAGACGGCCCACTTGATGGAAAGCGGTTACCATCGCTTATGGACTTTGCAACACCAAAGGTGCTACAAATGCGCTGCTGCTCTCTTATGGGAGACTGGAACTTGGTCACTAATTCCGGAACATAACTCAAGGTTGTTATGTCGAGATGAATTGTTGTAAGCCACGCCCTGACTTATCATATGCACACACCTTTAGCCTGCGGCGAAAACACAACAAGAATATATTTTTGCTTTAATAGTGTCAATCCCGTAAGGGTAAATGTGTTCTGTGCATTCTGTGGTGTCAAAACTGTCAAATGTCAATTCATTCGACACTTCGACAGACGACACTTCATTTTTTCTGACGAAATTTTATTGTAATTTGTAATTAAATCAGGTAAAGATTCCATTATTGCTTTATAAACCAGTGATTTTAAGGTGCAAACATGTCTGACTGGGATACTGTCACTATCCTTCGTAAAAAACCACCGAAAGCATCAGCATTAAAAACTGAACAGGCAGTGAACGCTGCACGCCGTCAGGGTTTACCTGTCGATACTCAGCAAAAGTATGGTGCTGGTACGAATAAACAACATGGCACTACAAAAAACACTGCAAAACTTGATAGAGAAACTGAAGAATTGCGTCACGAAAAAATACCATTGGATCTAGGAAAGCTTATAATGCAAGGAAGGCAGGCAAAAGGAATGAGTCAAAAAGATTTGGCCACTAAGATATGCGAGAAACCTCAAATTGTCAATGACTACGAAGCTGGTCGCGGCATTCCAAACAACATTGTTCTTGGCAAAATCGAAAGGGCGATTGGAATAAAACTTCGTGGAAAGGAAAGAGGCCTACCACTGCAGCCTCCTGGAGGAAAGAAATAACGGATTCCCTGGGAGGCGAAGACTATACTCCGATTATTTTATTGCATAATACTTAACTACTATATCTCATTTTGCTGTTGATTGTGATCTTTAATTATTAACTAAAACTTATTTGTATAAATTATTATGATGTAAGCATTTATAGCAGTCCTCTGGAATGTTCCATCTGTGGGGTGTTGCCACTGTGGAAATTGTTCAATAATTTTGTAAATGATATTCAGCCACAGTGGAATGTGAATGTGATATGCAATAAAAGTAGCTATTTATGATTTTGTTTTATATTTGATATTTTATTCCTCTCTGTATAGTCTATAGATGATCATTACAAATTAAACACTGAAAGAGTTCAGTGATACAATTTAAATTATTGTTATGAACTCTTGGTTTGCCTAGAGTATATATTAAAAAAATGAAAAATGTGTACATTCTCTTCTGGTAGCATAAATACATAAAAAATAGTTTTTGGGATGTTAGGGTTTTCTCTACTTAACAGTCCATAGCTAAATTGCAAAAACATTGCATGATCATCACCTTAATGGATTTTTGATCTGTGTATGATTTGTTAGTGTCTACTGACCAGGGACATTTCCAACACTAGATAGACATGTCCATAGGTGATGATAACCACTTTCCATTAGGTGGGCTGTTATCAGCCTGTCTTCTGTACTCTAACAATAAAAAAGTACCAACCATTCAATTATTTGTCATGAATTAAATTACATGTAAATATTTGAATCTGTTTAATCTTTTCATGACTTATCTAGCTTAAAAGATCTTAATAAAATTTGGCACATTGTAATCCAAGGGCACATAGGTTGGCTACCTGTGGATTAAAAAATAAAATCGAATTAAAACTAAAAATAAATATTTAACCACCTTCTTTCTACGACATTTGAAGTCAGTACCAATGTGCCAAGTGAAACAAAAAACAACATATACCTGGTAATTTTTAACTGACTTCAACAAAGGAGGTTCTCAATTTGCCTACGTTTTTTATGTTTTACTTGGCGCCAATTTCAAGGTATAGAAAGAAAGCGATTAAATATTTATTATTTGCTTCTTAGTTTCTAGTCGGTTTTGCTCTTGTAAAACACATGTTAGAAGTGAAACTTCAACGGACAAGTTGAAAAACGAATCGCAACGGACAAGTGGAAAAACGAATGGCAACGGACAAGTGGAAAATTGAATCGCAATGGACAAATGGAAATACGAATCGCAACATACAAGTGGAAATACTTCAACCGACAAGTAACAAAATGAATCGCAACAAAATTTTAACTGGAAGTTTTAGTGTCGAATCCTACATGTCAAAGAAGCAAGTGAGGTGTGTAAGAATAAGCCTAAATGGCGCTCTGTTGTTCGTGCCAACCCCACAAGGGACCTGGCGTGAAGTTATGTATGTATGTATGTACCCTACAGGCTAGGTTCCATTAGAGACTCACAACGACCATATAGTGACTTTTCGCCATGACTCTCCATATATTCAATATACTCTTTGGCCATGACGGCTTTTTTTATTTCTCCTTCAAAATGAGTAAAAACTTTTTAGCTTATTTTTTTGGGTTTTCGAGAAAAAAAGTTGGGGATGAATAATGGCATTGATCAATGCTCAATGTCATCTGGCAGCAGTGTTTACACTGTTTTTTTTTATTAATTTATTCATGACCATAGAATCAAAGTCTTTCAGTCGGAAACATGTTAATTAACTTAAAATGGAACAAGATCATCGAGTGTGAAAATTAATCTTAATTTATTCATGAAATCTCTACGATTTGTATTCATATGCTTATCAAAAATAGTTGCTCATGTACTATATTTACTGTTTACATCAAAACTTTATATGGATCTGAGATTAAAGTGAATATGATCATAATTCAAACTTTAAGATCTTTTAATAGGCCTTTGGTTATATAACGACTATCATGATTGTTTCGAATGTTTTAAATAAATAATAATAAAATAATTTTTTCTCTTAACTTTAAAGGATTATTTGTTATTAAATTGGTTTTTAAAGTTAAATTTTATTTTAATCGATTTGAAGATAGTTGAAAAAAAAAATATGTGATAAAGTTTCTTGTTTGTAATCTAGTGCTTTTGACCCAAAGGCCTACCAAAAGGTAATCTACTTTTACCCTTTTTTTGCTTTTCCTCATTCACCTGATGTAAGGAAAAAAAATATCATACTTGTGCGATTACTGTAAGATAAAAATTTTAAAATTCAAAGTCTTGGGTTTTGCCATTGAAACCTTTTTTAAGGACTTTGGGCGTTTACTTTAAGAAAGCGTTGAACAACCCGGGCGTCAGGAGGCTAAAATGAACAATAGTTGCAGGATATTGATAGTTTTTGAGTAGAAATTATGTGTTTTTGTGAGAAATGTGAACTGTATAGTCAGATGTGATCTTTCGAGTTTTCACAAGAACTCCATTGAATGGCGTCGGTTGTAGACTGCAATACAACTGCGTTACTATACGAAGACCTATTAAGAAAGACAAATTTCTTTTGTGTTTTTGGCACTTGTGCTTGGTCATACACAAGCAAAAACCTCGAACATACGTTCGGAGATATCACATTTTAAAAAGGTGGTAACTTAAAATTAGTAACAATGGTTAAAGTTGGGGTACTTAGAATAGTGCCCTGGGCATTAATTTGACGAAATTGGAATTAGTGTTGGGCTTTAATCACTATTTCATTGAAGTACTTTTTTAAGGACCGTGGGCGCTAGGAGGTTAGAGTAATTATACACATTTTTAGAAAATAAAACTGCACAGCAGAACGTCTCCTTTCAGTTCCCGCCAAAAACTCCTTTACACTGTTTGCAAGTCCAGTGTTGCCAGATGAGGGGATTTTACTGCAAATACTGTAATTTTTCGGCGTTGGGGGGGGGGGGGGACATTCGGGGGTGAAGATTCTTAGGGGGAACATTCGGGGATTTTTTTGTTGCGAAACTAGTTCACTAGTACTATGTTCTACTAGTAAATCATAATTCAATTCAATCATTAATGTTAGTAATTTAATTCATTCGTTCCGCGTTCGTGCGTTATTTATTTATTATGACGTTTCTACTCGTATATGTCGTATCGTATAGGCTACGTTCCGTTCGAGACTCACAGCGACCGCATTCACAACCGCGATTTTTCCTGTTCCACCTATTTGCTAGCGTCATAATCGTAACCTCAAGTGGAACGATTATTCTACCCACCTATTGACACGATGATGTCATTAGTGACTTTGGGTTGGGTTTACATATATATATCCCCGGATGATTTCCTGGATGATTTTAATGGTTAATGTGTTTAGGAATATATATATAAAACTTATTTATAACAACTGAAATTGGTTTTGAGTGGAAAAAATACATTGTCAATTAATTATCGAAGTTTAAAATTCACGACAATTATCTGGTAATTTTGTCGCCGAGACTTTTTTGTGCAACTGTTTTGGGGTTTTTTCAAAAAACTTATTTTTGGGTTAATTGACATAGTCATCTGGCAACAGTGTTTGCAACTGTAATATGTGTTTTTGTGAAACTCGTGAAATGAGTATGATATGATTAAAACTAATCAAAACTTTAAAATAAAAGTATCATTATTGTTTATATATTAGTTATATACATTATTATTGATAATTTATATCTGTATCACTTCATTGATTAATCTAACCATGTCTTTTTCTTTTGGCGCGACTACTACGCAAAGTGCACCTTTCGGCGCTACAGCAAAACGTAGGTTTTCTTTGGTATTAGTTGTTTCATACGAATTTAATTTACAAATCAAATAACCAAGTATGATTAGTTGCGATATATCTAATAGTTTGCAAATGCATGTTTGGTTTTACAGCTTCATTTTCTTTTGGAAGTACAAATACTGCTACTACAAGTAACACCGGTTTCGGATTTGGTACTACGACTACAGCGTCAGGTTTTGGTGGATTTGGTGCAACTGCGACTAGTACAGGTGATGATTATTCCACATTATTATCATAAAAAAATGTTTTAATTATGTATGTATAATAGTAGGCCTTAAACAGACTAGACAACAAACCTACATGTTATTATAAATAATGATATAATTTCCTGCAGTCTAGTTATTTGCACCTAGTTAGTGGTCAATCTCATACCACACCAGAAACTCAAAATTTACTATTTTGTAGATCATGGCTGTATCAATATACTTCACGGTGCAGACTTTCTATATTTAGTGTCATAGAGCACACTATATTTCTTTAGTGATTACTTTACTGCTATTTGTTGAAATTTTATATATTTTTATTGGTTCTGCAAAATATGAAATTGTTATAAATAAAACTTTTGTATATTTCAGCTACACCTTTTGGTGGATTAGGTTCAGCGCCTGCTTCAACTGCTCCTAGTTTATTTGGTGGTACTGGTTTTGGAACTACAGCTGCAAAACCAACTACAGGTATTTTATATTATTGCATTTTGCCTATCAATAAAGTGGAATTTTCAAATATTATAGTTACAATTTTATAAATTTAATTTAAAAAATGATTATAGGTTTCGGTACAGGTGCATTTGGTACTGGAGCATTTGGAACGGGCACTTCAAGTTTTGGAGCAGGTACATCTACATTTGGTACAGGGACATCAACTTTTGGTGCAGGCTCATCAACATTTGGGACAGGTACATCTACATTTGGAAGTGCCCCAACATTTGGTACCAATACTTTTGGTACTAATACATTTGGCACAAATACATTTGGCTCTACATTTGGTAAACCAGCCACAACTGGCTTTGGTGGATTTGGCACGGGACTTGGCACCACTAATGCATTTGGACAACCACAAGTGAGTATAATAATTTTTCTGAGTCATGTGTTGTATAACTTGAAAATGAAGTACAAGCTTGTCTTACTGTGACTTGTAATAAAAACCTCAATGAAAAATATTTTCTATCACTTAAAACTAATTTACAAATTATAAATGCTACAGAAATTGTAATGAATTTCTGAATATATGTTAGGTGACATAAATAGTACAAAACAAGATCATTGAAACACTTGTATAGTTTTTGTATATTTCTTCAGTTTTGTAACAGAAAGTATTCTGCAATGTGCAGGTATCCTTTCGGTTGTCATCACACATTGTCCTTCAAATTAGAATACACCGGCACAACAGTACTTTAACTATTTGGCTGGGCGCTAAAAACGGATATGTTTGCCAGCAATGGCTTTGTAGGAGACCTACATAGACACTGGCTGCATAGAAGCCTAAATATTTTATAATTATAAAACAATGTGTCTAATACTTTTTAAGTCAGTTGCTATTGAACTGTTGATGTAAAATTTTATTTGGTATTCAATTAATACAAACTATCGTCAAACGAAGTGCTGCTTTATTTTCATATATGTATGCGCATTACACCAGCTAAAATACAGTCTACTGAAATATAACTTTTAAACAGGCTTGGAGCTGATCATATGCATTGACATCGTGTCAGAAGTGATCCGCTGTCATGCTCCGCTGTCCGCTGTCAGTAAAATTAATTTAATATCAGTCTATAAATATCCCACTGCTCAGCTTAAGTTTCTCTTAAGCAGAATATATCATGTTTGTCTATGGTGAAGAACACTCGACAAATAATTCCATCATAGGTATCAAATTCTGCCCTTCTCCCCTGCTTAATTCATTAAGGTGTATACATCCTACACTTTAAATAAATAACCAAGACTATTGACTGCATTTAAATAGTGAAGTCAGTTCTCAGCACCAGTTACTAACTATAAAAACAATGTAATGTGCAAATGCATAAAATATTCTTTATTATTATTATTATTGTAGTAATACACACTAGAAAGTGTTAATTGCCAAGTGATTTTACTCTATACCATAAACAAAACCTATACACCTTTGTTAAATGAAATTAGTAAAAGGGTATGAGTTAGTGGTCACTATGTTGTGTACAGTACAGCACTATCAGGAATGTTCTTCTTCTTCTTCTGCTGCTTCTTCTGCTGCAAGCGGGCGGTTTCCGCAACTCGACGACAAAGCGCCTATTTAGCGTGCGAGGGTGGATGAGGGTTTACTCCATCCAGCCCAGCTCCTCCAGGAAGTCGACCAGCTTCTTGTATCAGGAATGTTATTTATTTTTTCCAGCAACAACAACAGCAAGGCCCCGTGTCGGCCCATGAAGCCCTAAGGGCATCTGTGTACAATTGTTGCGTATTTGGAGATGAACGAGATCAGGTACTTGCAAAATGGAACCTATTGCAGGCAAAATGGGGTACTGGTAAGTTTATAGGAGTATTTTAGTGTCAGAGGTCACACATATAGATTGTTTTTAATTTTACGTACAATATCTGCCAAAACTTATTACCCATGACAATTATAATGCCACATTTAGAATGATAGAAAGGGAATAAAGAATTTACCCCATTGCTTCAGGCCAGTATTCAAAAATACAGCCTTGTGTTTTAAATTTACATACATTTCGAACAGTTCATATCTACAACAGTTTATGTCTTCAATTATGGCAACTTTATCTTTCTAAATATATAATAAATATTTTAGGTGTCGCATACTATAGTCGCAATGCACCCCCCTTGGAGCTGAATGAGCAGAACCCACTTTGCCGTTTCAAGGCTGTAGGTTATTCTAGGTTGAGTGGCCGCGAAGACAAGGATGGCCATGTGGCTATGCTTTTCAACAAATCTGAACAAGAGATTAAGTAAGTCCCTACATTCTGTTACTTAGATTACAAAGCAATGTAAATAGTTATAAAACTGTATATGAAAACTATTTGAAGGTGGAGGTCACTTAATATAAGATCTATTCACACTCCAGGAATCTATACATAAACAAAGTTGTCTTAGTGCCTTAGTAATTGCAAGATCATCATGTCAATTACAATTTTTTTATATCTTACTGTAGCAGGTACTTATTTATATCTAGTAATATATAATTTCAATTACTGCATTTAAAAAAATGTTACTGCAATTATTACAAACAGATCCAAATTAGTTATTTCTTCACAAATGAACCAATTATGATGAAATTTAGTATATAATGTATTCTTATAACAGATTTGTTTCATGTGGGCTTTAGTGTAAGAAATATGTAACTGGATAGATGTGCAAGCGTCAAAAGTAAAATAAATGCTTCGAAACAGTATTGCATAGGTATTTTTCTGGAAAATGTCATCATTACGGCTGGATATTTTTAATAATTTATTTTTCAAAATACATACATTGATATACTTGTAATGTATGTAATGTCTGTAACATAACATGTCTGTTTAAACAGTTTATAATGTGTTGAAGGAAGGTGTATATGCAATAATATGCATATAATTATATGAGAACAAGTAACACAATTTTAACAATAATTTTAAACTACATAATTGCCTAAAATCAAGGCAAGCAACTTTTATTATCTTGCCAGTATTTTTTCAAATTATTACACATTATTTGAATTTGCTTTAATGTTTGTTTGATTTGTTTAAAGATCTTTTAATCTGGAAACTACTTATTATTATTTCAGGAATAATCAACAGGCTCTTATTAATTCATTGCAAAGTCTACTGGGGAACAAACCAAATTTAGCTGTGAATATAGAATCTGTCAAAGCTGTCACTGATAATAAAAGTCAGGTAATTAATGCTTTTGATTTCTTTAAGGACATTATGAATACATCAATAATACAATATACATAGAAAAAGGTGCCTTCTGCGGTAAACATAACAATGTTTCAAGTATCAAAACCTCCTAACACTAATTTCTTATTCAAGAAGCTAGGAAAAATTTATTCAAAAACACTTGAGAGATGTCAAAGGACAATCCCAAATGGAACGAAGTTCGTTTCGATTAATTAGTGAAGGAATTGTAATATTATTTTTTTGTTTAAGTTATAATAATAATAAATAATAATATAATAATCGGCAGACAAACACACACACTGCATATCCCCAAATTAAGCAAGTTACGCTTGTGTTATGGGTAGTATACAACGGACCACTCTGGGGCCGATCCCAGACACCCAGACCATGGTAAATAAAGGAGAAAATACGTTTCCGAAATTTACTATACCGGGAATCGAACCGGAAACCCAGAGGGGGTTGCAGTCAAAGGCCGTCAAATTAATTATATTTTTTTATTATTCACAAATATAATGTAATATAAACTTAATCAGTAGGCTCAATTTTAGTAATAATGAGAGAGAGAGAGAGACAGACAGAGAAACACGCGTACGCCGCACGGCTTACAACTATATAGCCAAAAGTGTCGTTACAATTTTTGGTCTTAATTTTTTCCGTCTAGCCCCCTTTCGCAACGCGCGATAAGGAACTTCGTTCCAAAAAGTGCAAATGTAAACAAACTAAATATATGTCAGCTCATTTCACATATTATATCTTATACTAATATATATATAGATGAAGATTTTGTTTATTCAAATGCGCTAATCTCAGGATTAAAAGAATTTTTGTAATCAGACCAGAGGTTCCTACTACTGGTCTGAGTTGAAAAATAACTTCAATGTTGTATTGACTTTGGATAAATAAAGGAAAGAAAAACTTGTTTGGAATTATTTCTAATTAACCTGTAGTAAGTGAAATGAATGAATAATGACAGTAACATGGCATAAATGAATGATTGTGTAGTTTTTCTATGATGAAGAATGTTCTCTAATGTGGAGAAAACTGTAGGTGGTAATATATGTGGTGGACAAAGCCGCGAACGGGTCGCACGTGAGTGCGTCCGAGTTGAGCGCCTTCCTGTGGAACGGGGCGCCGCGCACCGCGCTCAGCGGCGCCGGCTGCAGCAACCTCACGGCGGTCACGAAGCCCTCGCAGCAGATGCTCGCGCAGTACCTGCACTCGCCGCCGCCAGGTACACACTGAACGGGAACAACTGTCAACTAGCGATGTCCGAGTCGAGCTATTTGACTCGAGTTGCTCGAATCAAACGAACGAGTCAACTCGAGTTCAGTTATTAGTAACTCGAATCACTACAATATAGTAAGAGAATTCTCTGTCTACGGTCGTGAAGCGAACGAGCATGCAGCTCGCGTCGTATTCGCATGATGCATACCATGACGGACAGGGGTTGCGACTGCGGCACGGAGCATCTCCGAATTGAGTGAAATGAATCTGTTATTCGTAACTCCTGTACGTCTTTCAACTCGCTTTATATAATATTTTGATTCGTCGGTTCGTCGGGCCATTTCGGGTTCGGGTCGACTATGATCGGAACTCGGCGGCGGCGAGAATCACAGAGTCGAGTCAACTCGAGTCGTGATTCGAGTCAATGGCCATAATACCTCGAGTTACTCGAGCCAGAAAAAATCCAACTCGTCACATCGCTACTGTCAACTGCTGAACTTATACCAAGCACAAGTCCGATTGTGCCCCCATTTTCGAAGTGATAACTTCTTATGGGAGGGTAAACCGCTTCGTTACGTAACGCGTTACGGCGCTAGTCTGTCCGACTTCCCTTTCTCTCACGTTAGATTAGTTTAGTTATCACTTTTAGTTGTTAGACCCGAGACGCACACTGTTTTTTTTTCTTGTAAAACTGACATACAGGCAGATGGCGCACCTAATGAAATGGTTACCAATGGTTTCATCTATATATATTTGCAATACCAGAGGCAAAAACAACGCGTTGCCAGCCTTTAGGATGGGATAGGGCAGGGAGTAGTGGGCCATCAGAACTCACTCATCACATGAAACACAAATTATTAGCACAAGCAGAATATTATTCTATGCATATTAGTCACTGTGTCTATTCTGGTGGTACACTATTACAAAACGGCTGACCCGGATCAACCCGCCCACGGTTAGGACGTCAGGCTGGCAGGCAGCGACAGACAGACACACGGCGGCGTCTCACGCCAATCACGATGTCTCCACGTCCTCGTGAGGGACGCCAGGAGACATAGCCACCAGGATAGACTAGCCGTGTTGCTGGGAAGTTTCTTTCGCCGCTTCTTCTCTCCCAGCCATAACACGTTGCGAAACGGCAGTAAGATAGCGTAGGCCGCCGCGAACCGCCGATCCCGGTCTGCCGGGATCCTTTCCGCCGGCTTTATTATAATATTACCCGTCGCCCGTTTTCAATTACTTCATTGTGCCGCCCTATGGTGGGCATCATTAGATTCATCCCACTCTCATCGCAACAGTCCAGCCGAGGTAAAACTCCCTAGGGAGCTCCCTCGAGCAAGTTGCTTCTCGGGCTCGAGCGCTCGCCCCGAAATCCCCGGTAAAGTTGTGAGGTCTTCGGACCAACACCATAAAGTCAAGTCATATAAAAAAACTGGTGGTACATTGTCCTATTTTTACAGGAATGGACGAGAGGCTTTGGAAACAAGCACAGGCCGACAACCCTGATCCGAAAAACTATATTCCAATGCCTATTATTGGATTTTCTGAGGTGAGTTTAACATTTGAAAATTGTAATAATAATAATTGGCGACTGTGAACATAGGCTCTGCGAACTTTAGCGCATGTAAACTCGCGAAGAAAATACAGTGACCAACTAGTACAAAGCAATGAAAAAATACAAGGATGAAGGCGACCAATTGTATTCACTGACGAGTCGTATGCCCACTCATCACACGAGTGTACATGCTCTAAAGTTCGCAGAGCCTATGTTCACATTTGCCAAGATACGCCGGCCGTATTATATAGATGTACTTTATTTTTATGAATAAAATGCGATCCTTGTACATAATAAATATTATTTAATTTTATTATGTCAAAAGATTGTATGACGTTCAACCGCGACATATTTATATTCATCTATGTTCAAGTGATCGTCGTATTGAAAAAAAGGTTGGGTAAAAATCACCCGGATAACCATTATGTTATATGAAGACGTTAATAACAATTATTGAAGCGAAAGATGGTTATCAGAATTGTAGCAGGCAGAAATTGATTGTCTGCTTACCTCTATAAGTAACAGGTGTGATGATGTGTATATATCGACCAGTGTTAAAATTATTTTAATCGAACAATTAGGCGAAATGTTATGATTTTTATTTTTTATTTTTGTACTTTAAATCACTCCCCTGTAAAGTTAACTCAATGTCGCTTAGTCATGATTGGCTTTCATGCGTCGATATGCAATGTGTTGTTTAGATAAAGTTCCGTTGCCTGGGGCAAGTGGAGCAGGCGCGGCTGCAGGAGTGCTGGCTGAGGAAGGCGGGCGATACGCTCAACGAGCTGCGCACGCGCAAGGCGGCCGCGCAGGCGCGCCTCGCGCAACTCGCCGCGCGCACCCACCAACTCAGGCACATCCTCTTACAGGTTAAACACTTGCTTATAACCGTTTGTCACATACAGGGAATTTGCCCAGCTGGATGGCTACCATCCCTGGTTAAGGGCCTGCCGCCATCACAGCCTTGAGTTGGGTTTGTTGTTGTGCCGGCATTAGTTGCCAGGTTCCAGTCCCATCTACGAGTCCCACAGCATATTGGTAACATCTTTAGGTTGGTGTGCACCGACATTTAACCGGTGGTTAAAATAAAATAATCTATGTTTACCCATATATTATTAGCGATTATTTAATTGTAACCGTTGATTAAATGTCGGTGCACACCAGCATTAGTGTTGCAGATGTTCATAGTCGACGGTAATCATCACAGTTGGTACATTAACCTGTCTGCTGTACTCCTGCAATAAGAAAAACAATCTCCGTGTTAAACAGATACTATACTGTTATTGAAATGAAATAACTTAATTACTGTTTAAACAAAAACAAGAACATATTTTTGTTTATAATAAAATAAATCGCATTCTTAACATTTACCCAATGCGACTATATGAGTGTAAGAAAAATCTGACCGAATGGCTCCTTACCCTTAATTATGATGAAGTGGAATACATCTTGCTTATATTAGCCTGAATATGATACATGCTTAGTGTAGTAGTAATTAGTAGGGACACACACACACGCCACACGCACACACACACACACACACACATTCACACATGCACACTAATAGTCTTAAAAAAATAATGTAACATAGGAAGAGCGAGGTTTCCCAACACAAGTGTCATTTGATTACTTTCTGGGAAGCCCCGGCAACTTACATGTATAGACTTTTTGAAATAAATACATTTTTATTTTTTATTTTATTTTTTTAAGAACACAGTTCTTAAATGATAGATAAAATTTGTACATTTATAAAATATCTATGATTATAAAACGTGTTTCAATTAATTTGATTATTATCAACCGTATTTCAATTTAACAATATTATTTTGAGCTGACCGTTGTCGTTATGGTCATCAGGTGGTGGCCCGCCAAGAGGTGGTCGGCCGCGTGGGCGCAGCGCTGAGTCCCGACGAGGAGGCGACAAGGGCTCGCTTGCACGAGCTCGCCACCCAACTGGCAGCGCCCCCTCTTTATAATGTAAGTTCTTGTCGTGAAACTGGTGGTTAGGTTTCACTTTCGATAATGTTATGCTTATGGACTATGGCCACTTGCGGGTTACTTGCAGCGGAATCTCGATTATCCGGACCTCAGTTATGCGGATTCGCGATTATCCGGATTGGCAGTCTATTCAATTTTAGAAAATATATAGCGACATTCATACATACAAAAATGTGTTTAATCTCAGATTCTGGTTTAGTTATTTGAATAAGCACGTGTACGCGGTAAATTATTATCTTTATTGAGTTGATAATATGCACATAAACCACTTTTTATATACTCTTTATGTATTCAACTATCCGGATTTTCAATTATCCGACTGCTTTATGACAACAATCAGTCCGGTAAATCGAGTCTGTACTATTATTTATAGCATTAAAAATAACTCCGTCAAAGAATAGCTACATAGTGTATATACATATGTTATTTGTCTATATTTGACGTCATTATCAATTAATAACAATATCGCATCACAAATAACGGACTGAACTCATCGCTACATCGGCGTAAAACGGTACTTTACGGCCGTAGTACTTTAATTTGTTGCCTTAAGGACCTACCTAAATGGAGTAATATTAAAAAATATTTTACATAAAAAATGATTCAGATGTTTCATATAATATTTTTTTATTCACAAGAATGAATTTATATATAAAGAAATATAGATGTAAAATCAAAATCAAATTTATGTAAAACATTCATAAATTTAATGTTGAAATTTGCGCAATTTATTTATTTGGTTTACCAACAATTACTTACACTAATACAAAGGATGTACATTGCTTTACAAAAAGAAAGATATGACAAATGCAGTAATCACTTATAGGCAAACACTACATGCAATTTGATATTTTGTAGTTTTAATAAATTATAATATAATAAATTTAGAGCAGAAAGAAAAAAAAATTATAAGGCTTTAATAGCTAAGTTCAAAACATAAAGATTTTTTTTTAAAGAGAAGTTACAATATGGGATCCAATAATTCGACGAAATTTTGTAATATGAATTTGTATGTAGATCAGTAATATCTCTGTAAAGGTTTATTAGTTTACATAGTCTCGGTATGGGAGAGTTGGAACCAAGAACCGTGCGACGTAAAGGCCGACACAGGGGCGTAATAGGTGTTCGAGGTCATCTAGTCGGTACTTTAAAACTGAAGCCATTAAGCAAATCGGGACAGTCAATCAATCCATTAAATAGTTTAAACAAAAATTGCATATCTAAAATATCCCTGCGTTTGTTTAAAGAAAATATTTTAAAGTGCAGCAGCCTATCCTTATATGAGAATGATGTAATACAGATGTGTTGTAAGTTAATTCTGTCAATGTATATAGAATTCGCCAGAGAGATAGCGAACTGTATTTAGGAAGCCCCTTAATGACAAGTACCACTTTATTCAATCACACTAATATCGATTTATCGTAATTTTGTATTACGAGAAAAACTTAAATGCGTGCTTGAAGTTCGTACATAACATTGAGTAGAACACATTGTAAGGCTATTTACAGAGCTAACTTGTATCGAAACGTAATAAAGTTTTGCGAGTACTGAACATAATATAACATTTTTGTGGAACATTCATTCATTTAACTATGAATTTAAAAAAAACTTATTGAGACCAATTTATGGCTGTTTTTAACCGACTTCAAAAACGGAGGAGGTTCTCAATTCGACATGTAATTTTTTTATGATAATCCGCCATAACTTCGTTGTTTCTTATCCGATTTTAATGATTTTTTTGAGTTTGATTAGGAAAGCTTTGAAATGGTCCCATATAAATCTAATTGCTGGTAGACTTTAGGTTCCGAAGATATAGCAGAAAAACCCTTGAAATCAGGCCGAATGTGAAATGTTTTGCGGTTTTTCAGCCCTAACTTTTTTGTTTCTGAACCCATTTTGGTAATTCTTCTTGCATCGAATGCAATTCATTATAGTTTTCAATTGATCCCATATAAATTTCATTGTTATTAGATCTTGAGTTCCGAAGATATAGCAATAAATCCATAAAATCAAGTAGAATATGTTGTACTGATCTGTAACTTGTTTTTTTGTTTCTGAACCAATTTTGATATTTTTTTTTACGTTACATTCAGAGTATCTCCATAGTAGTCTGGCATAAATTTCATTGTAGTCGGAAATGAAGTAAAAATTCGTTAAAAATGTGTACTTTTTGACATACCACATAAAAATTACCATACACATCTCTACAACAACAAAATATTGCAAGATGTAGTAATTGATTAAATGTAGTAAAAATTACCATATACATTGTTAGAACAATGAAATATTACAAAACTAGCGACCCGCCCCGGCTTCGCACGGGTGCAAACCTCTAAAATTAGCAATGTTGCCTTAGTATATGATGCATGTATTATACATATAAACCTTCCTCTTGAATCACTCTATCTATTGGAAAAAACCACATCAAAATTCGTTGGGTAGTTTTAAAGATTTAAGCGCACATAGGGATATAGGGACAGAAAAGGCGACTTTGTTTTATACTATGTAGTGATGATGATGATGTATGAATTTTTATGTCTTAATTGGCACCGGCTTCAAGATTTTTACAATAAAATATTTTTTATTTTTTAGTTAGTCTTCAAGTCAGTTTCTTTTTTTTTGTTAAATTTTTTTTAAATAATTATATCTAGGTGTGGAGGTTTAGTGAGGTTTTTCTACAATAAAAACGAGAAAAAAATGACGTACAAACAAGAGCTACTTTGAATGTTTAGTGGCTGTTTTATATTCAAGTTTGTTGTGTAAAATGTTGAATGATATTGTAAAATGTGATACAGCATTTTTTAATGTTATGTAATGAAAAGATGAGACGATACGCAGGTTGTCTGATGGGACGTCAAGGCGATAATTTGCAGCCTTGTAGGTGTAAACGAATGTTTGACTACACTCGTCCTACACATGATTGCTTATCGCTTTATCTCCAGACTCCAGACGTGTTTAAAACACATATTTGTACTTATCACAGTTATGGTGGTACTTTTATCATAATCCGATGAGTACGCCTAACCTCCACCAATTACGTACTTTTGTAGATGATTAAACAAAACACGTAAGTAATAAATAATGCTCATTAACAAGGATCCCTCGTGACTTGTACTGAGTGGCCGACACTATCATAAAATGCTTGCCTGCGTAGGTACACTATCCTGCTTATTTCTTCCGTAAAACAGATTCACTGTCTTCCGGAATGAAATTACTGGCACTTACACTTTAGTCACATAAATAAATAATGTCTTAAAATAAGCAAACCATCGCCATGTTGGTTCAGCTGAGGATCTCTTGGTTCACCAAACCCACCGTTGGGTTGAACCTATTCAGAGTAAATGGGAATTAGTTAGCTTAGATATTACTGAGGCCTTCGACGGCTTACCATGGCAACAACGGCTTACCGGTGTACCCAAAGGACTTTGCACCTGGCTAACCAGCTTAATGGTGAGCGCAGCATTCAAGTCGTTGTCGAAGATTGCTGCTCTACCCTCAAGCCTATCAACGCTGGTGTGCCCCAGGGTCGTGTGTTGTCGTCGACATTGTTCATCTTGAATATCAATGTTATGTCAACTGTTGACAACATTCATTGCTATGCGGATGACAGCACTGCCGATGCGCAGTATGATGGTCGTGCAAACGTTCCTCGATTATTTGTAGAGGTATGGCGGGTTAGACTTGTTGTCTGAACTAGAACTCATTAGAGGGAGTCTCTGAGAGGGAAAGACAAAATCTTGTCCATTTCAACCTCACGAACCCACGGATCTGCGTATTCTGTGACAAGAAAACTTCATTCGAGCAAGCGCATCGTTTTTAAGGAACTCCCCTTAACACCTCCATGAGTATCCCTCGGCGTCGACATCACAAATGATGTACAGTTCATGTGAGTGGCTCGTCTGATTGATGCCCATCATTTTCATATAAAAAGACATAGTAAGACTTTTTAAGTCCATCGATGTCCATTGGCCATAGAAAAAAATCTGAAAACTACAAAATTACCCAATAAAATGTGCTTTTGAAATGCTGCTCAGTAGGATTACCGGGCTCATAAGGAGCTATAAAAATAAATAGAATAGAATGGTTTTTTCCAAAGAATAATTGAAATTTGATAGATACAATTCCAAAATCTGTCTCACAGTAATTTAACACATTACACCATTTTTGTAGAAATTTCCGTGCCACTGAAGTGTTTTTGTTTTCTTTTGAGATGCTGACGTGTTGGTCAGTGTGATTGTTTTAAAAATTGATCTAAAATATTAATATCTTTTCTTTTCTTATAAATTAATATAGATGTTAATTCCATATTCTATTAAAATCTGTTCAATAACATGACGGATTAAAAACAAACAAACTTATATTTATGTATTCAAATGTATTTTATACATCCATAAAAAATTTGCTGCGTTGTCCCAGACAGACGAAAGATTATTTCATTTTGACATATCGTAACAACTCACCAAAATAAGTCTTATACGGTGATAATAAAATAAATTGCTTTTATCTCGTTTTTATCTGCAGACAAGTAATTTTAATGTAGGATTTGTTACGAAATTAAGTTTTAAACCGGTTTAAACTGGTTAAATCGTACGGCCATGGATGTTTAGTCTGATTATCATGCAAGTGAAGCATGATCAAAATAATCATTTTTTACCTGTCTTGCTTTTTGCAAATATTTCTATAACTCATTAATCGTAATATAATATGCGCCATAATGACTACTTGACGTAATTTCTAAATATTTATGAAGTAATATATTAGGTAGATTTCGTAATTAATTCAAATGTTATACGTCAGCAAAGGTTTTCGATATAAGGCGATCCATATTCTCGCGAGAACCTTCGAAGAATGTGGTCAGCTCTTTAATGTGATACGGTTATGTAAGTACACTAGTATCTCGCATATGCGAAGTTTCGGAATTCGCCAGTCATATTCACTCTGAACAAAGAAGAGTTGTAACGCATACAACTTGGCCAAAGTCATTATCATTATTTGCCTTCGCGATTTATGTGATTGTGCCACTAAGATTAATATTATGTTAATTTATTTTTAATTTACAATGCTTTGTAAACTCTACAAGAATAGTTTATTACTTTTGAATATAATACTTATTATCGATTTATTTATTATTGAATATAATAAATAGGCCGGCAAGTTTCGAAGAATAATTGTGTGCTGGCATCAGTGACCAGGTTCCGTCTCCCTTGAGAGAGCAGCAGCGCATTTGTAGCACATTTGATCATGCAAATGTCCATAGGCGATGGTAACCGCTTTCCATCAAGTGGGCCGTCTGACTGTCTGCTAAACTCCTGCAATAAAATAAAATAAAGTTCTTTTTTTATACTTTCATGACTTGCGAACAACGGGAAACGAACGCTAGCTGATGACATACGCTTAGTAGAGTTAAAGCGTCCCCCGTCGCCAGGAATCCGTAGTATTGTCACTTAAATATATGCCGGTCTATAATGCACTTAGGAAAAGTTGAGTGCCTATGAACATATTGAAATTATCGATTTAACGCTCTTATCCATATTAATTCAGTTTTAATTAAATATGTATCGGTACTATTTCAAAATGTAGTAGGCATTACGTTACGTATTAGCGTTAACGAAGAGTAACTTAAATTGAAGTTGACTGAATTTGATTTCACATTTACTGGGTGATAGTTAAGTTTGATAAACTTGTAATAAAGGGTTTAATTTTCATAATGTAGTGGAGAAGATTTAGAAAAATGGTGTTGATGGAGATGTTTGATTTTTAATGTTACATATATTTATCAAATGATTGGGATGTCCTAATGTAGTCTATTTCTGCTCTTGAGTTTAAACAATTTTTTTATCGAATTAATAATTTTGTTGTTGTTGTTGTCAGGGTCGGCTGAACGAACTGCTGTGTGCGGTTCGTCTCCAACGCAGTGCGAGCGCTGGCGCATCGTATGAACGCTATCAACTAGATCCAGGTAATATATTAGAATAGAGGCTCCCTTAACTTTGTTTCCTATATATTAGGCACGATTGATTATATTCTGTGACCATAGAAAGTAAATATTGCACAGACTCTTTTGAAAGTAGGAATCGATAATGGAATTTTCGGAATCCCACCTATAGTGAAATGACCTGGCGTGGATCTTACAATTTCTAAATTTCCTCATAAACAGATTGATGAATTCATTTATAAGAGTTTTTTATTCAGTTGCCATATCATATGTATACTATCGTTGTACGTTGTACTTAATTTTCGTAATTACGCAAAATCTAGACACAAAACTCAATATACCTACTAATTACTAAACTGTTAAAGTCAATGGTTTTGCTTAGACTTTATTCGTTGAAAAACAATCTTTTTTTCAAAGCGGCAAATAATGTAATTCCTCTGGAAGTTCATTTATACGTCGGATATAAGCCTAACTGAGGAATGAGAAATTCAATTTTATATTATCTGATGATTGAAAAATCGGCCCTAAGTATGCAATTTTGAAGTTTTTTTTTACAAATTTGAATTTGTTTATTTTATGTGTAAATTAAATATTTGTTTCGATTAGGTGCCCAAGAAGACGTGAAACAATTCCTGTCGCTGCAACAGCGTGGTATGGCTCACCTGATGGACATGGCGCGGAAGGACCTCGCCGCCCTCAACACCATAGCTGAAGGGATGGCGCAGCTGGTCAGGTCCTAACACTTCTAGGAATGAGTAGACCTAAAACCTAAGTACCGTAAAATGGGGGGAATAGGGTCTTGGGGTAAATTGGGACAAACCTCAAGTTTTATTTGCGACCTTATATACACATTTATGTTACGTGTTACACTTTGTGGTAGGATTTAAATTTGAAGCTTGCAATATTTTTTCTATAATCTTTCAACACTCAGTCATCCTGTCATAAGTATTAAAAAAAACCTACCTCAAAATATTGGGTCAAAGTTGTGTGAAATTCGTATTGTAGGTACCTGCCTATAGTATGAAAGTGTCATCCCTAGCGAAAAACTCTATTAACCCCTTAAGCGACCCGATTCACCCCAACGCCTGGGTGAATAGGGACAAGTGAGTTTTTGTAACTTTTTATGACTATTCTTTAATAAATTATATCTTAATGCATTAGAAACGAAAATTTAAACTACCGGAACCATTATGATCTCCGTTTTATTACTATAACTACAAAAAACGATAACAATCAATGTCGAACTTAAAAAGTGTCCCGATTCCCCCCATTTTACGGTACGTACTAAAACTTATTATTCAGAAGCTAAATGCCTGGTCACAGGTGCGGTAGCGAGTACGGTCGCTATTTATGAACCCGGTATTATGTTATTTGTCTTAATGTAATATATAACTTAAATGATCTTTGTATTTATTAGGCCAGACGTAACATGACATCTAGACCGTTATCATTATTACGAACATTAATACCTAACACGAATTTTTACATCGAAGAGGCAACATTTTATGCCTACTCCAAATTTGATAGGTGATGGCGAACCTTAAACCGCGTGCGTTTCAGATTTAAAAAATATGTTGTCATGTCCGGCTCATTTAAGAATTTTGCGATGATTTCAAGGAGAAACAGTAAAACTATATGCTGTTAACTTAAAACTCTTTACTTGTAAGCCAAAATGCATGTATTAAGTAAGTAAAATATAATTTTGAGACGATTGTTAAAATTTAGCATTAAAATAAATATTTTAAAACTGTAATCAGATTCAGGCCATTTTATGCAGCTATTTTAGCGCCTTTTGATATATAAAACGGTCCCTGAGTCTCAAAACAAAATTGGTATCTTGTAATCCGTGAACACCCGTAAATTGGACTTTGTCGACAAACTGAACATATTCCGTGACGTCACGACTCAAGTAGAGCGTTTTGCTATATTAAAATTCTTGTGATTTTTGAACTGTTTATCTGAAATTTAATGTTATCTGAAATCCAAACCAATAATAACGTTATACTAAGTAATTTTTTTTGAATTTGAAATAAATGTAGATGTGTATTTAAAAATTGAATTGCAGGTAGCTGCATGCATTATTACTATGGTGATATTATTTTCCACGCGGTTCTTATAAGCCGTTATTAGTGCCCAAATTATTTTATCGTTCGCCATCTTTGACCTACGTATATGTAATTGTTTACATATTTTATTTGTATGTATGAAAGTTGAATTTGATTTGAAAAACTTTTGTAAGATATAAATGTGAAAATAAAATTTATTTTAATTATATGTTTTGTTCATTCCTAGAATATTCAGTAGGACAGCGTTCGCATGATCCTTAGTCCGATATCTCGACTAGTTAATTTTGTAATCCTTAGTACGGATATTTTTGATTTCAAAATACAATTTTCTTTGGACTTAATTCACAGGTTAATAACACTATAATGAATAAAATTACAAGCGGAATGGTGGACACAAAAATACCTAGACCAGAAACTTATTACTTGCAGCTTAATAAATATTGTAGTCAGAATGGAATTAGAATGTAATACGCAAGTCGAATTACTATAATTCCAGTTGCATCTGAAGCATCGCCTTTGGAGCTCAGATTCCGCTATATCACTATTTATCTTTAATTATTTTACTATCCAACATTTTTTTTGCAAAAGTTCAGTGGCTGTTATATTATGGAAAGAAGAATAGTATTTTTTGTCCATGGTAGTACGCAGTCTTATGGGTATTTTAATTATATCAAAACTGTTTTTCTGTGGGTTAGTTATAGTTTAGCAAAACTATGTCGAGATCATAGGACGACAGTCATATATGTACTAAATTGCAATCACGCCAGAAGCTGTTACGCCTGGTGCATACGAAGTTACTATTGAATTTGGAGAGATTATCATCGGATACTTCTAGAATATTAGCTTACCTGTTTTAAACCAGTTTGTAAGGTCTATAACCTTACACCACGGATCTTCGTCGTTTGTTCTACAAATGTCCTAAGCAGCACTAGATAAGGAAGTGTAATCTGCGAGGCGATGCTGTCTTGTCACGTACCGTGTTTGCGCATTGATTAACATGTGCTGAATAATGTTAAATAGTTTGCAAATATTTGTATTGTCTGTTGTTGTTGACATTTTCGTGATTATTACACATTTTCTATTACTTTATTGGAAATAAATGTGCCTTTTAAACAATGTCGAGTCTATTTTCAATTTTCTAACTGAAGAGTATAAAAGCGAAACTACTTCAGTGTCCAAAATATTATTATTTTAAACTAAATAAATATATAAATTATAGCGGCCTTTAAATGTTAGATTTGGTATATCGTCTACTGCCATAGTGAAGATAAACATAGGATAATTTTTATCCTTGTTAGATTTCCTTCGACCAATGTTGCAGAGAAAACTCTAAAAAGACATCGTAATAATTAGGTGCCTACAAGTACTTTATTTTAACTGACTTCAAAAAAAGGGGGAGGTTCTCAATTCGTCGGAATCTTTTTTTTTGTGTATTAGGTATTGCCTACGATTATCATAGTTTTATGTGTACAAGTAATACTTTGGACAGAATCAACGTTATTGTTTAATGGTAAGCGTTTCTCTCATATTTAATTTTGTTTTAATTGCCGGAGTTCAGCAGACAGTCCCACTTGATGGAAAGCGGTTACCATTGCCTATGGACGTTTGCAACACCAAATGTGCTGCTGCTCTCTTAAGGGACACTGGAACCTGATCACTAATGCCGGAACACAACTCAAGATTGTAATGGTTTTGTCATACAAATGAAAATAGTTTAGTGATTATAAATAATTTAATACAAATCTCCAATCATCAACTTTTAGTACTTAAATCTAACGGTATGTCTGTCCGTCTGAGTAGTTCCTCTATTGGTTTACACTCTATTCGTTTACTGCATATTAAATTCAAAGGCATGTCTTCTTCGATAGGGTTATATACTTGAACTTCCATTATTTTATCGTCCATTGTAGACTGGTCCTCATAAGCAAATACTTTCTCATTGATCGGTGTTATGACTGGATAGTGGACGCTTGAATAGTAACTTCTATACGCATGTTCATACATGTGTGAATATTCTATATACGACATTTCTTCAGCAGGTACCCTCATTTGGTAAACTGCTTCCAAAGGCCTTATATACCTCACATGGGAATCCATTTGCGAGTATAGCTGTGTAACTGGTGCATCTGGTAATACTGTATTATAAACTGTTGGCGATAAATTTCTTGGAGTATCGTAAGATTGAATATATGAACTATTTTCTTTAGGGGGTGAAAATTCTGGACCGAGTTCATCGGATGATTCGTGCCTGACTGTTAGCTCTGTTGTGGAGTGTTTGTAAGTTTTAACGTGTTTTCTCAGGCTGGAAGGATCGGTGTAACGTTTATTGCAACCGGGTACTTTGCAGCAATAAGGTTTCTCCACTGCGTGTGTACGTGTGTGCTTGAAACGGTCACTTGAGTTTGAGTAGGCTTTCCCACAGCCCTGTTGACAAACATAATTATCATTTACAATTATAAAAAAAATATTTATCTCTCGTAATATACTTAAAGTAATCTAAGTTGAACTATTTACAATTAACTCACTGTCAACAGTCTAGTCTATCGCATACTAAACACTGAGTAGATAGAGGGGGAAGCGTCTGTCCGAAATACGGCTAGCGCTGTGAGTTAGAATGAGAGAGGAGAAGCTTGCCTACCGCTGTCGTATGCGTGAGAGAAAGGGGAGCCAGACAGACTGGCGCCATAACGCGTTATGTAACGAAGCGGTTTACCCGAGGTGTTACGGGAATCTTCGGAATTTATTATTCATTCAGTGTTTTCATACTTAAAATCTGTTACCCTGCTGCAAATACCCTTTGAATTTCAATACTAGAAAAATATCTGTATTCTACCGTACTTGTCAAGCGTGGACGAAGTCGCGGACAAATAGTATCTTAGTATTAAAGAAAGATGTAACAACGTCATCTGTTTGATTGCTAAAATGATTAACTAATAATTTAAGGTGATATTAAACTAGGACTAGTTCCTGATTAGAAAGAGTAAAATGTATATTTTTTACATAATAGTTTACGTGCATAAATTATTTTTAGACTTAGCGTCATCATTATTCAATGATTAAGCCAATTACATGATAATAATAATATTTATAGTTATCATGTAATGTGTATGAATAATATATACATAGGTGTGCGATAATGAATTGAGATAGATAGATATTCACCTCATATGGACAGACGTAGGGTTTTTCCCCCGAATGCGATCGCAAATGTATCTTCAGGTTTTCTGCCCTGGAGAAACTTTTGTTACACTGGCTGCATGTGTGGGGACGTTCGTTTGTGTGTGTGCGGACATGTACTAACATCTTGTACCTGTTGATAATAAAGAACAATGTTTAAATAAATTAAACAAGCATTTCTATTAATGAATTGTCATTTGTTTTGTTTAAAGACATGATAATGATACATCATTTTATCTATACGAGTTTTGTTCGAGCATTTGAAATTGTTAAAATATAAGGAGTGTACTTATATGATGATTGTTCAAAATCTAATTAACGGGTGTGGTACATATAGTTATAGGGCGCATTTATTTATTATTTGAGAAATAAAATTAATTTTGGATGGTTATAAACAAATAACCACGGAGGCGGGAGCTGCGCTTCGTCTCGGTCTCGCCTTCTAACCTGTATTAAAAAAGTTCGGATTTGTTCATAATAAATAAATGCGCCCTATAAGTTTACCCCACCCTAACCTGAATTCCAATAAGAACCCTATAAATTTCTGTTATTATATTAAATATTTCTTATGCTTTTTGTAGTTTTCTTTTTAAATTCACTACTTCATTACAATCTCAATTTAGTCTCTATAACTTTTCCGGCCGCGGTTTATATATAATTTTACAATTACTATATCCACTCGAATATACATTGCTTGCTCTTTCTTTAGCTTCCTTCATTATTAGTATCCTACTTCATGACTTTCAGCTAAATATCAAGGCAATTCAGCTAATCACTGCCGTATGTAACATTAAAGAAATTTGCATTTGTAAGATTGTGCTTACCGTGCATTGAATCCTCTATGAGGTCTGCTGCAACCCTTCCATCCGCAGTAGAAGAGGCCGTCGCGGTGTGCGATGGCGTGCGTACGCGTCACATGCGCAGAAAGACGCGCCACACTCGGAAATCGAGCGCCGCAACCGCGCCAACCGCACAATCCTTCCACATTCTCACTTTGCTCGTAAGAGTGGCGTTCGGATGAAGAACTGCCCAACGAATCTTCGTCTTCTACCTGATGGCAAAAATAAAGAAACATTTAAAAAATAGAACGTCTTCATCGTGTTTGTAGTTTAAAAAAACGTGTGCATCTCGGGACGCCCGACAAGTGATACCTTGCGTGAGAGATAGAGAAGCCAGACAGACAGGCGTCGTGACGCGTTACGTAACGAAGCGGTTTACCCTCCCATGAGAAGTTATCATTTCGAAAAATCTCATTTAAACTATCTATATCAGTGGTTCCTAAAGTGGGCGATAACGTCCCCTTGTGGGCGCTGCAGGCCTAAAAGGGGGCGGTAAGAGACCCAGATTTTTTTTTACATAAAGTTACATGTTTCGCCTTGACAGGCATACAAACTTTTTGTAGTTTCGGTTACAAGCCGTTTGTTGTCCTTACGACTACATAGATTTCACTATTATATTATTGATTATGATGATCTTGTTACAATTTAAACAACTATTTAGTATACAATTATGTCTCTTTTAGTTAATATAAGTATCATAGAAACAATTAATTTAAAATAATGTCAATAACAATTTCATATAATTTAGTCAATTAATTATTATGTTCTTATTGTTCGTCGCTATTTTTTTGCAAATAAAGTTTTTCTTTCTTTCTTCTTTCTTTATTACTCGTCTGTTTAAAATTAAAATAAGCAATTTTTAAAATAACTTCTGTTTCAACTTCCTGGCAAAGAACCTTCTAGTTTTTGTGTAACAAATATGAATGCACATAGTCTTTTAATAGAAACAAACTAGTACAAACAAGTGAAGAAGATTGAAGCTAGAAACAAATCTACTCAAGACGAATAACACAACCACTATGCCAATGATGCTACCAGATAGATGATTATACGTTTGAAATCATTAGTTGATGAGAAATTCACCTGTGGCGGTAGAGGTGCTAAAGGCACCGGCCTAGCGAGGTAAGGTGCGAATCTCTCGGCAGGCATCCACCTTGGCACCCTGCACCCTTCACCCGGTATTTCCGGTCTCCATTGCGGAAACACCAACATCGTAACACAAATTTCACTTAATACAAAAAATAAACTGAGTTGTGGTCACAGCGCGGTCGCTGCGGACAATGATGGCGGGCGCGTGTGTATCTTACTTATAAAACTTGCCTGAGTGACAACGCACTGATAACAGCACGAGTCCCCCGCGAACATTTTGCCTTTAAAAAAAATATTTCTAAAGTTACACCATAGAAATATTATTTCAGTAAATTTGTTATAAATAGGAATTCTTCATCAAAAATTATATTAGATTAAAATATCTTTAAAAAGTGAGAAATTGTCGAAATTTTGATGCGTATTTGGATATTGAAACCCTGAGCAAATATGTACCATAAATTGCAAAACCTTTTTTTTAAAAATATAATTAACATGGATTGCTTTGTAACAAATTCAGAAAGTGGACCAGACACATAAATAGGGTCGACATTCGTGTGTTCTTCGCAGTCCGGACTTGGCTGGGCAATGTGTAATGCGGTGGCGTTATCAGAAGCTGCTTGCCGCGGCTGCTGTCCGGTTAATACCGGTCCGATAGCCCCAAGTTGAATAGGTGACTGATATCACGGTGTCGGTGTGAAGCGACCTCTTACTGGTTCTTATTTACGAACTCATTACTCTATCCCTCTTATGGAGCCTATAAATTCATTTGTATACTGTGTTCCATCTTATGTTGAGATATGTTTCTTAACTCTTTTATTTATTATCATGAGGTTACTGTCGTTTCTTATTTGAAAAAATATGTTATGCAATCATATACGTATTTAGCCATAGGTAAGTCTTAATTTACTGATAGTTGATTAAATAGTAATCTAATTTAGTTAATCATAGGGAGGTCTGAACTCTGAACCCAGACGTGGGACGTTCATAAGCTACTATTATTTTTTGTTATCATTATAGGACAATAATGCCCTGGGCTTTTAATTCCGGACATGCAAGGCCTTGGGAATACCAACGTAGACAGGACCGTCTTAAGAGCATTGCACGTTAGGGCGTAATGTTCTGAACGCCAACAATAAATAAAATTAATGTAACTTATAAAAAAATTAGATATATTTCCAAACATTGGAATCAAATTATTGGTTTTTAAGTTGGAGAACTATAGATATCGTCGTATGTATGGTATATGGCGATCGGTTTACGCCTCCAAGTCTTTGCGTCCGGTTGCCACGCACGGGTAAAGACGGCCCTGCAGGATTTTTATTTTTTTATTGCAGGAGTTCAGATGACAGGCAGACGGCCTACTTGATGGAAAACTGTTACCATCGTCTATGTACATTTGCAACAACAAAGGTGCTACAAATGCGCTGCTGCTCGCTTAAGGGAGACTGGAACCTGGTCACTAATGCCGGAACACAACTGAAGGTTGTTATGGCGACATACTTTAGACCAGGGTTGGTAGCCCCTAGTAGTTGATATATTTTCACAATAAAAATCCATTGCTCTTAATTATTGGTAAAACACTATGATACTTGCTCTCTGCCTACTATGGAGGAAGTCGCAGGCGTATACTAGTGTATTTATATAATAGCATAGAAACAAATGTTATAGGGTGAGTCAGCCCATCAAGTGCCCTAGAAGTGTTAGTCTATAGTCATCTCAACTCGATAAACTGATAATGTTCCGTCACTGATATAGATAACACTAACTGCGCACTTAAACTTGGGATTATAATAAAAATTATTTAATGTACCGTTTTTACAAAATTATACAATTTTACACGCTATATATATATATACCTATTCTAAAAATATATGTACAGCTTAATTTATAAAAGATAAAAACTACAAATAATAAATAGGTCCCAAATCACCGTCAGCTGGGAACGTTCCCAAAACGCTGGCCGCGTTACCGCGTTGTATAGCAACGCTTATGCGTTGCCCAAAATATAAACCAGCGTTTTGGTTTCGTGAGACATCTATCAACCGTTTTGATAGGTCTCGATAAAGGCGGTGGGCTTCTGGACCCCATGGCCCGAGAGTTTCGACACCAAAAGCCGCAAAGATGTATCCACTACCAATGGATGCATATTTGCGGCGTTTTAGGTCCTCTTGTCGGGCGGCAGCTGCACCAGCTACCACAGCCGTATCGGGAAGATGGGACGCTGCCAAAGTGTCAACGCACGTTGCGTCCCAAACTATTGGTCGTCCCATCTTCCATGGCACCAAAGACATCCCGTCCGGTCTCCTGCCATCGTCGCGACACAGTCCATTTGGCTCTAAAATGGCTGGGGTCCCGGCGGTGACAAGAGCTCGGCGGATAATGTCATTTAGTGCAGCATGGCGTGGTATTCTGCCGGCGCTTCTGAAGCACGACAAACCATGGTGACCTAAACCACCGACTTTATCTCCGCATTGACAGTGATGAGGGACTACAGCCGGTGTCCCCAGTCGAATAGAGGCAGCAATCCTAAATGTAGTGTCATCTAGGAATGTGCCTAAATTTGATGAGGGCAGCGCCTGAAGCCACAAGCCTGACTCCCATGTTGAGACTGCTAAGAGACGGGCTCGCTCAGTTTCGTTGATACTAGAGGATAAGAGATTTTCATACACCAACTTGCTGAGCGGCCCGTCCCAAAGCTTTTGTGATTTGGGCTCTACTGGATAATTTTGACTCGGGCATGCTAGTGACCATGCGTTTCTGGCCTCAGCCAAGTATGGGACCTCAAAGTCACTTAGTGACGGATTTATCAGTTTGCCAATGAGGTCCACAGTACTATAAACTGAGGACAGAAAAGCAGGTAAAGCTACGTCAGAGATTTTGCGTATTCCCAAGCCGCCTAGCCTAATTGGCAGAGTAGCTTGGGTCCACGTGCGGTCTTCAAAATCGAATGGTAAATTTAAGATGGAAGTGAGCGATTGTCTAATGGTAGAATCCAAAACATTTAGGATATTCGGGTGCCTCCACAGGGGAGAGCATCGTAGGACGTACGTAAAATCTGGAACAAATAGGCAATGTCGAATAATAAAAAATGCACTGTGTTTACTTATTATTTTTAGGTTGTCTACTTTGTGTGTAAAATTTTGAATTTTGTCGTCAAAGAAAGAGTTATAAGATTCTTCGAAGACAGGTGCCCCCAGGAGGGTCAAATTTTTTTTACTTACAATTTTTAAATTTGGGGCCAGATTTATAAGTTCAGAAACGGGGTAATCACAATTTTCATTTATGAAAAGTTCACATTTTGAAAAATTTAGTTCCAGATCTATTTTGCCAAATTCTTCAGTTAGTATGGCCAGATCATTTTTCAGTGTACCTAAGTCGCCTCCTAGGGTACCGTCATCTAAATACCAAACGTTGAATTTTGAATTTAGCTTTTTTATGACTGGGTGAATGGCTAGTGAAAAAATTGCAGGCCCGAGTGGGTCTCCCTGCTGACAACCAGTAGCCGAATAAATTAAATGGTTTTTGTATAATAGAAATGAATTTTCACCGTAACACTGCCAAACGTATTTGTAAATTTTGGGAAAATGTCTTTTGATTTGGTTGAGCAGGGCAGATCGGTTTACCGAATTAAAAGCGTTTTTCACATCCACCTTAAGGATCGCTTCACAACTATTGCTGGCAGTGAAAGCTCTAAGAGAATGTACCGCCGCCTCGCAGCCACCCTTTGTACCGAATCCTAATTGGTGTGGTAAAAAATAGCTGGAGCTTAAATCTTTTATCGCTCGACAGCATATTTTTGCTGCGAGACGCCGGTACGTCATACCGACTGCTATAGGGCGGATACTTTTGTCTTTTTTAGTTAGCGCGCATAAGTTGGCACCATAAAGGATTGGCAGTATTTCTTTAGTTACTGTACCAGAAAGCATCAAATTAACCAAATCTGTCATGTCCTTCAAAAGTTTCTCGCCGGCGCTACCAGTGTCCCCACTCAACAAATCTTTTAAATGTTGCGGAGTGAGGCCGTCTAGCCCTCCAGCAGAACCACATTTGAAGGACATGACAGCTGCAAGTACTTCATCTGAGGTTGCGCGCAAACAATCTATATCATTTCCCTCGTCCGGGAACTGGGGACTCGATCCTGAAGGTGGATGTTTGTCAGCCAAAGCACGGAGTGTAATCTCATTGCAAGGAGCTATATCATCATCTGAAAATAAAATTCGTGCGGCTCCCTTAATATCACCGTCGGATAGCTTGGATTCCACAAGCCGCGTTAAACGTCTTGTGGATTCCTTACGCTTACCGGAACTGCTTGGGTTATCAGTGAAATCTAAAATTTTTAGTTGTTTACAGTTTTCTTAATTTTGGAGGTTGCAGTACTTCTATCATTCTGTGTTATATTTAAAACTTGGTAAGGGAGCAATAATAAATTCTCCCAGGTACATAAAGAATTTTCATTTATTACTTTTCTTATTGTTTGAGAAAAGGTTTCGCATACTGTAATTCTGGCTGCACGGGGAATTCTTTTTAAAATTGGCAATGTTTGTTTACATGTTGATATTTTTTTTCAAAAAGGTGTAGGGTTTGTGTTGTCGTTGGATTGCGGTAAAGGTAAAGTGTTTGAGGGGTCATCTTGATCTTTATGTGCTTTACCAAGATGGATCCTCAAACCTCGTATGCCTTTAAAAAAGCGTACCTGGGAGCATTTATTACATTGGATTAAATTATCAGATGATGTATCAGGTTGTGGCTGTAACATGCAAATTGAAAAATTAAAAACTTAAATAACAACAACAAAATAAACTTAAATAGGATAAATCTGGGTGCATCCGAACAATGGATATGGCAGCGTAGGTAACCATGGATGAAATAATTGTATTCCTGTATCGGCTTTTAGTTTCAATTACAGCTTTAATTTCCAACTTACAATAATGTAATAATTTGCTCCAGAGTGTTGAAAATTTCCTTATAATTTCTATTTTAGAGAATTTTTAAATTATTTTACTGAATTTTATGTTGACGGTGACAACGTCAACGGATTATAATGAATATTTTAATTATAATATTGTATTCTACGTACAATGCCATGTCGCACTCAGAGTTTAGTAATGATCCGTTAACCTTAAATAGTTGCTTTGTTATTAAATTTTATTTCTAGTTATTCAGTGGTACACACGGACAGACACATATTATATAACTAATGTTTTACCCTAATTTATTATGAGAAAAACATTAAAACAGATTACATTGCATTGAATTTTTATCTAGGTTTTAATCGCAAAGTGGTATGGAGCGGTGGCTGCGGCGGACCGAAGTGGTTGCAGTAAAAAAACTACATTGTCCCGATGTGTATGATGTAATTATTCTGTTTACTCTGTTTCAAAATGAAAGCCTACTATACAATAATAGTACATTATTGCTACGTGTGCAAATACTTAATTATTGTGCGCTGGCCCCCCTAACAATAGACAATACAAATGCTTACATACTACACAAGTATCAAGCAAATTTATTTAGTTTTATTCCGAAAACTCCCATATCCCAGTAGAAAAAATATCCAATATCCTGTCTCAGTATAATATATCGGTAAGACTACACACAGCGAAACCTTATTATAACGAACCTCAATATAAAGATTTTCTCGATTTAACAAATTTTAAGCAATACTCTAGAAGTGGCCGTAATATTTAATACAAATTATACCTTTATATTACATTATATCAAGGTTACAGTGCATATACCAAATTTCAGTAAAATCGCTACTGTGATTTTTTCATGAAAACATCATAGACAGATAGTTATTTTCGCATTTATAATATTGGTATGGATTACGTTTTTATCTTTTATTTTTTATTTAAGTACCTTTTTAGGTGCTTATTAGTCTTATTCAGAGAGTATTAATTGATAAATACATAATAAATCGATAGGTGATGTACAAAGTTTTTAATATTATTACTATTGCAATGACATCGGTTTAGGTAACAAGCGTTATAATTAGGTACTTTATATATTTACTAGGATATGCCCGCGAAGTCCACGCTTGACTTGAAATTCCCGCGGGATTCCTAGGACACCAAGTACCGTAGTATTAGAAAAGAATGTAAGCTGTCGTTTTAGTGAAAACTGTGTCGGAATAGGCTAACTTTTATGCACCCAAACAACTACAAACCGCTCCCGGGAAAATTCCTGCGGTATTCCCGGGATAACAGTCACACGCTATCGATTAGTGAAAAAATCAGATTGGGATTTGATTTTTTAATCTGGCTATTTTAAGTCATTTCCAGTAAAATTCCCGCGAGATTCCCAGAAGTAGCACAGATTTTAAGTCTTAAGAAATTGCTGTCGATCAGCGAAAACCGCATCGAAATCGGCCTAGTAGTTTTAACGTGAATCTCGGATAAACAGACAACAACAAAAATTGCGTTGTGTTTTCTGTCGTTTATATAGTCTAGTCCAGTTGTTTTTTTTAAATAGCTTCAATGTACAAACACGGCATGTAGGTGTAGAATTTTATAACATTATAGATATAGATATTGTGCCTGCCTAACTTGCAACCATTAAAATAGGTGCGCCCTCTAATTGTATCATTAAGTTTTCTTTGTTGCTACTTGAAGCTAACAGACAAATAATACAATTTGCTGCGGCAGGGCGATCCGTCGTAAGAGGCAACAAAACAACCTACGATTAGGTGGTAGGGAATCGGCTCGTCTGGATGGCTATCACCCCTGAGTATGCCGCCAAAACAACATTGAGTTGTGTGGCATTAGTGACCTGGTATTAGTCTCCTTTTAGACAGCGGTATGAATGAAAGAATGAAAACACTTTATTGTTCACCAAAATTAAAACTACGTTCTTAAAAACTAGATACAATAAATGTTGAACAAAGGGTGGCCTTATCGCTTAAAGCGATCTTTCCAGTTCACCCCTTAAACTAAGGGAAATATTAAAACTTGACAGTGACGTTGTAGACCATAAATAATAGAAAATATTCAAAATATATAAAATAAATAAATAAAAATCTTTATTATATACTGTATACAGTATAAACACAGTAAATATAATACATACAGAAAAGCAGCACTATTATACCTGAGAGGACCAAAAATAATTAAAAACCATGATTTTAAAAGAGGATACTGGCTTAGCTTGTCTGATGTTGAGTGGCAGTGAGTTCCATAAACGCACAGCCTGTAGTGTGAAGGAATTGTCAACGAAGGAAGAAGTGTGTACTGATGTCATTGATAGCACCTTTGGTGTTACAAAAGCAGGGAAACAGGTGACGGGACAGTGATGCCATAATCAACGCGTAGTGGATTTGAATAAATTAAAACAACGCGTTTCTTAAAGAATCCTATTTTGTGGCGTAGAGGGAAAATTTTAGTAAGTAGCATACAACATAATACAGCATCTAAGATTAATTTCTCAGTAGGGAAGTTTTTGCAAATTTTAAGCGTCTGTCATTGTTCTGAGTGCAGTCTTAACTTCTTATCTAAGCGTTCAATCCATTTGTGTTAGCTGATACTAATCGGGTGTTTGGAAATTTTTACGAGACAGGTGCGTGCTGTGGGCGAGCTTTACTCGTGGTAGTCTTATCTAATCACGTGAAAAACTGTCTGGCCCGTCGTGTCTGTTTTGGCGTTGTTATGGTTCTTATAGTCTGACTAGAGTTTGCTCGAAATGACATAATTTATCAGAATAAAAAGTATCCTAAGTGTTATTCAACATTACCATACACTTAGGATAAAATAATCCAAAGTGTACAATATTATTCAATTTAACGGCAGCTAATTGCAGAGAAACAATGATCCCTACCTCCCGTAGCAGAGGCTGTATAGTATCTTGCGACGTTACTCTATAAGTTTCTACTACTACAGGTTGAAGGTCACTACTGTACCATCATAAACCGTTATCTAACTACAGCTTGTCTTCGCAGACAAGCTCGAGTGATGCCGACCATGGGCCAAACTTCTGGCCAACGGGTGAATCTGTCCACAGCTGTTAGACAATATTGGTAGCCTTTACTAGAAGGCAACGGTCCAATAATGTCTATGTTGACGTGGCGAGAGCGGTTGGTCGGGCAGTAAAACCACCTAACGGTGTTACAGTGTTCCTCGACACTTTGCTGCGTTGACACGGCAAGCATTCACGTGCCCATCTGTGACAATCCTTATTCATTGCCGGCCAAACAAAGCGGTCAGCCACCAAGCGCGCAGAAATCTTCGCACCAGGGTGACTGAGGTTGTGCAATTGGTTGAAGTAGCTCCGGCGGAAGGAAAGTGTCACATATGGTCGTGGCTTTCCTGTTGATGTGTCGCAGTAGATGGAAATATCGGAGCCAGGAATGCAGATCTTCTCCAATTTAAGGGAGGAATTGTTAATGGCATCCTGCATTTCAGCATCTATGGATTGTTCTTTCGCTAATTCAGCGAAACTCTGTTCTATGGAGATGGCTTCTATTCTAGACATTGTGTCAGCAACCACATTGTCCTCTCCCTTTATATGTACCATGTCTGTTGTGAACTGGGAAATGAAGGACAGCTGGTTGAGCTGAACAGGAGGAAGCTTTTCTCGGCGTTGAGTGAAAGAATAGATGAGCGGTTTGTGGTCCGTGTAGATTGTCACGTGTTGAACCTCGAGCAGGTAGCGAAAGTGTTGTACGCTTTCGTATACCCCGAGGAGTTCGCAATAGTACGCGGGCCATTGTGATTGTTTGTCAGTAAGTTTCTTACTGAAAAAGGCCAAAGGCTGCCATTGGTTGCCTATCTTCTGTTGGAGGCAAGATCCCACGTGAACTGAAGAGGCGTCAGTGAAGAGTCCCAGTTTAGCGTCGCTGACTGGGTGAGCAAGGAGAATAGCACTCACGAGACTATCCTTGCACTTCTGAAACGCGAGTTCAATTTCGGGCGTCCATGGAACTGGCTTTGGTCCTTTGAGTTTAGATGCAACTAAGGCATCTATGAGCGGAGCTTGCAATTCTGCTGCCTTTGGGAGGAATCGGCGATAAAAGTTTATCATGCCTAAGAATCTGCGAAGGCCTTGCACGGTTTTCGGCAAGGGATAATTTTGCAGAGCTTCGATTGTCTCTGTAGGCGGGCGTGTACCGTCTTTGTTGATACGATAGCTTAGGAAAGTAACCTCGTCGACGCCGAAAATGCTTTTTGATGCATTTACTATGCAGCCATAGTTGACCAAGCGTTGGAACACTGTACGCAGGTGTTCCAGATGGTCTTCTGGTGTTTTTGAAAAGACCAGTAGGGCATCAACATAGGCGTAGCAGAAATCGAGTCCCCTCCTGACTTCGTCAATGAAACGCTGGAACGTTTGTCCTGCGTTTCGAAGACCGAAGGTCATGAAGGGAAACTCGTACAGACCGAATGGTGTGGTTATTGCGGTCTTGCAGATGTCAGGTTCATGAACTGGTAATTGTTGGTAAGCCTTTACCAAATCAATTTTGCTGAAGATAGTGGAACCTGCGATGTTGTGTGCGAAGTCGGCGATATGTCTGACGGGATACCGGTCTGGTACAGTTCTTGCATTCAGAGCCCGGTAGTCGCCACACGGTCGACACTCTTGGTCCCCTTTCTTCGCCACGTGTAGAGGAGAAGACCAAGGACTATCTGAAAGTCTGGCTGTACCGCAGTTGACCATGTCCTCAAATTCCTTTTTGGCTGCTACCAGCTTCTGAGGTGCTAGGCGACGTGGACGGCAAGAAACAGGCGGGCCATCGGTAGTCACGATGTGATGAACCATGGTATGCTTCACTTGCCGTGGGAGGCCTGGAGGACTGGTCAAGTCTGGGAACTCGAGGAGCAGCTTGGAGTAAACTGAGGATTCCGTGACTGACACGGCTTTCACGCTTCGCCACACTACCTATAATACTTGTATACTGCTTCACAACATGTTATTGTTGATATAAAGCTATGAAAATGGAAAATATGAAACTATTATTACTTAGTTTTAACAATCGATATGTTTAAAAATATCTATTGCAACAATGTACCTAATTAAAGAATTAGCAAAGGATGATGATGCTATTAGATATAATCTTTCAGACTACATTACAAGCAAGTAAATTTATCCATATTAATTCCTATGCAAATATGTTGCAATTTTGTGCGTCATTTTTATACTTAATATGTGTATGACTCTACTGTTATCAGCAGTAAAGGAGTCACGCGTGTGCGCCGCGGTTGGTTGTGTGCGTGTGAGCCGTCGTTGGCCCCCTGCGGCCGGCGCGTGCGCCGGTTACAGCCGGTTCGCTTATCTGTCGCTGTGCTGTTGTCGTCTCCGACTACGGCTGGTATCTTGAAGGACTAAATAAAATATGTGACACGTTTCACATTTCGTTTTGATTAATTACAATAATAATTTAATTTGTCTTCCAAGATACATTTTTAATGTATTTTGCTTACTGTGTGGTTTACAGTTGTCTCATATATTCTCCATTGACCGTTACAATTGTTTCTTACAGAAAAACATAGTTAAATATGGCAAAGCTAGATTTTTTTATCGTCAACCAATCGCAGTCCATTACTGGACGTAGGGCTCTCCCAGTCGTCGATAAGTTAGGCCTTACTTAAGATTAATTTAATTTGTGCCAAATTTTATGATCCAGTTAAAGTAACTGACTATCTCCAGAAGGCTGCCCAATATCTGATTGGTGTGTTTACGAAGACGTCGTAATAACTAGTATAAAAATGAAGGCCGTTTGAGTAGAATACGTTAATGTACTTTCGGTGCTAAATAACATTTTCTCGAAGCTTATATATTCATGTATGTCATGATAGCGTATTGGCACCTAGAGAGGCCGAAATACTAACGTTCTCGTTAAATAGAAGTCAGGAGGAAGGCTCTACTACCTCAAAAATCGGCGACAACGTGGTTCATCCTTGCTTACTATAGTAAAGCACGATATGTATAAATATGTAATTAGGTACGTATATCAAAATAGGCGTGACAGAATCTATGATTCTGATCTTGCGTACTAACAACCATTATATAGAGTATAGAGAATAGAATAGAGTTTAAAGTTTGAATTTGTTATTGTGTGTATCAACGTAGCGGCCATTCTGGGTATGTTTACAGTCGTTCCTATCGTAATGTCCGACGGGGGCATGATGACATTTCGCCACTGATCGCTGGATATTACCAGTTATAGTTTATCGGGTATCGAGTACATGTTTGCGGTTCGGGACATCAGCAATTAAATACTTATATATTTCATCATAATAACAAGTTGTGAAAATATCGTCTCCATATATTGCAACCTTGTGACGTTCAGAACGTGGATAAGTTGAGATTATAAATAGGTTTCTTCGGAACTTTTTATATTTAATAACAATAGCCTACATTCCTCATTAAGTAAGTGTACATAAACGGCCAAAAAAGTGATGGTGAACTCGCACTTTGTCTATACTATTACGCAATATTGTTTCTGGCTGTGATTGAAAACTATGGCCAGGAGTTACGTCGGATGGGATACGGTCGTCTCTTCTCGGTACAGTAATGTCTGCTAAAAAGAAGGTTAATTTTCTTTCTCATCTTCTCTCACACTCGCAATACTAGACAGCACCAGAAGATATCTAACGACTTCCAACCGCCGCGTGCCGTGGACACCCCGCAAAGGGTGACGGTACTCGGCTGCCGTCCCTCGCATCAGTGTGCCAAGATATGAGCGGGTAGATGTTTCGCGGGCGCCCTATTCATTTTATAAGTGAGAGAGAGACGTGAAGTTGGTGTTTTTTCCACTTTCCACAACTCTGGCACAGGAAGGAACACTGAGGGGTTTTAATGGTTATCCCCGTTTCCAGTAGTCATAACATTTCCTCGGAGATGCTATTAGAGCCATTACGTGGCTACTACTCGCCCTCGCCGCGCTTTCCCCAAGGTGATAAGTCCTCAGGAGGATTTCCCCTTGCTACATTATCCTCTAAAAGGTAACATGTTTTTAAATATTCGACAGGTGGACGGACATTACGAACAGTAAAAGTTCCCTTTTTGCTAAAACAACTATAACACATGAACAGCCCTAATAAATGCTGTTAAGTAGTTCTTGCTAAACTTAAGAACTTTCCAGATTATCTATATACGGCTGCGTAATATCTCCATGAAAAAGTATACAGGTAGGTATATTGCGCAGCAATTTGTTATAGTTAATAAAGTATGGCGTGAAATACAGTATAGTTTTGGAGCCGAGACATCCTTGAAAGCGTATTAGATATTGCCTTATCGGCTGTACTCAAGTATTTTTGGCGGAAGATAGCCAGACAGCAATCTCAGTGTGAGCCGATGGCTGGCGATAACTCGTTGTTTATCAGATAAGGAGCTGTGTAATCCTTCGCCTGCACACACGTCATAACTAGAAACGACCACGAAGAGGTCTCGTGCCTTTACAAGTGCATACCTACCGCGCATAGGATTGAAATTTCGTTTTGGTTCATATTGGCTTCATCGCAGATTTTATTCGCTGTTCATGTTTCTAGTCAGTCTATATATTATCGAAAGTACATAATTTCCGCTAAGCAAGATATACGTTTTGTAACTCTTGTTTACATTATGCCCAGTTACACAGAAACAAGCAGGAAAGTACCGTGACAAATTGGGCAGTGCAAGTATGCCATGTTCCAGTTATGTTGACATGCCGTCTTTCTCTTTGCGGATGTGGAATTGGGATTGTTCACTTTTTTCAATTTAGCTATTTGAAAAACCATTTCGAGGAATAGTGTCCCTAATCATTTCTGTCTAGTTAAAATTCCAAAAAACGTACGATCTTCTTGCATTTTGTAAGAAATGCGTTTGACCTTTATTTGACCTTACTAAATCCAATCAGGTGGCCCGTCTGCCTGTTTGCCTGCTTCAGGTGTAAAAAACATTCTAGCTGTACATTATTTTATTTAAGTTCTGTAACATGGATTTTCCCTAAAGACCACTTTAAAAAATTTAACGATAACTATAGAAAATAATAATGGTTGAACACGAAAACTTATAAGCCTAGCGACAAAAAGCACTAAAATGATCACGATACGTAATGAGAGTGTGACACAGTGACATTTAGATAGTAGCACAGATTACTATGATTAAATATAGATAAAACTTACTTTTATTATTTTTGTTTTCTAGGCAAAGAAACCAATGTAAACTTTTACCTTATGACGTCATCGAAGAAATAATTTTAAACTCGAATTATAAAAAAACTAACGCTTAAAATATAAAAATATTCAAATTAGTATCTTAAAATACCCTATTATACGTAATAAAAATATAAAATTAGAGGGTATTTTTTTGTGAACAATTCCCATTGTGGAAGATGTTTTTAAAGGGAAACTTCTTTCGAATGGTTCTGATTTGAAACCTGATGAAACGAAAAAGCGACAACACAAAAGAGATAAACACAGAAAATTCAAATTTATCTTATTCGAAATAAAACTAATTTCTCTTTACCCAGTACTATTTTTCAATCTGTATAAAATTTTAAATGTATGAAATTAATTTTCGCTGTATCTGTACATAAGGCAGATTTTCTTTTATACGTAGATTAAAGGGAATAGTGTGTAACAGTGCATTGAATTTTGAACTTTATACGTAATAAAGTATGATATTATCATCTAGGACACAATTTTCATTGTGGGAGACGGGATAGTTTGCGATATTATATTAAGGGCCGCGTGCATAAAGTTGCTTAAATTTATTTACGAAACACAAAACGTATTTAACACCCTTAAATGCAATTAGCGTCTTGCACAAGGCAAAATTTGCCGCTAAATATGTTTAAAGAACTGTCAATATGTTTTATGTAAAACGTATTTAGGCAGTTTAATATGATTAACTAATTTTATTTAAAGGTGATCGTTATGCAAGCGGCCCTAAGTGAATCTTCCGGAGGTACATAGCACTAACATAAAAAATTATTAAAATGTAACCTGCATTAATGCTTGCTTTTTTAAACTAGAGGCACGCTCTAGGGTTTGACCCGAAGCGCTCGTGTCAAAGTAATTTATTTTTATGAAAATAAAAGTACACAGTAGAATAAGATCAGTGCTACTTATGATATCTTTTTTAGAGACGTTTACAATTCACGGTTGCGAATTATCCGATTTTTTGTGAAAAAGCGTTTATCGTGCAGAGTACAACGACCGGTTTTTTAGAATCGCCTTATAAAATTGATATGTGTTTAGCATCTAGATATATTGGTGGTTTGGTAGGTGCAAGACATGGCATAAGTTGCCACGTAGTTTTAACTGGTGCTTTCGTAATAGAATAGTTATATACAAAGGGCGGTCTTATCGCTAAAAAGTATCGACCTTGTCAGGCTCGGATGTCCTTATTTAGGGGGGACGTTAGTCCCGCCACTAGGCGGATTTCATACGTCGGTCATTTCTCAATAGGTAGATTTCATGAAAAGTTTTTCTTCATTGCCAACAAACATTCGGTTAGAAAAGTCTAATCGATGAATGCTTTCTAGCCAGGATTCGAGTAAAGAGAGTATCACATCTAAATCAATAACTTCCACGGATATTACGTTCGTAAAAATCAATCGGTAGTAGCGACATCTAGTGAAGAAGAAGGAACAAATTTTCAAGGTAACACCTTTTGTCATTCCTTGTACCATCTACTGCTTCTGTGATACATACATACATAACTTCACGTCAGGTCCCTTGCGGGGTAGGCACGAGCAACAGAGCGCCATACATGCTTATTCTTACACACGTCATTTGTTTCTTTGACATTCATAGCTTTTGTCATGCAAGCTCGTCTGTTCTTAAGGCTCATGACATCACCTTCTGCTATATTAGGTAAAAGGTATTTTGAAGATATCAGAGATTGGTTTGCGGTCATATTGAAGGTTGATGTGTATTTATCAATCACGTAATCAGGATTTTTGCAACATTGTTGTATTGTCTAGACTTATGATTTATTATCATAATAGCAGTAGATTGCAACTTGCATACGTCATCCTGAAAGATATCTTGCCAGTTGAGCATGAGTAAAGAATGAATGTTACCTAAAATATTTGAGTATCACGTGAAATGGATAAAGTTGCGATTATACATCAAGTCGAAAGTGGAGAAATTAACACTATCGAATTAAGGCTCTAATGTTTTATCTCATAAATGTAGGTATGCTATGCCCTACTACGCTTTTGTCCATTCCAAGGTTGTGTAAGAATCGTTGTCATAAAATTGTACTTTTTTAAAAGAACAATTTTATTTATTATATATTTTGTAACATGCTCAATTCAATTTTTTTATTATTGTATAGGTTCGCGTTTGATTACTACCCCGCGCGATTTCGAGCGGAGACATGGACTAAGATCGAGCAAATCAAATGTCAACTATATGCCGATGATCAGGTTATACTTGCATCGTCGGAAAAAGAGTTACAGGAGATGGTAACAATTATGGACGACTCTTTTAAATATGAAGTATGAAAATTAATGTAGAGTAGATGAAAGTTATGGTGTTTGAAAGAAATAAAAGAATGACAATGTTAAACGTGTAGACAGAAATTAAAGACTAGAGCAAGTTAAAGAGTTTGTTTACCTAGGGTGCATGTTTACCAGAGACGGAAAGCATGAAAGTGATATTGAAAGGAGAGTAATGGCAGGTTATAAGGATATACTACTCTTTTATGAACAGCCGAAAAGTGTCTGTAAAGGCACGTCTGGCTGTCCATCAAGGGCTATTAGTACCAACGCGAATGTACTGCAGTGAAAGTTGGGTATGGCAGATGAAGCATGAAAGTAGAATAAATGCAGTTGTAATGTGAGCTTTAAGAAGTATATATAAGGTTAAGGTAAGTGATATGATAAGAAACAGTGTGATAAGGGAGGTTGTGGTTTGAAAGAAGATGTAGTGACAGGAGTTGAAAAAGGATTGCTAAGGTGGTTTTGGGCATGTAGAGAGAATGAATGTAAGCAAAATCTTAAAACAAGTATATTTGACAGCAATGTGAGTGGTAGAGTCGGTGCCGGTAGACCGAGACGTACTCACCATGATCAAATTGAAGATATTTTGAAGAAAGGTCAGATAAAAAGTAGTTTTAATAAGCGTGTATGTATGAAAAGATGAATAAAAGTTGATGAAGCGAAAAGTGTTTGTCAGGATCGTAGCAGGTGGAGATCCATCGACTCTGCCTACCCCAATGGGAAACAGGCGTGATAACATGTATCTATGGAACTAATGCAGCTAATCATTAACGACGTTATCTTTTAACGCTACAAGTAAATCGCATTTGGACACATTCACTGACGCTAATATTAACCCAGGTGTAACAGGGGCATTACAAAACCTTGCAGCCTTATAATTCAGTCCAATAGTGTATTAATTATTATATGAAAAGTATTTAAAGTTATTTCCGTCATGATATTTTATAAGTGAGAGGATGTGTTATTTTAACACTTTTCTTCTTTTATATGTAAAATATTGGATTTTTTTACTAGAATAGGTATATATTAAATTGTGCGTTTATTATATAAGTGGCTAACTTCAGATGTTTCTACAAAGACATTTTAATGTCATTAAACAGTGTAATAGATTGCAAAAACCGTGTCTGTGAAGTACCAAAACAATGAAGGAATAACTATATTGTACGTTAAAGAAAAATGTTCATCTCTCCGCTAGATTTCTCGAATATATTACGGCGTTGTACAAGGTAAAACTTTTTGCTAAATATAAAGTATTTGGACCCAACAGTTAGTTAGTTCCAACCAATGTAATAGACTGACCGACAAACATGATCATTGTGTAAGGGTTCTTTTTTTGCTAAAATGACAAAGGATCCTAAAGCTTCATAGATTACGGAGAGGACTTTCAGGCGAGACGTCAGTCAATTTCTAATAATAAAAAAAATGTTAAGTTCAGAGCCATGCCATATACTTATACTACTAGTCCAAGCGTCAAGTCAAGTCAAGTAAGAAAATGCGACTTACCATTTGTATCCAAGTTTCTGTATTCTTTTAAAAATCGAAAAGCGCAATCTGCAGTGGTCAGCAGCGTCTGCCGGCTCGGTCGGTCACAGATAAATATTGTGACTTTTCCCGCCAAAAGATCATCAACAGTCCGACCACACGCGAACTACGCCAAAATAAAACCTCGAAAATAGCCAGCGCGATTATACCGCGGCGTTATTAAAATAGTCATACGTATTTACGTAGAAGCGTGCAAGTGCGTAAGCCCGATTTCCCCCCTACAGAGTTTTCATGGGGTGCGATTTAAATCTGCATACAGTATATAAGAAAAATCTGGAGGTCTAGCCAGAATATCTGAGTAAGGGTACTTGGTAGTGGATAGTTCGAGGATAAAACATACCTATGTATTATACTTTCGAGTGCTGTAGGATGGCTATATAAACTTAACGAAAACAAGCGCTTTTAAAAGAATTTTTCAACTAAGTAAACGCCCCATTACTGGTTTCCTTCTTCCACGGGAATGGAGGCTATAGCCGTTACGTTTGTCTTCAGATTGATTGTTTTCACACTTTGGTAATGGTAATTTAGACATTCCAAAAAGGTTGTTAGGCCGCTTAGTGAAATCAACACGTGTTTAAATATACTGGTAGATGTATAAGACAGTATATATTGCTAATTTATTTTGATACTTATCAGATTTTTGTCGTCATGGAGACTTAACCCCTCTGATCATTGAAATTAAATTTGGGAATATTAGTACCCATAAACAGATTACATCACTGTGAAGTTTTAGGTTTGTATAATAACTACCTGAAAGTAGGTGTCACTCCACGCAAAACAGGTTCAGGTCGGTAACTCTATGGATCCTACGTTTATATTTATTGTTTTTATTATCCCTTACTTACTTATTGATTTCTAATCCAAGCATTCAATCGATAATACCACATAGGTATATCAAAGTAATGAAAACATTGATTTTATCAGAAATTTCCACCTTAAGTACAGTTGATTTTATGATTTTCGGAGAAATAAATATCGTGCCTCGAGTTTAGTAAACAAATAATTTAGTAGTAATTACAAGTTTTACATTGTAGTACCCTATACAAACTACCCACTGTTTCTGTCAAATTTCGTCTACATAGACTTAGTAGGTTTTGACTCTTTTTTTTACAAAAGTTGAGAGAAGATTGACCATAAAATATACACGGACAGACGGACATAACGATTCCATAATGGTTTCGTTTTTACCAAAAGGGCAACGTAACACGCACTGAGAAATATAATTTTTGAAGACCTAACAATATACACGCCTGTGTAAGTTACATTGAAGAATATGTATTATTTTGTTTAAAATACGGTAGTACGTATTACTACAACCTGTGTCCTGTAGTAATCCGTCCGTAGTCTTACTACGAACTTTATAAACTGTAGGCAGGCAATGGAACATTTATGTCATAAAAAGCACGATAACTAAGAAAATAAAATAGAGATGTATGCAACGCAGCTGCAAACACGCCTTGGTGTTCATAGAAAAGGGTAACAAAATAAAACAATTCATTTAAATTATAAAATCGGCACATTTATTTCAATATCAATATTATATAAGTACTGTCATATCTGAATAATATTATTATCTATTATCATATAACGGATCCCGGATTCCAAAAGGAATAACAAAAAAACAGAGGTATGTAAGGTTTATTACATAAAATAAATCTCTTAAATATCGACGTTCACAAAAAAATAATTTAACTATTTGGTAAAGGCATGGAAGTAGAATAGGTCTAGAACGACATTCGAATACTAAAAAAGGTATTTAGGAATACTCCTAGACTCTACATGACTAGATAAACGCCTCGAATCATCTTATTCTATCTTTTTGTTGATTTGCTACTACATAGAATAGGTGGTAGTACCTATTTTATAGAACAACTAAGTCAACATTTTAAATGAAATTTATTGTAACTACGTTAAATTTTTGACTTGTGTTGTCTTAAATAGAGACACGGCAAAAAGCAAAAGAAGAATGGCACTACCAGTATATATAAAGTACTCTGTGAATGGCACATTTAATCATGTAGGATTTTGGAGGTTTCAAATTTATTACGTTTTTCAATGGTCGAATGTCATTCTTGGCATTCGTCTTACATGCTAAAACGGTAAGATATTTTGTAATCCGTGGAATGTCTGCTCTAGGTAATTAGATGATATTGTGATCGTAAATTTCTTTTTACTTTTTTAGAGCATTTAGAGCGAAGTCAACACTTTTAGCGTATATTGAGCAACAAGTTCAATGCATCTTTCATACACAGGAGACATTTTTGGCAAATTTTGCATTTGAACACTAAATTTTTGTGTAGGTATATTCTAACACGAATTTTGGTGAAATAGTTAATTTTTACAGTTGATTTACGTTTTTAATGTGTTAAGGATGTAGTAAAATTATTGTAAAATATACCTCAAACGGTTTTATTTATTTCTTAAAAAACAAATATGCAATTTGTCTTTTAAATTATAACACTCGAATATATATATATATATATATATATATAATATAAATATATATATAATATATATATATATATATATAATATGTAATATTACTGTTTTAAAAGCTTTGATCTCACAAGATATAAAATTCTTTCTTCATTTGCTTCAATCAGATAATAGTAATGTATTCAAAAATTTATCACCGCCAATTTCGTTGAACAACGTCCTTGCTTATTCTGTAAAGTTGCGCATGACATCACGTGTGTATGCATGAAAGCGATGATTTATTGATCACAATGCCATCTAGTAAGAACAAATATCCATCGGATCTGCCTTAAAATTACAATATTATAAATAGGTATTACAAAAATGCTGTGGACAGGAATCGGTGAATTTCATATTTAGGAGCATGTTATATGCGGACTCGATTTAACTACAATTCTTAAAGGCAATCACACATTTAATATAGCACAGCTACCATGAATAATGGAGTCTTGTTCAATTTTGCACATTGAAATGAACATCGAACGTATAAATTGATAGGTATTTGTTATTCCGCGACATATACTTTACACCCGCTAGTTACAACAGATGCCTGTGTAATATTCATATTTTGAAACAAAATCAGGAATTGCACAGCCAGACTATATAATTGGACCTATTTATACCAAATGGAACCAACCCACATACTGACAATTTTGAGAATAAGTCGTTTTTATTAAAATTTTGCAAAAAAATATTTAGAATATTGTATATTCAAATGTAGTACAATATTCTAAATATTTTTTTTCCAAAATATAGACATATTATTTGTATGAAATTTTTTAATAAAAACGTATTTTTCTCAAAACTGTCAGTATGTGGGTCGGTTCCATTTTGAATAAGTAGGTCCAATTAGGTATATCACAACTTTTTAAATAAACTGTGGGTTTATATGAGAAGAAGAAATGTAGGATAAGTTAGTTATCATTGGTTCTCTAGTTCTTATTAATTATTATCATTACTATAATTAATTAGACAACAAAGGGCCAAAAGTGGACTCATGGTAACTGTGGTCTATAAATAATAACAAACAGATCACTTCACTCTTTCCAATATACATAAATAATAATACCCTTTGTAAATACTTAAGTAACTTTAATCATCATTGTTTAAGTAGTTTATTTTACTGGGAATATTAATAAGTACTTCATTTAAGTTCAAATCGTCTTAAATACGGTCTTTATTATGCAATATGACAAATTCATAATTCTTTTCTCGTCTTTGATATGTATAACACAAAATATTTCTAAAGTGAAAAGGACAAGTACAATAATAAATTTCAGACTGAGCACAGTAAGATAATCGGAATAATTTTCAGTAAAATAAAAAAAAACTAGGACACAACTTCGGTTATGTCAATATATCAATGATTGGTTGAGCGTAAAATAGACGTCATTTAAATACAATTCTTCGTGACTTCCTTCAAATTTATCAAGATGTCCCGAATATCTGGTGGTTTGGTTATCAGATTTATTACAAAAACATAACACTCTAGGTAGCCATGTAAATAGGAACGGCAAATATTCTGGGACAATATTCACGAGTAAACCGACGTTTGACATATAACCGGTAAAATTGAAATGTCATGCAGAACTCTACCACGCAGGGCACTCGTAAGTACTTTTAATTTTGACGGATTATCTCAAGCGTCGGTTTACATGCCAATACATTATTCTAGAATACAAGCTCGAGTTCGCGAGACACACCGCATAGGTGCAAAGTCAGCTCTTTAAAAATTGTCTAATACATCCTATAATTTCGATGTTCGATCAGAATATCGTATACTTAAGTACACATTAAAAATTGAGCTATCAACGTAATCGCACGATTTACTTAATATAATACAATAAGTAGTCGTGAAAATAGACAGCGGAATAAATAAGAAAGGAGTACAAAATTATAAATTAATCCTATCTAAATATAGAATGCTAAAGCAAGAACACAAGGTTATGGAAGAAACAAAGTATTAAAGTACAATACTATTAAGTTACTTCGCGTCGCTAATTGCTACTTTACTTATTCAAGGAATATTCATAAAAAAGTTTAAGTAGTTTAAACGCAGACTGCACAATGTAAACTTGCATATACAGCCAGGGACCTCACATTTCAATAATAACGAAATGCCAACCGCGAGGAATGATAGAGAAAACAAGTCTTTATATTTACTCTCTGGTATATAAGTAAGTATATCTTAATATTTATTGTAGATACGAAATGCAAACCATACTAAAAATATATCTAAATTATAAATCAAGATGATTGTCCTAAATATATATAAAATTGTTTTTATAAGAAATAATATAATTATAATATTCATGGCTAAAATATACTTTTAACCTTGTAAGTTTTTTTTTATACAAATGTCATTGTGGTGGAATAAGTTCGAATTTTAAATAATGTCAAATCATTGCCTTTGTTTAAAAATATTAGTAATTTAACTATACCCAAGGCAACTCTCACTGCTAGGTTTGAAATGCGATTATAATAAAAACATAGGTTTCGTCAAATATTTTCTGATATGTTTTTAATTTCACTAACTGTTCGATGTTAACATAAATAAATATAAAATTGAATCTACTCGAGCACAATTATGTTGCATTTGTACGTACTTTTGTCATTGTTAAAGAATGTAAACTGTAGAGCGCATTTACTATGACAGTTATGAAAACAAAATTTAAAGATGGTGCGGTACTTTCTTTCAATATTATTATTAACTATATTGTCATGTAACGGTTTAAGATGAAAGCGCACCTAAACACGCCGTAGATACCAATATTTTATATGCAACCGAATATAAATGACGCCAACACTAACAATCAGATTGCATTAAAATTCTAAGGGCATACGATAATTACGTGCGTTTCTCTCGGGCGCGTATATTCGCGCACTCGGCTTGGTGCGCTCTTGCGTGTTTCGGTTAAGGTGCTGTGTGACGGCGAGCTAGAGGCGTTTTGTGCGTCGCGTGTTTCTCGCCGCCGACGTGTGCTAGTCACGCGTACGTCTCCCTGAATCGCTTCTGGATGTGGTGAGCCGCGTTCAACAGACGGTGGTGCAGGGTGAGGTGGGTGTGCGGGGTGAAGGCGGGCGGGGCGGCGGCGGGGGCGGCCTTCAGGGGCAACGTGGGCAGCACAGCGCCCTTGTCGGGGTGGCAGAAGAACGCGACGCAGTGGAGGCCGCGAGCGCGCGCGTAGCCCCTGACGGGACCACAACGCGGTGCATCTGTAGAAACACAGTTAACGATCGCTTATTTTAGAAATTTAGATGAACATTGTCTTAGTATGAATTCGGTAGTTGACAATTTTTGAGAAATAGTTATTTTGAGCCTTATGGTCTATTTTAGCCAAAATATTAATATTTCAGTAAAAAAACAACATTAACATATTTAATTTAGCAATGTTATAAATATTTTGACATTTCGTCAAGCTGTCTTGGCATCTCGCATGACGTCACAGTGTGCAAATCAAACATCTGTTTCGTTGAAGTGTTATCTGAGAAGTCATTGACAACTTCTTGTGTTTTGGACACTATGACGTCACGCACTCTGATCGGCGTTCATTGTCACGTGGCTAATGGCTGCAATATAACAATTTTATTTCTCAAAAAAATCAATTAATATTTAATATTTTAGTTAAAACAATTGCTTTTTGTCATATTTAGATCATAATCTACGATATATAATAAAATCAGCCTATATTTTTCATACTGTCAACTACCGAATTGTGTAAATGTATGACACATTATTATTCCCGCAAATTGCTAATGCGCTGGAACCTTGTCAAATTAACATTCACGTGACGTCATCTGCAACTCGATATGTACGCGTACTCTCCGGCCAGTGATGCTCACGGTACTGAGTGTTCGGCCACGGTTACGTCACAGGCGCAATAGCAGTTTCGGGGATACTACACACTACCCAACTGTCACTTTTTTATACTTTGCATGTCCTTTATAGCGGTCACTCTATTTGGTGTTAAATATTTGCTTACTTTGTCACAAAATAATATATTTTATTTACAGAACAGTAATAGAACTTTGTGTTGACAGTGAAATTATATAAAAAGAGAAGAAATATACTCGTAGTTTTATGAAGCCAGAAGGTTTTTTAAGGTATATTTGGGTCGTGTGTCAAAGTTCCATTTGCCTCAGAAAAATAATTTATTATAGCTTTAGCTTATTATTCTCAAATTTAAAGTACATAATCTCTGATCTTTGTCCTTTTATGCCACAAAGAACATCAAATCTACAACATAATGCAAAACCATTTTCTGTCGGGAGATATTTTGTATTAACTTACAAGCGCTGGAAGGAGGTTAGCGGTCCAGGCAGCGAGCAATTCACCAGTTTGGACGAGTATCGCGCCTGGTAAATGTCCAACAGCTTGCCATTGGTCGCTGTCATGTAACTTAACCTGTAGTTGAAAAAATCTTTATAGTATACACATGACTCTGGCTGAATGCACAAACCGTGCCAAGCCATTATTGAACAAAGAAGAAGAAAGTATAGTATATATAGTAACAAAAAATATTGTAGCCGGTTTATCGTCTAATAGAGAACATGATGTAGGTTTAAATGCTACTTGTAGTTTTAATTACCTATAGGTAGAACAAGAAGGATGTATAAGTGAGGTCTGATGATGGTACTGAGTACTGATCTTAGTGAAATATTGTTTGCAAGGAAGAACATTTTTGTAAGCTTTACTATATTTTATTCTTCTAATAACTATATATTTTGTTTGTTACTTGATAAAATCGTAATAAAATAAGAACAGACCTCAAGTCCGCCTTCAGAATCCTGGGCCAATAAGGTGAAGGTACAGGAGTCGGAGTGTGCGCCGCAGCGGGTATAGTGTACGACGTCGCTGGGGCAGCAGGGGCCCTCGTCTTCGGGGGGCACCGGGGGATAGTACAGCAGCCGCATCGAAGACGGATTGTTACCATCGCTCTGCAGCATACCAGAGTGGCACGCCAGCAAAGTCGATGGTGGTATACCTGGAACGCAATATTTAAAATTAACAAAACAATAGAGAGTGAGTATTTATTGTATAATTACGAAATAATCTTGACTTTTCAATCAGTTACAAACATAATTATGATGTTGTTAATCTCCCAAAACAAAAATAGGGTAACGCGATGGCAACACGTGTAGTTGCATCGATCGATCGATCGATGATCGAACGATATAAATTCATGCGTTATTGGAAAAAAATATTTTTCTCTGCGATAGGTCCATAACACTAAGGGCCGCTTGCATAACGATCGCCTTAAAATTTAATTTAGTTTTATATTAAACTGCCTAAATACGTTTTACACAAAATCTATTTAAGATACTTTGCATAATGCTCTCGATAGAACAGCCACATATGTTACGTTTAACGCTACGATCCATTTTTTTAACAAACACACGAATAATAGTTTTGATATTAGTTATTTTTTTGCGTTAATAGGAATTTTATTTGGCAAATGTCACTTGAAATTTCGTTCTTTTGGTTAAGTTTGCTCCGGATTTTTGGCGGCAACCTGAGGGATTTTTTGTTGGCGTCGTTCAAATAATAAATACTGATTAAAAGTCAGTAATAGTTGTAGAATATTGAATAACGTAGGTATAATTGTGCATTTCTATTGAAAAACTATCAAAGGTTTACGATTTGGTAAAACCTCAACCAAATTCTAACTTGAACCTGACTAGATACACTAATCATAAAGACCAATAAATATTTTACCAGAAAATGAGTTTTCTATATTATGGAGACCAGATTTGTATTATTATGATTATACGTTGAAATATACTGTGTTCTTTTCATTTGAAATAAGGTATAGGTACCTGGCATATCTACACACATTCCCAATCGTATTATACACAGTTCGACAGAATACAATAGGACAACTGCCATCCATCTTAAGAATTAAAATATTTGTATCATAAAATATCGACGAAAAATATTTGAATTCCACAGTATCGACGCTGTGTTAAATGAACTAGCTTCAGGTAAAATCCCAACACATCCGTCAGTTCTATTGTTCAAAACAGAATGCAGTTCTATTTTTTGTCCATAAATGCATTTAGGACAGTTGAATACCCATTTTAGGGTGATTAACTTTGAAAGATATAATCAAGTTCCGATACATCATTGTCATACGTGATTCTAAAAGTACTAATTGTTTTTCAACAATATCAAGAAAGGAGAATTCTAGGAATAATAGTAGTCCATTATAAAACGTGAATCTGAAACTAACTACATGGGGCCCAACGCTATTCTTGTACTTGTCTTGGAACATTTCCATTCCCTATTTTTCTTTCAGGCCAATACATCATAATTATTATTGTTTTACTTTAGAATATTCAGCAAGGAAGTTTAATTTACAATAATGTTCAGGAGGTATAATTTTACTGTAAGTACAATTATGTGTAATTTTCAAAAATATTCTGTACCATAGTTTGAATAAACGGAATTATTGTCTGTAATAAATATTGATTAATTGTGTAATAAATATTATTAATTAATTAGACACAATAAAGTTTTACTTAATTTATTTTTAAATCGTTTGTGTATATTGCTCAAGATCAAGAATAATGTTGAAATGGCATTTTTGACAGCATTTTAATTTAACAGTGAATAAACGTGGTCACGTTTAGTTAATTCCAAGTCAATTCTTTATTTTTGTCACGTTTGTTTAACATTATTACACGTACCTATTATCATTGTTTGTTTTAATAGTAAGTACCTTACAACATATTATTAAAGAATCAATAAAATTAACATTAAATAAATTGCAGATTCTGGTAACCCTAAAAGTAAGGATTGTAAGAAACGACATTCCTGGCAATGTTTTTGTAATGTTGAACTGAAAAATAATACATAGAAATCGGACTCCAGAGTCCACACTCTAAAGCGGAAGCAGAGCAATTTATGTCTATGTAGAAGAACTGCCTAAGAGTTCGTGCTCTTGATTTATAAAACTAAGTGACTATTGTGTCTTTTGTATACTTTTCTGTTCAAATCAATAGGTAGCGAGATATTGTTGAAACCTGCTTATGTAGACATAACATACCTGTAGACATAAAACAATTTATCTATGAAATTCATAGATAAATTGTTTTATGTCTACACGAATTTAAAACGGATTGCTTCAATAAATACATATTGATATAAAAGGGCACAATCTTTCATTTAAAAGTTTTCCAACAAATATACGCTTCTGAATCCGCAAAAGGAGTAATCATCCTGAGTAACTTATCAACGAAGTAATTAGTTTTTTTAATTCACTTGACCAATTTTTAAACCTAAAAACGATTATTATGCAGCCTTCTACAGCCAAGCTAAAGAGGCCAATTAATTTGGCACTCTTTATTAAACAATGATTCAAAACTTGCGAATTAAATTTGAAACATTAATATCGACGTAATATTTTTTTAATAGTATTTCATTGTTTTAGAAACATTTTAAAATAAGACCTTGCGGCACAACTGTGCTAACTACGTGCGTAAATACCGATTACGTTCTAATTTTATAAGAATTCATTTGTCAATGATGTTCTTTGTTTCATTTAGTTACAGATAATGATAGAAAATAACCGATAAGAATTCTATAATCAGTGTAATGACAAAGAAAGTCAAATGAAAATTAATTAATTTAATTTAGATTGTTATCATTAGCCGAGAGGGTGGTACGTACGAGTTAATGATAAGAAAATGTCAGATAGTGAATAACAAATTAATGTTATGATTTTAATTAAATATAACACGAGAGATTATATAATAATAGTTTTACACAAAATCGACTCAATTTTACAGCAGCTGGGTTCACAGAATGTATCAAATAAAAAGATCTGGATACGTCCCGTATCAGTGTCGTGATAATCTATGAAAGTATAGATCTCTCTCCATGAGTTACGTTAACAGACATTAGCCAATTTATCTACTGGAATGAAATATAAATTTATATAAACATTTTAAGAATTTATAATAAGCCCACATCTTAGTGGTGTGACGAGAACACAAACTTAACAAAGTTTGACGATTATAATATGTGAATAAAGAATGTGCTATTAGAGCTATTTACTACTACTTCTCATCTAATCGAACATCTTACTTGTTTGACTTTGACTTGCTTTGATTTGACTAGCTTTATTTGTTTCTGTTTTTCGAGAAATACCCTCGGAAATGTATACATGATGATGAGTGCGTTTTTTTGTATTTTATTGTGTTTATCATTAAAATATTTACCTAAAGCATAAGCGAGAGCTTGAAGTAGAACACGAGATAGGTTAGTCAGGTCATGGGCGAGCGGAACTGTGTGCTGAGTGAACTCCGGTACTTCCTCCTGCGCAGGCATAGCCGATGCGGACAAGGTTGTGATGTTGAACGAATGACGCAGCTCCTGGAAACAATCCGTTTAGACAATCAGTTCCCACGTTCTGGATACAAAAACATAATGAGCTAGTTCATTAGACAATCGCGAGGAGGCATTTTTAACAGATACACAAAGGTATTCGTTTCAAATGAGGTTTTTGAGAAATGGTATTCGTGTAATCTGTGCTTATTAGTCTCGTTTGGTTGCACTTAGCTGTCCTAAACTAAACGGGGCTTATCTTGGGGCTATTTCATTATTGCATATAAAATAAGCGTCGTTTGAACTCAAACATTATTATGTATCTACAGATAGTCAATGGATCATAAACGTGTTAACTTTGTCTATGACTGGCAATTCTGCCCAATTCTGCTATTACTATCTCTTCAAAATCGTTGGCCACTGTCATCTCAATCGTACTTTTACCCGATTTCTGTATTCTGTTAATTCAACGACACTCTATCTTTACAAATAATTATTAATTTCGTAAACTAACAAAATAAATGTTTGAATTATTCGTAGCTTTCCAATATCAGTTAATGCCAGTTTTGATAATGGGAATGCTAATTTTTTATACTATTATTCCACCGCGCTGATATAAAGAAGATATTGTGAATTTAGTAGATTACGATTTTTTTACACTATCGTAATGGAGTCTTACTTTGAATATCTTTGCAATGCCAAGACATTTAAATAGCAGAATTGAGCCCCTGACATCTAAAAGTGAATTCCACTGAGTCTGCAAATATTTAATTTTTTAATTACTAGAGGTACAAGTAATCCAAGGTGTAAAAAAATTACGGCCTTATAATAATCTCGTTAAGAAACGATTAGGCATCTCTTAAGCAAGACAATCAGAGTCAGACCTTAATCAATACCTAAATATCTTTTTCTTCACTTATAAACGTGTATTACCTGTTGTTTACCTAAGAGGAGCACAGATAAACGAAATTTGAATGATTAATTAATCTCGACTAAAGAGGAGTTTATGGGTAAGATTTTCACTAAACAGTTGCTGAGCAGTTTCTTTAAATTTAAGAAACGATTATAAGTAAGGCCCTTAGTCTTTAACCACGTGCAGCGAAACCGAGACGGGCTTCTATACATTATCTATATGGTGGAGTTTCTTGGAAAATGAATCTAAAATAATGTAAGTAATTCCAGTCACTAAAGATTTAGCGAAATTATGGATGATGATGATCACTGAGTTGTTTCAGTTGTTTGTTAATTTAGGCGACGTTACCAATCAACCGTCAGGTGAATCTTTTGTTCGTGTATAACTAAACCTAACTTTTAGAAACTGGGGACAATTTGAATTTGGCCACGACAGAAAAAATATGGTTGTGAAATATTAGGTGTAACTTGAGTAATATACAAGTGCATGCAGAACTTGTTTCAACAGAATTATGCAATGAAAAGGTTTTGTAAAACTGTTTCCCGCCTACTAAGCCATACGGTCGCAATCAGACTTAAATTTCAATAAATAAAGCTATTGACCTTTACGTATTTTAAATTTTATAATCTGATTTGCGTAGAACTTGTTTGCAAGAAAAGAAGACGAAAGAATAAATTGAATTAGATTGGGTTGAATAAAGAGTGAATTATTGAATAAAAATTGGTACTTTGTTACGACATTTGTTACCATTCGAACTTTCTTATGTACAAACATCGAAAGGAAAGTGGAAGGAAGGAGAAGAAAAGGCGACTACATTTCGATCAGATTGAGTGAAAACTTGTATCCTGTCATACATACAAAGAAGATAAGAAGCGGGACTAAAGTTAAAAAAAATGGAGAAGGCTGCACCGACAAGAATACAGCTGTGGCCGAAATTTAAATAAAAACACCATCATATCACGTGAACGCCCCGTCTCCCTCAATTCTGTCTGCTAATGACGCCAATTTCGTGTTCAGGTAATTTCCCGAACATTATAAATCACAATTATTATTCTCGAAGAGCAATTTAAATCTAAAACGATTTCAAACCAGTTACTACGTAGGGATTTCCTGGGAAGATAGTAAAAAAAAACAATTTGTAATATAAAAGTCCAATGTAAGTCTACCTTTTTGGTGGTGTCGAACTGTTCCATGCCAGGACGGATGTAGCCATGATTGCTAACGGGATTCCGTAGATACTGAGCTTGACAACCTTCAGGAAGCGCACAGAAATTGTCCAAATCAGCATACACCGCTTTCAACTGAAAATATAACGAAGGAATTATGAGTAACAGTGAGCACTGAAGTTGGTTAGCACACTGGAAACTAATAGTCTGTAGACTATAGGGTGTTATGGGCCACTTTGTAGGGCTAACTTATTTTTTTTGTTACTAAATTTATAATGTAAGCAGGTGATAGACAAATCAAAGTAAATAACGGAAACTACTTTTATCAAATGTATCATGCCGGCAATCAAAACCGGAACCACTGTGTTCCGTTGAACGAGACGGGCTAACGCTTAGATCAACAGACCACAGAGATCGGCGTCAGTCGAGTTGCTGCGAGCGGCTTATAGAGTCAGTCTGGCATGGACTGTAAGTTTCTGTAAGTTATTTAGTTTTAGAAACGGCAACTTTATATTCTGTAGTATTATTACTGGCAACATTGCAACTCTTTGGTTTTTTATTTTGTCTCTGCGTTCGCGATGCATTGTCTAGCTTTATTACCTAAAACGTATAATTGAAATGGTATACAATAAAAAGATATGAATATTTCTGTATTCTGAAGACTCCAGAAGGGGTCTTCTGGAGTCTTAATTTATATTACAATTTCGCCCAACATTCTCGGTATATGCTGTCGTATCAAGTGTTTTACGGAGACGGCTCCGCACTGGCAAGCAATGTCAATAATATGTCGACACTATTTTTAAAATAAGCTTAAGAACTTCGGTCTTATTGACATTGAGTTAGCGTAAGTTTGGATGCTGCTTTAAAAACCATAAAGAAGCGTTTAAACTTACTCTAACTCTTTATGAATAAGGCCACTTCAGTTTACAATTTTAGTACCTAGTTCTGTCGCGGTTTATTCTACGACTATTCTTATATTACAGACTAGAAATTAGTTTTCTCTCGTTTTTGGTTTCGTAACAATTTTTTTTTTCGTAAACGGGCTGTTAACCCGTGGAGGAGGATCGGGGAGTGAAGAATGCATACTTGGGACGACCAGTCGGTCGGCGACCGATTGGTCTTCCCAAGTATCGCTGGAAGGAGAGTGGAAGCTGATTTAACCGCACTAAAAGCCCACAATTCGCAAGACACTACGCATGACAGAGGAAAGTGGTGTGCTCTCGTTTCGGAGGCCAAAACTCATTTTGGGTCGCTGAGCCAGCGGAGTGAGTTAGATAGTTAGTTAACAAGTTATTTTTATATTAGTAACTTCTTCCATCGCGAAAGCTTACTTCCTATGGCGTAGTCGTCTTATTGTAATGACATCGGTTCGAATTCAAGCATGCAACGCTTAGGCTATTCAGAGCTAATTTGCGTGTTGTTATTATCGCATACTAAAGATGAAGGAAAATGTACTATGAAAAGTATTATACACAGTTATGTTTGAAACCCGTCGATGCGCCTTGGTCAACTGTGGCGGGTATATTCCGTTCTTTCTGTAACGTCGGACTTTTTTTCGCAAAATGAGGTTAACAATAAAAAATATTGCATGTTTGTAATAAATAACACTTTTTAGTTGAAATCTTTATATTATTTCATGGACAAGATAACCAGTGGCAAAATTCAGTATTTTAACATTGCCCAACAGATGGCACGCAACATGAGAGTAACTTAAAAGTTCACGACACAGACGGTTGTGTCGCCGCCATTCCCAGATTTTTTAAAATCTGTTCCAGCCCAGCAATGGAACATTTAGATTTTGGGTGGAGGATTTGTAATAAAAAAGTACTTATTACTAATCTTATCATATAAAATTCGTTTAGCCTTGATTTTCTAGAACTTTGATATCAACCTGGATTTGATAATGTCAATTATATATTGTGCAATTTATTATAAATGACAGTGGAATTTTGTATCTGTGGATTATCGTACGAATATTGCATAATATTTTTTCACTTTGGCAAAATAGATTATTAATTAATCATATTTTTAGTTTATATTTACTCAATTTACAGTTTGCATGAAAATTAAGTTTAAATTATAGTGATATTATATAATTAAAAACATGGTTATAAAATTTATTTTGATAAAAATATATACTTAGGTATTATGGGTCGTCGGTTGGAAATGTTCCTAAAGCGCTGTTCGCGTTTGATTAAGTTCTTGCATACCTATTACAAGAAATCATGTACGTTTCCAATAATCGAATCTCCCTCTAGAGCAGCAGCGCATAGCAGTTCATAGGCGTTTGCTAAACTCGTACAATATTTTTTTTTTAATATTTTTGTTGGGGTTGTAAAGTAAAGTTATCGAGATATAAATGGTATTATGTAATCGTTTCTTACCTTTTCATCAGCGATTCCATGGTTAACAAGTACAGCAAGACCTTTGGTGCTGAGGGCAGTAAATAGTTTTTGGCCAATACGCCTAACGACAGATTTCATAGGACACAGATCGGTACCTGAAACAACAGAAAGGATTTTTAAATAATTTATTTAAAATTTTACCGTTCTGCATATTATCATGTGAACAAGTAGGACGCAATTGGGATCACGGTTGGAATACCAAGTAGGCATAATATATTTAAATTTCATTTAAATAATGGATTAGAATCAAAAATATTTATTCAATGTGCTTGTTTTGCTTTCTTACTTTTACTTAAGAACTTCAAAGTGGCAAATGAGAAACAAACAATTGTGTTTTTTGTATTTCAGGTAAGTAGAACCTTTTTTATGTTGGACAGTTCATTTTATGATAAGTGGCTGTTGAAGGCCACTGTATTGGGCCCATGCTTAACAGGGCCTTGCCGAGTGGTCAGGCTATGTACCCGTGGTTCTGGCATAAAGGCGAAGGACACCGATTAATAAAGATAAAGACACCGAGGAGAGTTAGTGGATGTTCCCGAGTCGGGTGACAATATTATTCTTTGGGTTTACTAGTGCCAACACAACACACACAAAACTTGACAAACGAACTGGCTTAACTTGTATATGTGCATGATGTGATGTACAATATGTGTAGGCGTATTCCATATCCCACAGCGATTCCCTCACAATGGTATTTACTCAATCAGATTTGCATTCATTAAAAAGAAGGGGAACGGATGCGTTTCCTACTTCATAGAACGGGGCTCATAATCTAACGCTTTGAGGAAACTATAGAAAAGTGTAATAGCACAACTTGCACACGTATGACATGAAGAAGCATGCGCCAAGAAAAGTAGGTATGTGGATGAACTTCTAAATCAAATTTGAATATTAACAACGGAGGTTTTTGATTATAGTTCTCAAAATAACTTATCACTTCTTGATTTCAGTTATAGCTGCGTGATTATGTTTGTGTTGCCTACTTTTCTTATCAAAATTATACTACCTATACGTTATAAATCTATTCTAGAACAATTGTAAAATTAAAAACGTGTTTTCATGAAAAGTTTGTTAACGTAGTGTACAATCTACATATTGATATTACTTTACCGGTGCTTGAAATTCCATCAACGCTCTTTCCTGAGCCTAATAGTATTATTACACGCCGACAAAGTGAATGCACACCTGCAGTTTATTACCTTCCCGCATTTGGACTTCTTTTGTTTACTATGTGTTTAAAATATATAATTAAGAAAAACATCCTATTGTTACTGTACTCGTTTATGGCCGCAGGTGTGCAGATTACGTTTTCTTGGAAAATTCAGTCCACGCGGTCGATTGTTGTATTGTATAAATTAGTATAAAACAATGCCAGAACGAAGGGGTGAGGCAGTCAATCGAGGTTTACGATACGACCAAGACGTGTACATTCGATAAGCTATTATTATTTTAACCTGCAACAGGTAGGCAGACAAGCAAATATTTTGCAGTCGTATTTTGTAGTGAAGTCGAGTCGACTAGTAGCCTGCAGGGGGGGGGGGGGCTGCCCAGCTGCCCATCCCCCCCATATGTACCTATCCGTCACAGACTGCGTTTGCTATAAGGACGGCAGATTATATTATAAAACCAAATTAGTGGTCAATCATGATCATCTTAGTCGTAAATGCCAACTGCGTTCAGAACTTTTGCTTCAGAGCCCAAATACTGCTATTTTTTCTTTTCTGCATCGCGCGGTCTAGGGCATCGCTTTTTCATTGGCATGCATTCCGTCCTTTACGTCGTCAAACCAGCATTATAAGATCCAATTTATCTATTTAATCTATCTAAGGTCCGGATAAACCAAATGAGTATCAATCACAGAGGGAAGTTGCTTTAAATGATGTGACCTGGAAGATTTTGCATTTAAAGTCGCGGTTCACCTCGTCTTGCGCAATATGAATAAAATATACCACTCATCATACATTCCCAGTTAGCTGAAGGTCCGGCCGTGACACCGTTCTACCGATGGCATACTCTCTGACATATATTTTGCAAATTTAACAATAAAATGCGGGTGTTTTTTGTTATTTCTTTATAAGCAACTTTGTTATGAGTTTTATTGTTACCAAATAATATTACTTTGACAATAGTAGCTACATTGAGTGTCTTTGTTTGTTCTTACTTCTTCGCGGTTTTAATTGACTATGGTGAAATTCGATGCTATATATATTTTTTATCACGGAAAATAGATAGTTTTCGGGGATGTCCGTTCAAAATTTACGCGCTTAAAGCTGAACATTATTAGGTATAAAGGTATATAATTATCATAAATAATGGATCCAAAAATTGGAATGGATGCAACATTGACTCAAAAACTAATATTTCCACGAGAGTGAAAAATAAATACAGTAGTCAGAGTATAAATTATATAGGACATATAATAAAATAGAAATAGACACTTACTGCCCAAAGATAAATCAAACCGTTAACAGTCGCCATTTTATTTAGTTAGTAGGTTTCGTGACGTCATTCACCATTACTAATTTTAACAGACACATTGGTTGATTCTATGAGATTGTTAATATCGTCGTCGCATCATTCAGGAACGACCATCAATTTGTTATAGTTAATACTCATTAGTGAAACGAATTTTATCATATTATATATTATATTATGTATTGGAGAAAGAGTTTCGTAAATTGGAAGTAGGTAACTACAGTAGGAATAGCAATGTATTTGTATGTAATTAAAAATGTATTTTATTTAAAAATGCCGTCAAAATGTTTGTTGTTTTTCATACCAACCATAGATAATACACTATATATAGAAATTCAACAGTGTCCTTTGTCGATAGACAACGAAGGCAAACTTGTTCTTTGTAAATTAAATGACCTTTTGTATTTGGAACATCTTGTGAAGAGGTTTTTATCCAACAACCTATTTTCTAAATTATAACAGATCTAGCTAAATATTAAGTGTTGTACCTATGCAGTTTTTAATCTTTAGTTTACATACTTCCTTTACTTTTTAGTAAAATCCATACTTCTTCTGACATACAGTTTTCTGTTAGATACATAAAACCGTATTTATTGTAATGACAAGGATTGCTCATAATTCATGCTCGTGTACAAATTCTAGAATAGTGACGTAACTTACCGGTAAACCATTACCGATTATTCTATGATTGTTTATTATTTATGGTGCATGAAGGTTGGCGTGACACTTTTATGGGGATCCTTACTTACGTTACTATAATTACAATATGAATCACTCCATGGAAGTAGGTGATTAGGTTTAACATTTCTATGCCATTTCCGTTATGGTTCAGGAAAATACTTCTGCGTATATAATGGACTACATCATAGAAGGATAGTAGATTTATAACATGGTTGAATATTTAACTTTTATGAGTCTATATAAAGTTGAAAAATCATAACTGATAGCTAAAATTGTGTTTATTAGAATAACCATAATCATTGAGAAGAGCTACGAAAATACCCCTGAATATTTTAAAAACTCTTCTGCATACTTGCTAATTGTAATTATTTAGTTGGGGAGTTATACTAAATATTCACTTAGCACGTACACGGTTTATAGTAGTCTAAAAGTAACGCGAAAAAAATCGTCCAGGTAATAAATAAACTTGCTTGAAGTTTTGATTGTGTTATTTATAAAGTAATCATTTTACAATGCGGAACACTAAAAATCTTGCGAAATCGAAGTAAAAAGATATAAGTGAACCCTAGGAACTGAAACCGATGCACAAGATGCGATCTATTATGATCAAGATATCATCTATAATGATAATCATGATAGTATGAAACTATCAAAACTAGATTCGTAGAAACCAAACTTAGTAACATTACCATAAATATAATATAGACACGTTACAGGTAAAATATACATATTATGTATAAAAGCTGAAATGTATAAACGAACACAGAATATCTTATTGGGTAGCACAAGAGTTGTTTTTGGGACAATTAACCTAGTAACAGAAAAGGAGTCGGTACAATATTATAAGGACTCTTTAAGTTTCAAGTGTTAAACAATTACCTACTGTTCCGATATCTTATTATTTTCATTAACTTGTCTTACCATCTGTTAAATTTTAACTAACACTCTTTGTATGAAAATTATGTCGAATTTTAACTGATGTTAAGGCAAATGAACGGTCGGTAAGATATAAGAACTTGCCTTTAATCAAGTATTCTTCTTCCACGCTGTTAATATGGGTATAAATGACATTTAATTTAATATAGGTATAAATGTTCCAATTCAAAAACGTAATAATAGGTATTAAAAGTTTTTGTTATGATTAAAGGCATACGGAAATTCCATATGGCAAAACTATGTTATAAAGCAGGTAATAACGAACTAACACATTGAAATAATTTTTAATAATATTTGACTCGAGTATATCTACAGGTTCTTATATATTTTGTGCATAAAGACATTGGAAGCGGGCATTGACCGGCTTTGAAAAATTATGTCCGATGAAAACACATTTAGGTATTTAATTTTGGAAGTATTTTTGACATTGCTATTCAAGTAATACAGAATATTATTATATACTGGCTTCTGCCCACGACTTCGTCCGCGTGGTGCGGTTTTTTAACTGTCCTACGGGAACTCTTTAATTTTTCGGGATCAAAAGTATCCTATATGTTGACCAGGGATATAAGCTACCACCATACAAAATATCATTTAAATCGGTCCAGTCGTTTCGGAGATTAGCCGGTACAAACAGACAGACAAACATACAAACAGAGAAACAAAAAAATTGAAAAAAAAAACGAAATTAGTTCTATTTTACTTCTTACATCCCCCTGATTCGGTTTTTAGCATATTTCTTCATTTAAAGCATACGAAAAAATTATCGTTATTGCATATTAATAGATATTTATGTTTATTTGCGTGTTATTTTATTTATCTACATATTGCTTCTTATCGAAAACAGCGTGATACATCGGAAGTAATTTAGATTTTACATGTACCATTTTTTCACCTTTATTTACATCAAACACCTAGTTAAAATATTTCGGAAGTAATATTTTGAGTTCGATAATTGAAAACTTATTTTTTTAATTTGAAGTGACAAACATCGAATTTTTGAGTGGCAAGGTGTGATATGATTGAATAAATATTCAAATTGAAAACCTTTAAAATTCATTTTTCGATATAGGTACTTAACATGTTGTTTTTATACAATTGCGATGTAGTAGATTTCCCCAATCAATTATATCAATAATGAAGGTAAATACAATAAAATAATTTAGTGACGATTCCTGTTTTAGTCAAATTATTCATGATTAAACGAGCTTACATGTAAGTGAAGTACTATCGCAGTTATATGCGTGCCTTTTATTTGAAGATATTATATCCAGATCGCTTCGTATTCCCATGAAAATGTTGTGTTATCAAATCTGAAGAATGAGTCTGCCGGGGCGAGAGAGAAAGAAGAAACTTCAAACTCCCTTCTTAAAAGCAGAGAATGTGCGAAGTAGCTGGTACAATATACAATAGGGGCAGTATATGTGTTCATAATTTACATGATTAATGAAGCCTACAAAATATAATTTATTGTAATAAAGGAATTTTAAAATAATAATTACTCATTTTCATTTAAGCCCACCCATTGTTCTTTCCTCACGGTTAGACATGGCTTCTCAAGAGTATCAAGTTCCACGTAAGAGGAGACTGATGTGTATAATAACATAGCATAAAATATATCTTGAGTGTTAACATGTAATAGATCGCCAGCATTATACTTATATAACTTTTAGTAAAGTAGTAACTAAAAATTCACCTAAGTTTATCTATGTCGTTCTAAGCAGAGCGAACTGTGAATTATTTGTGAGAAACAGACTCCGACTTTTCATAGAAATTTCCCATAAGTCAAAAATTACTTAGCGGACTTTATTCAAATCTTTTTCATCAAATCATCATATAGATCATCAATCAACAATATTCAGTTATAACAATAGCTTTAAACAAATTTAAAATAACAATCGTGTTACATGACAATAACATGCTAGTATTTTTCAAGTTTGTTGCCTTTATAAATTTATTATTTTATGACGCCATGTTTGTTTTTAGAATTTTGTCTCCAAAGCCTTTGACGTAAATGTTTTATTTAAATATAGAATGATAACAGCTGAAATAATCGGAATTTTTCAATTGTCCTCCGTCAATCCTTATTGGTGTAGCAGCCATGAAATACTTTAGATCCGATTTTAACCAAAGCGTAGAGGGGCAGAGAGAAGAGGAGATGCGTTCTAAATGACCAGTAAGTTCGTTATTTTCATAGCATCTGTTCGCGTATAATCGGTGGACACCATTCAATCGCATAAGAAAGGTGGCATATTTATTTACACACTTCTGCTGCGGAGAAATGTATAATGAATAGTTAATTAATTTATAAACGTCAAGGGTGCGCAGGGTAAACCGTGCCAGGGATTTTTAAAGCTTCTTTATATTTAAGCTAATAATTATTTGTTAATACATTTGTTATAGTCTAAAAATGTTCCTGATATACGTAAGTATATAAAATTTGATGGAAATACATAATAATTCATAATTACTATTTAAATTTTAATTTAATATAACATGTACTTAATAGATACAGATTATTGGAATTGCTCCCGACAATTCTGAAAAATGACTTCTCGGTATACTTTAGACAAGCGAAGCCACACGGAAAGCTATAGGGAATATAATACAAATATATATAGGTATGTATTATTGTATTTCGTTAAACCAGTATCTATGATTTTCACAGAACAATAGCAGATATTATCAAAAAGTAGCGAATAGCTCATATTAATCAAAATTCAACTATAAATTAGATTTGCTTATCATACTTAAAATTTCATTGCATGTAGGTACCTATTGTATGTCGCATTTTTTTAAAGAAAACACGCGTTCCGTATCAGTTTGTTTTCTTCAGTTCGTGATTTATATCCTTTGCTAAGATCGATGCGATAGTTTTACTTCAAATATTTAGAGTAATAAAGAGATACGTAATGATAGAACACGTGTGACAATTAACATTATGTCATATAAAACTGGTAATATATTTATGATGAACATAATATTATGTTTACCGTAATATCTGATAAAATATTTTTTAGACAATTTCAGAACTAGAAAATTGTTAATTTCTTTAAACTGGCTAACTTAAGAAACTACGTGAAGAAATGTATTAAAAAAATCCCGCTATATTTTAAATATTAAATCTTTGGACCAAGCGTAATAGCAAGGCAGGTAGCCGGAGTTTAAAAAAATCTCAACTCGTCAGCACATAATATTGCGATATTCGTTTTAACTTCGTGAACTTTGTTCTATCCTACAAGTTTTGTTATTGCAACATAAACCTCATGTAACGATCTTTTTGTTTATAGATAGAGGCGTGAAATGAGAGCAATTACAAATGTCAGTTGCATAACTGTTACGAATATGACTGTAGACTTTAAAAGAGCAGCCATTGATTGTATATGAAAATAATAACAAAGCTCTGAGGCCCTAAAGCTGTCACTTTTGGAGAATCACTGTGTGAAATTGATATGTGTCTAGATATAATAGTAGGTGTAATACATAGCTTATTGTTCCACTTTATTTTGACACTTGTCATGGCCCCTTTTCCTTTTGTTGAATGTGATTAGAGCTAAGGCAGTGTCAGCTACAAAATAATGACTAAACCCCTTAATCATAAAGTTATAAGAGTTACTAGCCTATATAGTTAAAAAAAAGAGGGTTATTCTTAGAGGGATTATTATTGATCTGATGCCATTACTACATTTTCGCAATCGCACCATTCGCAATATCTGATTCTTACTTCGTTAAGCCCCCGTTCAGCCATGCAAATAAAAAAACACCCGCTAAGTAGGGTTTTGAGACTGACGGTTTATTTAGACATGCCTCCAATCTCAGAAAAAATATATTTTGTATTAGGCTCCAATCATTATAACCGCTGATATAAAGAATCCCTGATTTAAAACAGGTTTTCTTTTTCATTTCAAGAAATAAACAAATACGGTAATAACACATTAAATTACTAATACAATATAATCCTACAATACAATAAAGTTTCTGAGGCAAAATTAATTAATACATTTATAAAATTGGAAAAGTAGAGGAAATATTTTTTTTTAAAGCAATACCTTCACAAAAATAAACTGCGTGTGTATTATCACTAATTACCACATTAACTAAGTACGTCGTGACGGTGAAGGAAAACATCGTGGGGAAACTTCCACATGCACTGAGATTAGTAAATTGTGAAATCCGTGTTGGACATGCATCGCCGAACATTTATGGAGTGATATTGTTTGAACTCGAATTGAAATAAAAGCAAACTCCGGCGAGTATGTATTCATTGTTACTTTTAAAATCGGCATACAAAAACACACACAGTATAGCCCCAAGTTAAGCAAATCACGCTTCTGTTATGGGAAACATACAACGGACCACTCTAGGGCCGATTCCAGAAACCCAGACCATAGTAAATAATGGAAACTTCGTTTAAGAAATATATATACCACGCCAGTAATCGATTCCGGAGCCTCTGCACTCCGGTGAGCTCACCACAGAGACAGACCACCACAGAGAGTTAAACTTCTGGAAGACTAATGTGTACAGAATAGAACTGAAACAAAGTAATCTAAGCTGCAATAAAATTGGCGTTACGACACAAAGATTGCCTGTTTATATCTAGGTGCAAACAAAGAATCGCGGAAGCAAAATTACACTCAAAATAATGTAGGCAGTTACGTAATACTAATAAAAGAATAGAGTTGTGAAATAGTCTCGATGTCATCACGAGTCCTTCGAATTAATATTTTTAAACATTCCGTTTTATTAACTACAGGTTTGATTTAAATAAAGGATCTGTAAGTAACCTATAGTTCGTTATTTGTGTTATTGCAATTACTTTGTCGTATAAATACTTTGGAAGCGGTGGTAGACTCAAGGTTTGTAAAATTCCCTTTTGAAATAAATACCTTCATTTTCATAATAGCTTCCTATAACCGTCCTTTATAGCTAGGCTCGATATATTAGTGCCACGCTTGTCTAAGGCGGATTGGTGGGATTCATACATTGGGAACTTCACAGTGTTTAACATCAGCACGCAGTAATCAGAAAACTACATAACGAGCATATTTCCTGACCGGCATTCGAATAAATGTCTCTGAAATTAGACGTAGGTTTATTATTTTAATTGTAGTATAGGTTCATGTCTGTCATGATCTCGCCTGATGTGGAATGGAGATATAGTCAAAGATAGAGAACGCCTACCTAGAAAATACCTATTCACCTGCACTATTTTATTGTATGACACTGCTAACTCCTATACATTGGCATTGTCAATAGTTTCAGATGTTGAAAACAACTTCTTTCGTAATAAAATAATGATATTGTATTTTAATTTACTTTTTTCTTGCAGGAAGCAATTAACAATGTTTTATTTCATAGTCCTTGTAGGGTTCCGTAGGCAATTGGACAAAACCGGAACCACAATAAATTCGTCGTGTCTTTATATCTCTGTCGGATTTTCCCGAAAACTTAGCTGAAAAATGCTGAAAATATATATTAATGTGTGCCACAACACAAAGATGTAGTAAAACCGAAAACGATAATAATATAAATAATATAGGGGTGTGGCTGACATAATGAAACTTTTAATTATGAGGTGGAAAATTTTGTAAAAATTTAAGGCTATACCAGTTTTATAATATTTCTAACGAAAAGTGGTTATGATTACGGTTTATAATGTAACTACCTACCAATAATAATAACTCTAAGGAACCCTCCGTTGTGCGTGGACTAACACGCAATTGGTCTATTTTATATATAATAAATAACCATTTATGTGTCGTTGATGAAAAATTAAAGTAGTGAGTAGAACTACTATCTAACAACCGTCGCAGTTGAAGTCATCATCATGTGTTTAAACAATTATGTCTTTAGTTTTATGACTAAATACAACAGCATTGTCGTGCAAACTTTATAGCGTGTTTCCTGTATCACTTGACTAGAACAATATTTAGATAAGTTTTAAATAAACAATTTATAGGAGCAAAATTATGTGAGCATTTGCAGATTTTTAGTGAATGCTTGTGTTGAAATTTAATACAGTAGGTAAATTGCATACTTAATGAAATTACATACGAAGCACTCCTTTATCTATGTGTGTTATTTTTCGTTGAAGTAGTAGGAGGTATGTATTAATTTTCCTGTTGTTGTTTTTCGAAACAAGAGCTGTCATTTCTTCATTATTACCTCTTATTTGTAAACATTGGGCAAAACCACACACCGCAAAACAATTACTTTATGTTGCTTTTAATTTTCTGTGGGCAGTGTCATTCGCAATGTTACTAGTACAAAAAAATTGTTACTCACAGAAATGACAATGCTTATTAGAAATTGTCGGCATGCATGTATGTAGTGTAGTATTACATAAGTTAAATAGTCACTATTAATTATCACTAGTAATTAGCTGACTAAGTTTTGCACATACCGGAAAATTTTATGTGTAGGTATGTGATATGATACTGCAATGACTACGCCAGAAGAGATTAATTTAAGGTTATAAAACTTTGAAATACAGTTGGTGTTGCATTTAAAATTAACAATTTTATGTACAATTGCTGCTGCAAAATAAAAATTCATAGGTTTTTTCAGCCAGAACCGTAAAATATTTTTAAAATGTGTACTCTGAATTTAATAATAATATGGTAATATAACGTACATAACTAGCCAAACTAAACTCATAAACTCATTTATTCTTAACTATGTTACACGTCAGGGTTATATACATATATTATTACAAAATCTTTAGTTAATTGTTTGTCGTCAATCTTTGTAATCCATAAATTCCTTCAAGCTATAGAAGGTGTGCTCGATTAGCCACTTCTTTAGCCGACAAGTGAATGCGTTTAAACTGCCGGAAACTGTGATTTTGATCGGTAGTTTATTATATATAGTCGGACCCATAACAGGTGTTAGCGTGTTAGATTTTTCCAATCGCCTCGGCAACGGTGCAATCCTATCTCTATTCCGAGTCCGATGTGAATGTATGTCGCTATGCTTTGCATACATGGACTCATTGACTCTGACGTATAGGGCTACTTGATGTACCAATATACACGGTAAGGTGAGAATTCGTAACGTTTTGAAATGGGGTCTGGCTGATTCCCTATTAGGTAGACCTAGAATAGCACGCACGGCCCTTTTCTGCATGCGAAAGGCGCGCTCCCAGTCGGCAGCGCGAGCCCACAGCTCGGTACCGTATTGTAGGAATGAATGCACCGTAGCGAAATAGCATGACCGAACCGCGTCAGTAGTTCACATGCGCGACAATCGGCGCAGTGCGTAGCATGCACTCCCTATTTTCGAGCATAATTTATGTATGTGGTTTTCCCACTGTAGCCTTCTATCCAGCTGGAAACCAAGAAATGCTGTATTTTCGAGTTGGTCTATTTTTTTGCCATTTACATCTACTGACAATTCATGCTGTCCACTGTCAGACAGTTGGAAGTGAATAAAGTGTGTTTTGGTGAGATTTAGCGCTAACCCATTGACTTGGAACCAACTATATAATTGGGCTGCCACTGTATTGAGTCTCTGTTCCAAACGGTCAATTTCAGGTGCGGTTAATCGTAAAGCTGTACGCTGACGATGTGGCAGCGATCGCGCTGCCACATCGTCAGCGTACAAGAATACTTCTGCTGATGGCACGGCCTCAGGTAAATCATTCAGTAGCAATTATTAGACACTGAAGACCCTTGTGCCACTCCCATCTTTGTCTCCAATGGGTCAGAGGATGTTTTTCCTCTATTACCAATCACCACCTGCTGTCTTCCCCGCATCAAATTCATTAATAATCTGTGAGCATAACCGTCTATACCATAATGCCGTAATTTTGTAGACAAGACGTCATGGTTTGCGACGTCGAAGGCTTTTGATAAGTCATAGAATATTACAGCAACGCACAGTCCATCTTCACGTGCAGCGACTATGTGACGTATAACTTCGCGCGCCAGTGATGTTGTCGACCGACCTTCCCGGTATGCGTACTGTCGATTAGATAATGCATCAGTTTCATCCAAAAACATGTTAAGGCGTGAACTTATGCCATTTTCTAGCACTTTTGCTATTGCTGGTATAATGGATACAGGGCGATACCCATCCATGCAGTTCCGCTTGCCCTTTCCTTTGAACAAAGGGGATATCTTACTAACTTTAAGTTCTTCGGGATATTGTCCATGCTTCAAACAGTAATTGAAAACGTGAGACAGTGCAGGAGCAAGTGGTAGTATGGCAGTACGAAGAAGCTTCATGGAGATGCCATACACGTCTTTAGATTCTTTTGGCGGAATTTTAATGGTTACAATGCGAAAGACTTCGCCAGGTGTAAATCGGCGTAGTCGGAGAGACCGATTGGGGAGCGGGCGGACAAGACTAAGTGCGCGCTGAGCTAGTGCTATGTCAGCTGGCGGTGCACCACACGTTTTCGCTGCGTCCAGGAACTGATAGTTCATGGCGTTAACAGCTTCTTTCTTACTCAAAAATCGGGTCCCATTAAGTCCAACTATTACGTCGGTAAAATCGATTTTGGGGGAGTTGTTCTTCCCCCTCTCTTCATTGATTATGCTCCACATAGCTTTGGAAGTATTATCTTTAGATTTGATTAAGTTTTCATAATGCTTGCGCTTACTATTAATTATTAAATTATCATAATGATCATTCATCCAAACTAGATTACACAATCGAGGAAACTTTAAAGATTTTCCCCTTTGTATCGGTTTTGGCGGTCAATGATTGTAATTACCAAGCTGGCTGTAGGTAGTCATCACAGATATATTTCTTAGAAGGCCGAATAGACGTGCATTGCAAACAAGCATTTGCACTTGTAATTAGAAATATAGTAGGTATAATCATAAAAGAGTAATACCAAGAATTATATTTGCGTAGTAGTAATGCAGAATCTACAGTAGGCAATATTCTAAAAGTTCTCCAATGGAACTTAGTCCGAATAAAAGAAATTGAACTTTGAAATAAAAGTAACTCTTACAAAATTCTTAGATGTTTGAAGAAAATGATTACCGGCCGATATAATATAAGAAGTTTGTTGGAGTTTCTAGTGGGCCATTTTGTTTCCTAATATCTACTCTTTTTCCATGGTAGGTATAACCATAAGAATGCAGATCTCCTTTTAAGGTTTAATGTACGTATGCGATGCGTCGTAAGTATATATTAATACAATATAACATATTGTAGAGAATGAGTAGTTTTGATAAACTTTATTAGTTTACAACTGAGATTAAGGTTTGGGTGCCATTGGATACGCAATGTTCCAATTAAACTTAAGATTGATTGTCTTGTATGTATTTATAGTCGTCTTAATTATCTGTTTTATAATTTACATATATTTTATAATAATATTTTTTTTAACACGCAACGCAATTTGTCTTTTTGTTTGGTTGGTCGGGGCACTGCGTTGTAAAAAGTTCTTCATATCGTAATGATTATAATAATTACACATTAATAACATAATTATTTTATAACGTAAGTATTGTGAGATTTTCGTTAGTTATTCAATTTCTTAGAATATTTAAGTAGTTAAGTAGGTACTTCTAATATATCAATGGAATAGATAAAATCTCACATATTATGTATACTATCACATCCTGATTGCATTTATGCGTTATCATTGTAGACATTCAGTACAGAAACATTAATGTTTACAATGGCGCGAAATACGATAAGTGTTACTGACAATTCTTTTGTCATAAAACTTTTGTGTATCTAGTATTACATTACATATTCAGATGAAAATGTTTGAATATAGATTAATAGCAACATCAATTATTAGATACTAGGATATAGGATATAATAAGTAATAAGCATATTATACGTAACAGCTACAGGAGCATTCTGGACCAAAATAATAATTTATAGTGGCCTAGAGGGTTAAACCGGTATTTTAAAAATATCGGGAGCTATATTAGCAGAAACAGGACCTTTTTAAAATCACTAACTGACTTGTCCATTTCGCTGGTCATCACTAAAAATACACATGCACTCATGCACACATGCACTCATGCACACACGCACTCATGCACATGCACATACGCACGCACTCACGTATATCAAGGTTTAATAATAATTATGCTTTAATACCTTTAATTGATTCATAAACGCAGAAAACACGCAGCGACTCGTACGAAATTGTGCGTAATTCTTACTAATTACGTAATTCTTACGTGCCTATGCCACGTGGGTATAACATAGCTTCCCACTGGTGAAAGAATTTTGAAAGTCGATTCACTAGTACCGGAGATTTAGATAGATAGATAGATAGATAACACTTAATTGTACACCATTACAGAAAACACAAATTAACTTATAGCCTAAAAATATTCTATATGTGGGGGGGGGGGGGAGATTTACCTTAAACATACAAACTTTACCTCTTTATAATATGCCAAGTCTCTGCGTATGCTATAAATATTATTCTCAGAAAGTGCTAGGTCTATAACTATCATCTTCGGTCAGTTCTAAAATATGACGCAAACTGTTAGTTCAAATCGAAATAAATTCATTGTACAGGAAAAAAATATTCGTCAACCTCGGCCGTCTCTATTTCTAAGAACGTAAGTTAGTAAGGTATATGTTAGGCTATATTTGTAAGTATTTACTGCTGTATTTTATAGCTAAATGATGTCTCATGTTTTACGATGCCATAATATAACCACATTTACAACCGAATACTTTTATCATACTATACACTTAACCTACATACACATATCAGTTTTCATTAATCTATTTTTCAGTAGACATTATTACAAATTAAACGAATAGATAACTCCTTAAAATAACATTTTCTATGAATAAAAATATTCATAAAAATTATATTGTATTTTTCAAACAACTATATTCTCTAGTCAACACTTCCCTTCCCTTTTAAAATATGATTTATAGCTAAGCCTCCGTTAATATTTAATTAGATTCTTCTTGTCACACTTATGCTGGTGTGTACCGACATTTAACCAACGATTAAAATAAAATAATCACAGTTTGTGCATACATTTTTAGCGGTTAATTTATTTTTACCATGGGTTAAAAGTCAACATTTAACCGGTGGTTAAAATAAAATAATCGATCAAAATGTATGCATAAACAGCGATTATTTTATTTTAACCATCGGTTAAATGTTGGTGTACACCAGCCTAAGGCTGGTGTGCACCGAAATTTAACTGACCAAAAGTAGGTTAACCAAAAGTAATCACTGTTTTTCCATAAATTTTTGGCGATTATTTTATTTTAACCATCTGTTAAAAGTCGGTGCACACCAGCCTTAGAGTGATATCATTTTTTGAGATTTGTGTAATACAGAATACAGATTTGTCGTAAGTAAATATTGTCAATTTGTGAAATCATCTCAGTTGCTGTATCTTTACTAAGCACAAGTATCGTCTTGCATGGAGGACTCATCTTTAGGCCGGTTCAGCTAAAAAATCCCAGCTCGAGACACTCGAGTGAATTGAGAAAAGAACTAAGCTAAGCTGATAGCCATAACTGACTATTATTATTATATAGATGTAATAAAAGACTCATAATAATAATAGATTATTATTATTTAGATCATCGACGCAAAGAAGCTAGTTTGTCAGTATTTTACAGACTTCGGGGAGTGTGCCATAGAATTGCATGAATTAATTCCTCCCTCATCTTTTTACTACCAGACAAGCAGACGTGCGAGCTCACGCCACCGATATATGCTGGACATATCAACAAAGCGGAACAAGTGCCATGGTACCACTTTTATCATAAGTACCATTGAAGAGTATAATAACTCTTTGCCGTCGTCTGTTTTTCTTGAAACATACAATTTAGGTGTCTTCAAGTTCAAGTGTGTTTCATAATAGACTGCATTTCCACCTGACATCAGGCGCAATGTGGGTTAAACGCAAAACTATGTAAAAAATATATCTTCAAAAATGTCTTAATGCGTAAATGAGACAGTAAACTTCATTCGGGTCACTTACCTGCTCGCTTAGATAATGTGTGATTTAATCACACTTTAAATTTCTCTGAGTGTGTCTAATTTATTCGATTGCCTTGTGACTAAATTATGACGTATGTTATACTTCACGTCATTGCACGACATACCACATGTGCGCCAGCGCAACGTGAACACTTATCAGTACTTAACGCGTAAAATGAAAGTAAACCGCATTGCTCCTGTTTTTATTGTTCTATAAGCATTTGCTGTGTTTTATTTTGTAACATTGATTTCGAATGGTTGATTGTTTCTAGGGTTTCGTAGCCATTTTGCTCAAAACGAAATCCTTATACATATCTTATACCTCCTTATACCTTTCGTCAATTTATCTCTGTAAGTTACACTCATTTTTCTCGGAAACTATTGAGTCATTGAGTAAAATTTTATATCAATATGAAAGGTATATGCCGATACACAATGTTGTATCGATATCGCGAAAAAATATAAAAATAATAACTCCCAGTCATATTCAATGTATGTACATCATGGTTGAAGAATACTTGTTTTTTTTTTATTGCAGGAGATCAACAGACAGGCAGGCGGCCCACTTGATGGACAGCGGTTACCATCGCCTATGGACATTTGCAACACCAAAGGTGCTACGAATGCGCTGCTGCTCTCTTTAGGGAGCCTGGAACCTGGTCACTAATGCCGGAACACAACACAAGGTTGTTATGGCGACATACTCTAGACCAGGGGTGGTAGCCATCCAGTCGGGCAAATGCCCTACCACCTGGCTGTGGGTTGTTTTGTCGCCTCTTACGACAGGCCGCCGGGCCGCAGGAAATTGTATTCTTTCTGCGTTCCTGCACGGATAAACTTGCACTTGTATATGCATTTCAGGAAAGTTTACTCCACACTACAAACAAATGTCATGAATTTATACGATATACATACAGTCATACATAGTATTTACATATTTTGGTAAAGCGAATACATAAATGCCTAATAAGACAATAAATGCACAAACATTAATTAAAAAAACATTGTAAGTTGCTAGGGTTTAAAAATTACATAGCCGACCTACTTCCAGTGAAAATCTTTCATCAATGAAACTTTTTGCGATTTGGTAGCCAAATGATAAAAACAGTGTAGATCATCGTCTTTACGGAACCCTTTTTAAGCGTGTCAATTACACGCACTTAGCTATTTTTTAATTGTTCACTCTACAGCTTATTCACGTGGGGTTATTTAATTATAAAAGTGTGTTCAAAGAAAACAATTTTAAAGTCTAATAGTGATATATTTTTAAACTGCTATCTGGACATCAAACACGTGTTTTCCAGTCATTGATGTTTTAAAAAAACGGAATAAGTTTTAAAAATAAACTGTTTCCAATGTGTTCGTTACGAGATATTTTAGTAGAAACCGCGACAAAAACATGACAATTTGTAAGATTTCACACAGAGGCTGCGTCACCTCTAGTTACATTGTTGTATTTTATTTAAAAAAAACACATTATACTATTGGTAAAAAATGAATGGAATATATTTATATTCTAGCAACCTCCAAAAACATGTATAAAAACTGTGCTTTTTATGATTTCCGAAACTGTAAACGCCCCATTACTAAGCACAGGCGCCATTGTTAGGGGATTGGACAGTATACCCGCCGCGCTTTGTTATATATATAATTTACTTGTATAATAAAAGCTACCATGCTTGTCAAGATGGATTGGCGGATTTAACACATCAGTAAATGAATATCAGGCCAGAAAACTGCCTAAGAAGCCGTGGCGGCTTTTTGCAACTAGAATTCATACTCGCGACATTTGAGTTTGACACGCAAATGCGTTAAATACTAAGCCACGGCTTATGGTTTGGAACGCAAATGTGTCTGTGTGTTTGTATATCACATTTTTTTTATGTCGTTATAGTATTATTAGTTGTGTGAGGATAGTAGTATTTTAAACAACATCGAAATGATTTTTCAAGATTACACTGAAAATACCTTCATTAGTCAGACCTTGAACAAAACTTACGAAATTCTGTAATGACATTTTAATTTGAGTTCATAATTCGGAAGATTAGTTTCCACATCGCACAAATGAGACAAAGTGTACTGTACTCTATAGAGCTGATTTTTCAAGTGGGCCTTCCCAAATCCTATACTAAGATATAAGAAATAGCGAAAAATGGTCGAAGGAGTCTCTAGGCTAATTTTGACGAAAACCAAAGTGGTGTCATTAGGTTTTCAAAAATTAATTACCCTTGTTAGGAATAATATTTATTATAGTATATACTAAATCATACTGTAACTTGTAAGAATTAATTGCTATGAAGCAATGTCAAATGACAAACCAAGAAAAAAAGGTTGTTTTTAATAAATATGTTTACATTTTCGTATAGATTTTATCCCCGGTAAAATGGGTGCTCCTTTAATTGCTCCTAAATATTTCAAGTGATAGAGCTTAAGAAATGGATTCTACTTAAATTATTTTGATTTTGAGATACGGAATATTTTCGATAAATAGCTTTTTCTGCGGTTCTCGGATGTGTTTCAACCTACGAAACCTTTCTATATGCGTAGATCTAGACGCACGGCCGAATTTTTATCTTCAGATATCGGGACCTTGAAAATCAGTTAGGTGTTGACGCAATCGACATCCTCGCGTTAATAAATACTTATAAAAGATACTTATAAAATTAAGTTCTTCTAATATTTAAAAACTATTGTTGCTAAGCAGGCCAGTTATGTACAACGAAGCTAGCGAATATTCTATTTTTAAAAGATCACATAAAGGGACTGACAAGATTAACCGACACTATGAATAGTATAGGTAAATAAATAATTCAGTCATCCTCGTTTCGATTCAAATCTCGTAATATTCCACTTTCCAGTACCAACTGAACTGTAATAACTGTATATGTATACTAACTGAATAATTGAATAAAACTAAATTCAATTTTTTTCTTCTGCAGCTCTCTATCTTATATGAACACAATTGCGCTATACTATATTACTAAATACTAGCGATGCTGTGGTTTCCTTGGCTTAGTTAGGACCACTGTTGCAATGTGTACTGTACCCTAGTCATAAAAATAACAGGATACTGTCAAAGAATTACAGGTAGGTAGTTGGCAAGATAGTTAGCACAAATCTATGTAGTGGGAGGTAGCGTTGCCAAATTAAGACTTTGCTAGATTATAAATGTGTATTTAGTAAAGTGCTTGCTACTATTTTAAAATTCACATACATTTATAATCAATATTTAATCCTTATCTATCCTTATCTAATCTAGGAAAAGTCGATAAATTGACAATAACAAGGTCTGCGCAGATTGGTTTTATTTCAAAATATAGGAAAACAGGCTTACAGGTATACTAGCTTCGAGTTTTTGCGTTTGTAAGTTTGTAGTATATGTATATTTACAGGAATTCTAAACTTCTAATTTTTTGTACAATCAAGAAAAAGACCTTCGTTATATTTGAAGAAAAAATATATTTATAGTCAAAAGTCAATGGTGAAGTTAAGTAAATAATAATTATTTACATTGCTAATTGTTGCGAAGTCTGACTTTTTTGTTTTAGTTTGCTTATTAATTAATTGGTTGATTTTATTTGTGGCTCGATTTTTGTTATTTATTATTCAGTGTAATTATTTGATGTGTTGTGCTGTTGTTGTTGATGATGCACCGTACCAAAATCTTGTACAAAATTCTAATTCTAAAAAAAGCAAACGCTGACGTTTGGACATTCATCGAAAATGCTTAAGGTTGAATTATATGAACTGATTCTGAAATATAAGGCGAGATCTGTAGACTATTAGATAGACGAAATATTACAACAGTACGGTCATATGTGTTCCGTTTACCGCCATATCTTCCTCAGTTTAATCCAATTGAAAATTTATAGGGGATAGTGAAAACTTATGTCGCAAAAAATGTCACAATGAACATGAGTTCTATAATGAAATTAGCTGAGGAAAAATTTAATAGCATTCCTGTAGAGGAAAGGAAAAATGTTTGTCTACGTGCTATTAAAGAGGAAAATAAATTTCAAGGCAGGCTTTAGCCTGCTTTATCTTTAGATATAATATCAGAACAAATTAGAAATAAAAGATGCTAAGAGTATGAAATGTATGGAATTGAAGAAATTTAAAATGATGTTTAATATTAATATTTATTGTTTTAATATCGTTGAATATCATAAGTTTGAAATTAAGTACCTGCTTATAGAAATATATAAAAAAATAGTTTATTTATTTTTGTGCTGACCGTACACTACTACAAACGCAAAAACGCCTCGAAGCTAATTTATTTAAGCCACTTTATATAAAGTGGTCATAGTTCCTTACTAACGCGATGCAATTTAATATGTAAGAATAACACAATAAGCAATTTCTAAATATTTTTTCACAGATGTATGTATGTGTATGTATGTATGTACGCAACAAAAAATGTAATGAAAAACGACTGAATAGAATATGCCTTGACATGCCAGTTAAGGATCTTTTGTGTATTCAGCACCTTCACTTCGTGTCTCTCGCGAGGTCGTGAAATCCATTTGATTACTAACTCGTTGGCAAGGATATTTCGCAGGTGGATCACGTTATAATGCAAATTTAATACGATAATCTTATCTACCTACATGGTTCTTTAAGCACTCAATACATGATCCTTAAATCTACTGGATAACGGCTTAAAGGCTATCAGGGCTTATCAGTACCAAAGCTTGTTTGGCTAGTTTAAACTTTGAATACATAACGCGCGGATAGTAATCAATCATTTAAGGTTCAATTAAGGGATAAAGAGCTTATCTCCGCTATCGAAACATACATCTAATCATTCCGACAGCCATCAAAATAAATATATCTATGTCACTTTTAGATTGAAATAATATATGCGTAGTATGTTTAGAATAAGACAACATCTCGAAAAGTTATATTTCTTAAAATAATCTGTTCTTATGTATTATTATTATGTTCTACTCCTAAAATGAAAATTCAACATACAATTTTTGAATTGAATATTTAGAACTAATGCCGCTCTCGTCAGTGTGAATATGAGAACATTGTATGGGATTTAGGATCGAATGCCTTAAATGTAATGAGTAATAATAACTCTTGCTCTTGCGTTGGAATTAATTATGATTTACATTAACGTATTATGCATTCATTATTGTAGATACATGTGACACATGATAGTGACATAATAGATTTCTTAACAATCGTATGTTATGACGAAGTGATTATGAAGTAAAGCGATGCTTCATAATTAAGTAAACCATTGTACATTGGACGTGTGCAATTATGTTCAAGAAAATATATGCATACCATAAACTGACTTTACGTCATTAAGGAAGTTCCATTGTCGACGGTAAATAGGTACTAACCGACAGTAATTGCTCAATGAATAGAAACTGTAGTGAAATGTAATTAAAATAAACTACCTAGACCATTTGTTTAAAATAAACTTACATAGACTCTATCATTCAATTCATTATCTGATTTAATTTATTTGATTGTTATATCACCTGCGGTTATGAAGGACATAATCGTTTATTTCTTTGATAATTTCAATAAGTGTAGTCCAAGATAGATTTTTATTGATTCACTAGAACACAAAGATTCAGAGCATATTCTGGGTTTAACTTCCAGAAAAAATATTCACGAAGGTGACCTATCCGTTATTTAATCTGGATTTGAGTTATTACAGGCCCAAAAGTTGCTTTGTTTATTGCTGAAAATTTGTGTTATATTATGTAACAATAAATGATCCGACTGGCTGACGATATTTAAAAAAAAGTAAATATATGACAGAAGGTGGTCTTCAAATTTTAGGGTTTTTACTAAATCACAATCATTTTTCGTACGTTATTTATTTTCGAATTAACTAAGTATATTGAGATTGTTAGACCTTTTAAAATCAAATAACGAAATAATAGTCTGTTTATAGAAAGTATGGTTTTATAATAAAAATGCATCACATCAATCATTCAATCTATGTAAATAATTTTCATTTACGATAAAGTATTTAGTCGAAGAAACTCAACCAACCCAAATATGGTTAAATAAGTTCAATTAAACGTAGATTTAATAAATAATATAACTTATTAAAAGTAAAACATGAGTTACCTACTCTTTGTTTTCAAGTTATCCGTGCAGAAACGAAGAAAGAATACAATTTGCTGCGGCCGGGCGGCCTGTCGTGAGAGGTGACAAAAGAACCCACAGCCAGGTAGTAGGGTGTTTGCCCGACTGGATGACTACCACCCCTGAACTAGAGAATGCCGCCATAACAACGTAGAGATGTGTTCCGGTATTAGAGGCCATGTTCCAGCCTAACACATTGGAACACCTTTAGTGTTGCAAATGTTTATAAGCGACAGTAAGCGCTTTCCATAACAGTTGGGCCGTCAGCTAGTCTGCTGTACTCCAGCAATAAAAAATATGTTTATACTCCTTGATGTCTATCTATTTGGATGTTCATTTTATTATACTGGTTTTCCTTATGCGAATTTTATAATCAGACGCAAAATATCAGTTGGTAGCTGCATTATGAAAAAAACATAATTTATTTTAACCAACCGCCTCTGTGGTTTAGTGGTTTAGAGTTGGCACGAATTGCTCACGGAACTTAAAAATCCTGGGTTCATACCCTGCCTGAGATCGGCAGGGATCCAGAGTGTTTTGTTGAATATTATATTTGTCCATCTATTACAAATAAAAGAAATCAAAACGCCCATGAAATGTATTATGAAATACGTTAATATATTAAGCGCCTATAGCCTGTATCAGTTCTTGATATAAATACGTCATATTTTCTTAAGTTTTTGCGACCAGTATACATAATAAAACAGTTAAAACGTAGTTTTATTATATAAATACGTTGTTGATATTTCATCTGTTTGCTTTCATACTATCGGTTGCAAATCCCTGGTTTATCGGCTTATCAAATTAGTGATATCGGAACGAGTAAAAATTTGATTAAACTTCAAACAACCTTTGGATGGTTCAGATCTAATTCTAAAGATAGAGATTTAAGTAATGGAATAAAATATTAAGAGTTGTTATAATTTGTACCAACTGCTTTTGGCAGAACTCTGGTCCTTTTCATCATTTTTAAAGCTTTCACTATCCTATAGTAGCTCTGAGCTTCACTATACGTTATGGAAGAACCATACTATCTTTTCTCATTTTATAAATTATTCGATTCACACTTATCGCGTTTTTAAATATTCACCTCTACTACCTAACGGTCGTTTTCTATATGTTGCATAACTTAACCAACGGTAAGGCAAGCGAATGAATAGTAATGAAATGTAGGAACAGGCCATAAGAACACTAAATATAAATCTTTTCATTCCAGTCTGTTTTTGGGTTAACTTTGTTTAAAACCTCATGATTTAAATAAAAGTTATTGCAGTGATTCACTTCAAATATGCATGAACGTTACAAGAAATAAAGTGGCGTCCTCAAAACGTCCTTAAATTAAACATTGATGAGTCAAATTTCCTGCTACTCGAAGTACCTAACTGTACTGGTGTACAGTTTGCGACTGTATACAAAGCTCGCTTACAACCCAGGTTGACTTCTAACACATGGGCTTTATAAGTAGATCTGAGATAGAGTAGTACCCGGTGCCTAGTTTTTGATAAAAATATGTCTGTCTACATACGAGAGAGTACTCGTATATATATACAGTCAAATATGTCTATCTTATAAGTGTCCAGTTTGAGCCCAAATTTCTGGAACCCTAAAAACTAAAGAGATACTTACTTCACTTGACAGGCGCAAGAAATGTCTCTAAGCAGTTGGTCGTACCTATATATGTACGTACGTATGTATTTGAAGATTGGTTGACTTTGAATGTAAACAACAGATTTCTCTCAAGTTTTCGAATGTTGCTAAAAGTAATAATAGTAAGATCTGCACAAAGGATGTCAGTCATCGTTAGTCTGGGACATCCATTGTTTTATGATTCTTTTACATAAAAGTAAATTCGACTTACTTTTACCTGGCTTTTAAAAATAAATTTAACGATAATATGTATTTGAGTTAAAGTTTTAAGTGAGAAAAATCATGATGGTTAACAGTATGTTAAGATATTAAATGTTTTTGACTATACTTTTTGAATGTAAAAGTTCTTAGAAGTGCATATATACTAAACCTTTTTGGGAGAAGTTCGATGTTCAAATTAAAAAGTGATATGTGATCAATCACACAATATTTATGCCAATTTTCATTTGTTTTGTTAGTTCGTTGCACGTAATAAAGTATTTTGTGCAATGAGTTGCTAAAAACGCAAATTATATTACGTGCGGTGATAAAATATCTCAGCTAAATGTCTAAGAAAGAAATTTTTTGGGCCATTCAGCAGACATTAGGGGATGATGCTGTACTCTATTTTATGTTTGCGTACTGTATAGTAAAAGAGGTAAATGAAGCAGTAAAGATTATCTGGGCGGCCTTCCATCCATCCAACCATCATTACGGAAGAAAATGCCAAAAAGGGGAGAATCTGGTTTTGGAAGACAGAAGAATAACTATAAGACATATAGCTGAGATCCTAAAGATATCTTTTAGTACCGTTCAATTAATTTTTATTGATTCACTGGAGTTCAAAAATGTGGCGCCAAGATGGTTGCCACGAATGTTAACCGACGAAAAAAAAGCGACGTTTGGAACTTTATAAGCGTAATTTCGAAATGCTCCAGCGTGATTCGGATAATTTTTAACGTCGCCTTGGCACCATGGATGAAAGTGACTCCACCATTTCGAGCCTGAAATTAGAAGACAAGCATGTCTTGGAAACGACCATCCTTTCTGTCGCACATATAATAAATATTTGTTTGGCACACGCTGATGGTGGTGGGCCTAGGACACCCAGATAGATGTAGTAGTGGAAGTTAAAACACTGCTAGTTGGTGAAAACTTGTAATAATATCACTTTACATACGAAAGCGTCTGCCTTCGGCTACATTCCAATTGGAAGAACAAAAATGCAACCTCAATGTTGCAAGTTCAAAAATAAAAAATATTTTATGTTGGTGTTGCCAACATTATCCATCTATTAAGAAATTTCGTGTTGCTAGTACCGCTGGTAAAGTTATGGCCTGTGTTTTGAGATAGTGAACGAGTCATTTTTAATTATTACATATCAAAAGGCCAGACGATGACTGGATCTTAATAAGTAAATTTAATTTCGAATATGCGTGAAGCGATTAAAGAAAAGGGTCGTGGAAAACGCTTCCCTCATCGATCGGAAGTTGCGCTCAACGCAATCCGCTGGGATGACTTCAATCTCCTTGATCATCCACGATATTCTCCAGGCTAGCTTCAAGTGATTTTCACTTCTTGCCAAAATTAAATGAGAAAATTCGTGGAATTAAATTACACGATATTGATGCAGTTATGGCTGCCGTAGAGGAGTTTTTCTAGACTCAAGAAAAACATTTTTTCGCAAGGAATAAGAACTTAAGAAACCCGTTATTATAAACGCATTGTATTGGAGGGAGATTAAGTAGAAAAACAAAATATTTTTGTTAACATTTTTGCATTTTTTAATATTTATTTCAAGAACTTTTTGATTCATCCTGGTAAGAACTTTCTCAGAAAGACAAGGAAAAATCTTTGAAAACAAAAGCCAGCACACTTCTCAAAAAGCAAAGAAACTGTTCCGAAACAGAATTCAAATAAATGATTTCAAAATTTCTAGTCTTTGTAATCTTTATAATGCTTATACAGTAAAAAGCCTCCAAGGTAACATGACAAGGATAGAAAGTGAAATCTATTTAGAGGCTCCGTTCACCGATTGCATATTACCAGTTGGCACCGCAGCTACATTTTATTTACAGACAGCTTTTTCTGTCTCATTGTTCTTTTTTACTAAATTTAGGTTCTTTATTTATAACTACAAGATTATATCAATTGTAAAGTGTACCGTAGCCATTGTGGCAAAATGGACCTTAAAAAAATCGCTATGTTCGTCGTCTATTTATGTTACGGCCTTTTTCATTCTGCAGAGAAAATTTGATTTAAAAAATGTACTCTAGTCGCTGGATGGCTACATGTAATTTAATAGATTAAAAAAAAACACCTAAGAATCGTCATACCTATAGGTAAATATGAAAATGTTTGTTCTGTAACTGTAAAATATTAACACCTTTATTAATGTTAATCTGTGTCAAATATGTGTTTAGCAATATTAAATTTAAGATACAAAATATAAAATTAAATGAAATTATTAAGTTAAGTAAGTTATTTTTAAGTAATTTTTATCACGAAATACATAGATACTTAAAGACATTAGATAAGCAGCCATAAGTAAACCTTGGTAAATACTTCCTGGTAGGTGGTATAAGTATGGTGATAAACATGTCTAGTATAATGGTACGTAATTAGTTCCATTACTATTTGATGTTGAATAGTTTCAAATGAAAGAGAGAGCCCCAAGAGTTTAAAATGTCACACGATAAAACGAAATCAGAATTATATGCGTGACTATAAGACAGCTTTGTCAACTCGCCATTTATTATGTCTTTGACTCCGAAGTTGACCTATATGAAACATTTTCCACAGTATATTTCAGATATATGACCGTACAAAATGAAATATATTTGTCAATATTTAAAATCAAAAGGAACTTTTAGCAGACCGGTGGGTTTTTTTGGTATTATTCCCGGGAATTAATGTTAAAAACAAAAAAGTGTTATTAAACGCATAGACAATTACAACTGTTTACTGATCTACTAAAGAATTCTAATTTTTATTTTGTAATCTAACATTTTTGAATAATAAAAAAAGTTTCACTAAATCGTTAACATTTTCTTCGTAAACACAATACTTGCATAATCAAAAACTATATTCTGTAAAACGCTGGTTTTGTATACGCTTTGGAAAATAAGCAAAACTGTAATTGCACAGCAGCACTCTTCAAATCCTTTCCAAAAACAATACTAAAAGTAATGAGTAACGGTCTTTGTAAGTACACACGAAATTGTATCGAGTGGTGTGCATCCTTCACATTTCCCGACCATTTTTCTTGTATTATATAGACTTATTCCGAGCCGGCACTCTGCAGTGCCCATTGGTTTATTGATATCGACATAAAAGGTATTACGAGAGTACCTGTCTGTACCTTAACCCTCCACCCAGGTACGGAAACCACATTGGCGGCATTTACATCCGAGTCCCACACTGGTGACCCCGACGTGATTTGAACATGCAACCTTTTGATCTGGAGTCAGCATCTGAGCTCCACTCTTATTCATACTAGTTCGTAGGGTTCTTTAAGGTTCATAAAGTAGCCTACAAAGTTACTCTTTAACTCAATATGAATAAGACCGTAAGAGTATCGTATTTTATAAATGTCACTAGATTTATATAGTGTTAAATTTATAAATTAGTGTAAGTATATACATATATGAAAATTGTACAGTCGTATCTTATTTTTTGCTCCACCTACATCACCAGATGCCTGAAAGAGATCGCCTTTAGCGACAAGGACACCTGTTGTTTTGCCACGAAGCATTGTAATTATGCATTTTGTAATTGTTTATTTCGGTGTTATTTATCTAAGTGGTTTGTAAGTGTTATTTATCTATCTATCTACTTATATTTGTTAAAGAGTTAATCAGATTGTATATACTATATAATACACGTACAAAATTTAATTAAAGCTTCAAACAAATAATACTTATTATAATATAAAACCGTGGTAGCTTAGCGGTTCAAGACTTCGCGTCTCGTATGACGTGGGTTCGAATGCGTGCTTTGACTTCTTTATCACAATAGTAAATATGAAATCTGAAATAGGTACGTTTTCCTTTAGATGAATAAATATCCAAGTATTGCAATTGAAATTAAAGATACGCTTCATTGTATTTCTGATTTACGTTATCAAGGAGCCTCGTGTAATACACGTGCTACTTTAATAAGCCAATAATAAATTTAATTGGTACCAATAGCATTCAATATATGTGAAATTGCATCGGTGTAATTTAAACGCAGTCTTATCTTGTCGTTATGTAAAGAAAACTTCTAAAATATCTATTTATATTATGTATCCTAGGTTAGGTTTAATTTTGGAATAGGTAAGAATAGTCTTACCTATTTCAAAATTACCAGAACCTTTAAGAATTCTTTAAGATTTTAATCTAAACAAATATCAAAATCTGAAAGTTCTTGCGTTCTGCTTCTTCGTAAAAACAAGACAAGAACTTTTCCCTTGTTATGAACAAGAGAAAGCGTTATACGCGATCTAAAGATTTTGGTGCTGCTTCATCTACGACAATGTTAAAGATTTAAACTGTGGTCGAATGCGCCTTTTTAGTAGAATGATTCTTACATCTTATCGACCGTTCACTTACGCTACTATCGGTTAAAATTTGACATAATCTCCATACAACTAATGTCAACATTGAATAGTAAGACATAGGAACTGGGCATTAAAGCGTTAAAAATAACACCGTTGACGTAGAGATTCATTAGTGTATATATATACGTTACCTGCCAATATTTAATGTTATTAAGAATGTCGCATCTCAAATAAGGCAACGTGAAATGATCTATATCTGTAACATTATCGCAGCTGAATCCGCACCATTAGAATAAATTTAATGCGCAAACCGACGTTGACATGATAATCGGTAAAATTAAAATGACGTGCGCTAATATGATACCTCCTGCAATTACAATTATTTTTTCATTTCAACGGATTAGAAACATAACACAAACAAACCAAATTGTTAAACAAAATATCTAGAAATTATTAAATTAAAACATCAGTTCCGTAATTTATTTTCATTTAAATTATTATTTATTAATATAAACACTGTGAGTTACTAGTTCGAAATGTTTTGAAGTTTTTTGTTAGTAGTTCAAATTTGGTGTCTTAAAGCTTAGATATATTACATTTTGAAATGTGACGTTACGAAATTTAGGACCCCTCCCCCTTTATCACGCAGTGCTACATTTCCTCAACCCCCCCCCCCCTCTTAAAGTGTGACGTAATTTATGGATGACCTCCTAAGTGGGTTTGTTACTGGTTAATTTTTGTCTATGGTCATCAGTATTATGCAAGAAGTTTAAATTTAGATACTTTTTTAACCTGACACGATTTCACAGATTTTTATTGTAATGTGGACAACCCTGAAAACACTAGACGTGCAACGAATCGAATATTGAGATGCACTTCAAAGGGTGATTGATGTGCGTGCGACCTTAATACACTGAAAGCAACAGTTGGCTTACACTGCCCTCGATAATATGCTTTAGTATCATGTTGAAGATGAGGTTCATATTAAGTGAAGCTACTTTTCAAACATGTCACCATTTTTTTGCGGAATAAATACAACAGCAATAATATTATAATAAGTATTTTTTGCACTTGTATTTTCTTTAATAATTTATATATTTGAATAATATTAATACAAACATAATATTGAGTAACTAAGAGATTTTGTAATAGTGGTAGTTGTGCAAGCGTCGTAACAACAGATCTTATTATGGTAATGTAAAGTGGGTATTATGTAATTTGTGGTTGAGATTCAAATAGCGTTTATTTAAGGAAAGAAAACAGTAGGTCGATGGTTGAACTAATATTCATAAATATTCGTATTATTTGTGTGGTATAAAATAAAGTGGATAACGTCCAATACTCTACACCTGGTTTTGCAACCTTTTGCTGAATCCGATCTTACTAATAATTTGTTAAGCTTTACAAATTATATGTTAACACATTTGGGTAATACAATGAAATATAATGAAATCTCGAATGTAAGGCACCACAACAATGCAGGTAAATAGGCATGTATAGGTATCAATGTCAATACAAAAGCAAAATGCTGGAATATTCTTCTTACCTTTTTCTCATATGTGATAAAAAGGTTAAATTCTTGTAAATGATTATGGTGTGTGTGTATTTAAAGTGCGAAGACTCGACTTCTGAGTAGTATGATGTGCTCGACAAACATGTTATTGTAAATACTCTTTTCAAATTTGATGTACACAGATGGTAAGGTGTTGGCGATATACACAATGGCTCTACTACGTCACTAGGATGTACACAGCACTAAAACCGAGGACAATGGCTGTCGCTAAATCGAGGTGATTTCGTTGTAGGTATGGTCTGTTGGCACTCGCAATTACTTCGTGCATATGCTGCTAATACAGGAGTTTTATGTTATACTCGTATTTGTGAACTATTTATTAATGTTTCAAGACAGAATTATCAGAGAGAGACAATTTTCAAAGATATCCGTAAGGAGAACCTCAAAACGGCTGCTTTTGCAGATCAGTGAATTGGACAATATCTAGATATACTGGTGAGTGGAAGATAATAGCTTAAAGTTCCACATTATTTAGATACTTGTCATATTCATAATAGCAATCTGCAAAAGTGGCTATTTTTAATCACAAAGTCGCTGTGAAATATGAAACCCAACTGAAAGGCTCTCAGATTTAAGATTAATCTAAAGGCTACATCATCGCCAAAGTGGATGGGGCATACCAGCTGCTGTAGGTAGATGTGGGCGGCTCAGCCGAACAGTGGCGGTGTCGACTAAAACGATTATTACACTACGCTGATTTAGAGGCCATTTGTCTATCAAGGTGGTGTAATAAAAATGAGAGTCGTAATCTTTGCCTACACCACGTACCGGGTCCTCAAGTAAGTGTAGTGTAATAATAATAAGGGTTTAAGTCGTTGCCCCATGACACTGTCTCAAGGTGGTGTCTCATCCATCACCTTGTTGAGACAGCGTGTTTGTGTTACCGGATAATGGAGTGTAAATATAAATAAATTTGTAGTTGGTGAGACCAAATAAATCAACAATGTAATTTATACTATAAGATATATTACTTAGTAGCAGTTATGCAAAATGATATTCATACTGGCAGTATGATAAGAGAGTTCTGATACAACAAAGCTTTTAGATATTTGAACTACATTTATCGAACATAATAAATACAAATGACAAGAATTACTGCGAAAAGTTTCCAATTACTCACCGAGGGTTTTCATTTTGCGCACTTTCACTATAGTAAGACCTGTTTCTGCAAAATGGGCGTGGGCATATAAGTGTCTTGGATAAATCATTAGGTTCCCGTTATGAACACGAGCGATACAGAAGCGACAGTTGGAGTGCATTTCCAATCTTTGAATTTGCTTCCACTAACTATGATTTGTTTTACGTATAACTTGACTTTTGAACAGAATATATAACGAGTATTAACTTAGCAGAAATTCAGTAGCGTAAAACCCAGAAAAATTCCAAATGATACCGTCATATTTAACGCTTGGCAGAACATGATGATGACATTATTGAATTCTGGGAAAAATTTAAAATAAACCAGATTATAATATGACGTAAAGTGACGTGTATAGGAATGCGACATTCAGTAACATGCGTTTGTTAGAGCTATCCTATTACTATCTAACATATTACACATGAGATAATGTGTAAGAATTAAGTTTATGCATCAAATTATAGTCAGGAAGTATTGCTTCTTCCATGGATATAATTAAACCTAATTTGCTGTGTGTATTTATTAATTTGAATGAGTGTTAGTATAACACGTAATAGTTTTGGATTTAATGAATACTGCTGCATAAGATGCATCAAAGTTTATGCACGTTCATTATTTGTTACATATTTTTAATTACAAGAATGTTCGCTTCCGTATACCGCCGTTACATTTTAAAAGACGTAATTATTTTTAACATAATTATTTTATCTAAATACGAAATGTTCACGTTAAAAGTGGACGCACACACTACTGTACAATTTGATAATTACTAATTAATCATTAACAAAATATGTTTAATGAAATAACAACTACGTAGCTAATTTTCATACTCCCGTTCCCTTGTGTTTGAAGTTTGGCTTGAGTTCCATTCGTCATGGATATGTAATATACCTACTTGATAAAGGGTTAACTTTTTCTTTCAAATTACAATAGGTTAGCCATCGATATTCTAATCAAGTAAAGGTATTTCGAGATTTTATACGTATCTAGTTAGCAAGAGTGCAATTAGGTTATTTTAGCACAAAACTTAATACCACCAGTGGTACAATTTGACATGGTTAATATTTAAGTCGTGCTTTTAGAATTTTAAACTGTCGTGATTTCCTTGAACTATGTGCGATGTTTGAAATATTACACCTATGGGCTAACAGTAAAATATGACGTCATTATCAACAAGGAAACGACTGTTCTTATCCTACGAATTATATTTTAGATGTGATGTGGAATAAATAATTCCACATTTTTGTAATGTTATTCAGGATAAGCTATAAATTGTTTTAAAAGTGATCATTAATGAGCTGGACAGTGTGACCAGATTTTATTTGACGAATCTACTGAATGTAAAGGTTAAAAACTACTGAATTCTACCAAAAGAGAACAAGAAAATACTAAAAATCGACTATTATTTTGCTGTCGTGTTACAACGTAAAAACATGAATGTTTTCTTGATTAAACTATAAAATAATAGAAATAACAAAGAAACCACCATCATTTAAAGAAAACATTGGTTGTTTCTTTAATTATTTAGATAAAAATGTAACTAAAAATTACATTAAATTCCACATATTAACGTAAGTAACTTACATATGTGAGAAGTGTGTGTGGTTATTTTTTTTAAAGATGGAGTAACAGTGGTGGAACAGGATGATGCTAGTGAACGCAAGAACGCAATTTTATTATGATACATTGATGTTAAAAAAACGATGTTTCGTTTGCATCGCAGGAACAAGCGTCAAAAGTTTATGTAAATGGTGAAAAAAAAAACATTGTTCTTAAAGTAGTGAGATATAGTGCGTCCCAATAACATGATTTATTGAACATAATCCATGTTTATAGCTGGATCCGATACAAAAATAAAAAATTAATAAACGTAATTCTATAAAATAAAATATACAATAAAGATAAAAAAAAAAAAAAAACTAAATTGTAGCTGGATAAGTGGCGCCAAACTGAAGTGAACAACCGCCTGGCCGACTAACCGACTTTTCGCATTCATAAAGTGTTACCATAAGATAAAAAGAAAAATATCGAGACCAACAAATTCGTGGAAGTAGCGGCTCATCATTACGGTTTTGAATGACGTGTATTTGGATCATAACGCCTGTCAATGTTTCGGCTGTGAATAACAATAAATTATTTATTGTAAAAGCCAGATATAGTAACATAAACATTTTAAAAATAAATATACATATATGTGTATAAATTGTAATAAAATCTCATCATTCTAACACGCATACTAGGTTCGCACCTGTGTCTTTGGGGCAAGTTGTAGATTATCATAGATAATAATTGGTGATAGGTAAATTGATTTGTTTATAAACAAAGAAACTAGGTAGTCGCTGCATTAGATTTATGTTAGAAAGCGTTGGAAATTTATTTAGTCACAAACGCAGGCGTATAACTAGATGCAAACAGTAAAATTGATGGATGGCTTAATAAAATTTTGTGTCATGTATTGTATAAGGAATAATAATATAGATGAACGAGTGATGTAACTCGTTTTGATGCTACGGAGAAACGAGAGCTCTGACGTCTCTAATTCACGTCGTTGTGAAATCGAGCACTGGTAGCAACAGACTACTGCATATATAATTTTATTTAAAGAATTACCTATACGAACTGGTACAAAATAGATAGACACATATACATACATACGTATAAACTCTTTATTGTTAAACATATACACATGAAATAAGAAGTTTACAGTAGTCATATTTGACAGTTAAGGCAAGAACAATGGGTGGCCACATCGCTTTACAGCGATCTCTTCCAGACAACCCGGGCTTTGAATTTTATGAATAGAATCACAAGTGTATGGCGATGCTGTGCAAATTAAATACATATATAGGATGTATAAAAATAACACAATACATACATATATTAAAACAAAAAAGAATACCTAAAGCTGATCTTTTTTTGGAGCTTCTTTAACTTACTAAACTTGGCGCGCTCAACGCGGATATTATGACTAAGTCTAGGTATATGTTCAATAACTTTATACAATGAAGGCCAGCAGAAGAATTAAGTTGGACCTATTTCACATTACTAAGCACATGTATTATTAATAATATACCCGTACTGAGTATTTATCTTCTAACGAAGTACAGACAAGAATTTTAAAAATATATATAATTAGTAAAAGGCAGAAATCAGCGCAACAATCAAACCAATAATATTGTTTGCAAAAACTAAAGTTATAACATTCTTAGAATAGTCTTGAATACTAATTACAAGTTGATTGTCTTCTTCATGTTCAATAAGGTGCTGAGAACATAATCTGTTACACATTGGAAGACTACGGATTAGACAAACGACCATTAATGTACTGTGTTTTGTATTGTTTACCGCTAAAAGATGAAATTTTGGCTTTTAAATTGCAGATTATGATGTTAGGCAGCTTTAAAACATAAGAACGCATAAATGCAAGAAGGAATAGTTATAGATAATGGAGACAATGCTTACTGTTAAAAGCATGAATGTCGTAATAGCAGAACTAGATCACGAATTTACATAGGTATAATAAAGTTAGTAACTAAGGTAAAAAAATAACTATCTAAACACACAATTTAACTAAAGTTTTGTTCAATAATTTACCCCGTAAGAATATACACAGTATACAAGGCAATGCAGCCAGCCTTTCTGAGCACGCTTCCTATTTTTCACCTGCCAGTGTACATCGCGGTATCTTTAAGAGTTACTTTTTATATTAATATCTATATTCTATACTATACAATTCTAAACATTCCGTGTCTCTGTACATTGAAACTATTAAAAAACAACCAACTGGAATCGTATATATAAACGACGGAGAACACGATGCATTTATAGATTTCTTGTCCGTTTTTGTTCGGGATTCACGTAATAACTTGTGGGTGGGTTTCGATTGACAGCAAATTTTTAGACCTAAAATCTGCGCTACATTTTATTGTGTGAAATGTAAAATGTGTGATACTTTTTATCCAGGGAATCCCGCGGAAATTTCAAGTCAAGCATGAACGAAGTCGCAAGCATATCCTAGTGTAAAAGGTGAATACAATAAGGCAGATAAGTAAAGAAACATCGGACAGTAGGTATTGTTTAGATGTATTGTATTGAGTTGCCAAACAAATTAGTCATAATGAACTCGGATTTAGGTCAGTGGTAGTAAACTAGGATCAAACGTGACAATAATAATTAACACTGTGTTGTTAATGTGTATATGTGCTATTCTTCCTACACTTGATGGCAAAAAATATAACCATTTGATCAAAAGTCCCAGACTTAAAATAACTTCTACCAACACAAACGAAGAAGTCTCCTTGTGCCACTTATAGTTTCGACCACTATATTTCCTAAATTTTGTTGCGTACTTTCAAAATCATTAAATGTTTTTATCATAAAGGAAAACGTTTGTATGATCTAAGGTCTTTTATTATTATCATAAGTTAGTGTCGTTTAGTGTAAATTAAACTACAAAAGAATTCCTTATTCTCGTGATATTTTAATGTTACTCTAGATTGGTTAAAATAACTGTCATTTTAAAGCTTACGGTTAAGATTAGTTTACAGCTATGTAGCTAAGTATGTGTTTGTCATTGTATATAATAGGTGCATTGTGCATAGAAAGAACTAAGATACTTTGTTCAATTAACAGAATAAAACACTAAAAATAAAAACTTCATTTCGATTATCGCTTCCTCGAATGCGCATGCGTAATACATTTAGGTGATCAAAATCTTATGAAAACTGTTTACAAATCAGCTGTTCGTGCTTATTCGATTTATGATGAGAGTACGGTCATTTTATATCACAAATACTGTCTAACGGTAACGGGGCTCAATTACGGTTCTGCTTTGCAGTTCGCCTAGCAGACCACCGCTTACTTACCGTGAATGTTGCTGCAGGCTGCATTACGTTCGGCAACACGGAGCCAACAAAAAGCCTCTTGAGTCCTGCAAGCTCCACCAACTTCAGGACTGCAATTCAGGATCGTGTATGGGCCCCTTTCAACTTATATGTCTTTGATTGCTATATAATTTTGACCTTCAAAAGTGGCTAACAAATGAAACCCGTTTAACGGCCACTCGCCAAACGTGCGAGTTCGCACTCTGATTTGTGAACAATACGTTGATTTGCTTTATAACCGCATTTATGGTAGTTCTGCACGTTAGTTACCATGCATATGTATCAACGAAAAAGAACCTAAAATATACGTAGAGTTAACATCGACCGCAAATATTTGATCAGTTATAGGGAAAAATAAGGTTTTGAAACTTGCAAGTAGAATATTGCAAAAATTTCAATGTTTTAAAAACAAAGATTATTTTTTCGAGATTAAGACTGAGTTAGTTGCCTAGGCGATTCGGCAACAGTGTACATTTAATTTTGTAAAACAATAAATAAATAATAATCAATTTTATACTAACCAACCAGTTTAGTAAAGTAGCATCGCAACACCAACTGCGATTTGCGAAATACTAATTACCTATCTACTTTAATGATAAACATCTCTTTAAAACTGTTTTAAAAGATAGTAGTTGGCTATCATTGCAAAATAACAGCTTACTTGATAATAAAAAAATTCAATTTAAATCAATTAGACTGCAACAAGACTAAAACAATTGCAGCTTACAATTTGTAGTTTTTTAAGCTTATTATGCACGGCGTGGCCAGAATAATATAATTAGTGGGTAGCTAGTTAACTATTGAAATGAGATAATGTAATAGGATGTGGAAGTGCGTGCACAGGGAAACGCCATCGGCAATGCGATGCGAGCGAAACGTGTCTGGGAGTCACAAAGGGACGATCGGCCGTTGCCCTCGTAGCGCTAGGGTTTTTGTCGGATCTGTTAGGGCTTTGATAACTAGAATTCAAAATCATCGCCTTAAATTTAGAGAATATTTAAATTTTATGATTTTTAAGTTTTTACACAACTGTTTTTGCAAAATACTTAGCTAAATCAAGAAACAATAAAAGATAGTGAACGTATTTTTATCTGAATGATTGATCATTATTGATGCAGATTTGTGTGCCGTTGATTCATTCTATGACACGCTTGTAATACTGAATGTAGATTCATTTCAGTTAAATGTACAAACACACGACAGAACTGACGTTTTAGTCATCTTTCAGGCCTTTGTTTACATATCTTACACAGGTCCTTTCAACAAAAACGGTGCCAGGTGCTGATTGATAACGTTTTCAAGAAACAATTAAGTGTGTATAAGATTAATATAAAGACTAATTTATTAGGGTAACTGGGTGGATGAACTGCGATGAACGGTTCAATTCTGGTGGCCGGTCTTTGAACCCGTTCGAGCACAGAGCAGGATGGATGCAGAGATTGTTTAATGACAACAAATAAGGCAAAATAGGCATCGGTGTACAGCTGTCGATCGGATGCCGTCTGTTGCATGTTGTTTGCTATTGGAGACAACCCTCTTGGCAGGGACCGACTCAGGTAGAGACTAACGTCTTTAAATAAATGTTTTTGTACTTGGCTTAACCGAAATTTTCGGAAAGAGCGTGGTATTATTTGTTCTACACGGGGATATTTTTTGTTGGTGTCCTTAATTTTGCAATGAATGTCGTACCTGGAAGAGACTGTGAGTAGTTTAAAGGAGGGAATGTTTGTTTTGCTCACCGATGTGTGCGAGGTCGATGATGGGTATTTCGCAGCGCGACATCAGGGTCTCCTCACGCGGGGCTGCCATTGTTGTCGTCAGCTGATATCGCTGTGATTTCGCTCACCGCACACCACCAACTGACAGCACTGCGACACCTTATCGCTCGACTCTCACAGTAATTAGCAATTAGCGATCGCGACTTCGAAAGATAATTAAGGATAGAGAAACGATAGATAAACACTTAAAACACCCTACGGTTGCAACCGGACGTTAAAGTTTATTGAAGTTGTGAATGGTCTTTTGATTACCCCTTGTATAGAAGCGTTCAGAACTCATTTGCATAACCTTGTAGTTCCTGCTCGAGGCGTTCAACGATCTGACGTAGCAGCAATAAGCTATTCTGACTTGACACATTAAAAATTGGTTTTCGTCTCTGTCACAATAAGTAACTATGTGGAAACTTTGCTCCCGCGTGTGTGACCCGTCGGCGTCGCGCGCCCCCCGTCCCTCACAGCTGGCGAGTTTCGAATGTCTCTTATTGAATAAACTGGCTCACCGTGCGCGATGAGCGTTACCCTTGCGTCCGATCACGGCTCTCACTTGTATATCATCGCGCAGACTTTCGCAACCGAGTAGCGTGTCGAAACAGCTTTGCCTTGAGCACGCTGCCGTGTGGAGAAAGCGTAATAAAGCGAGGAGTGCGCGGACCGCTCGGCGTTCGGAGTAACACTGACAACTGGCTCACTGGCGCGGCGGTTGCTCGACCACCATTCGCTTGGTCGCATTCACTGACTCACGCGGGCGACCCTCGCACGGCTCGTTGCTCACTTCGCGGCACTGCATTATACCGTCCTCTCCCATGCTATGCCCCCATGATCGCGTTGTCCCCAACTGTCAATAGTGTTATTCAGTAACGTATGTAATACATACCGTACCGTTCAGTATTTGCTAGGCGGCAGACCACAGCACTTTTACAGCAAAAGCAACATGTTCCATTTTGATACTTAAATTAGTCTTATCCCTATGGTTGTATGATTACTCACAAAGCAAACGGCACAATTTCCAATATGTACAACAACAGCAAAAAAAAATTTCAAATTCAATTTATCTTTTGAGTTCAGTTACTATGTTCTGTGTAGGTTTATTACTATTTATATTTTACTGATAACCTTATCAAAACTTTGAATACCATATGACTAAAACGAAAAATGCTATATTAGGCGCCATCTATGAAAGACAAGGTAAAAAGCATAAAATTTAACTTATTTTTTATAAATTAAGTTGTATATATATCGACGTTAAAAGTAATAGGTATAAGCGACAAAATAAATTGTTCAAGAGAGTTAAGTTTAAATTCAGAAAATTGAGATAACTTTTCATTTTTGTCATATGTGAAATGGAAACAGCTCTAGAATAAAAAAAATAAAAGCATTAAATGGTAGTTTTATTTATTTGATTCCAAGTTGTTTTATGTGGTTTAATGTCGCTTAAATCAATTGCTCTTATTTTCTTTATGGAGTAATTGGGCATAAGTTACATCTACATAGAAAAAAACGAAGGGTAGAGTAGACTTAGCTACATTTGACATCCTTATATCAAGAGGTAATAGGGCATAAGTCACATAACTGCAGAATAACATAAAAGGGTAAAAAGTATAAGTGGTAATTCTCATTATTATACCAAAAGGTAATGGAGCATAAGAAACAGTGTTTAGCAAACAAATCAGTAGGATGTTTGTAAACTTGAACTTGTAAATGGTAGTAGGGTATAACCGACGCTTAATGTCTTTGACGACAATGGTAAAGAGGCATTAGTTCCAGCTTTCAAAACAGATACTAATGGTAAAAAGTAATATACGCCTGGAGCCTTTACGGCAGTAAAAAGTAAAAATGTATTACCGAATATAAATATTAGAATAGGATGTATTATTATATTTGTTTATTTTAAGTTTGTTTGTTTAAGTGAATGTAAATTTTAATTGTAAATAACCAATAAAGAAAATATTATAAACTTTAAAAACCCTATAAATGTAAGTCAGTTTGTATGTACTTACCTAATGAATATGGCATCTCAAAAGCACATATTCTCGAAAGTGTTGAGTTAATAATAGAATATAATGCTAAAATGCTAATAATTAATGTACTAATATACTTTTTTTATTGCACTTTAAATTAATTAATCTCCATAAGTGCCATATCTAGACCGTCAACGTCTATTTATCAAATGCAATAACACAAACAAATATTTAATGTTAAATTGAGATTATTTTATTTATATAGGATTGGTAGCAGTAATTTACAGTTGAGTGTGTGGCATTGTTCATTTGAGGCATCTTTCGAAATACAAAGACCCCACGTATCCCCCACGCATTGCTCTTTGTACGTGCTGTTCAAACAATCGTCTATTGCTTTGAAGAACATCTGCGGCTTCCTTATTTAATGGGTCTTCAGGGTTTGGCTCCTGCAAAGACAAATAAGATAAATTGAATAAGCATCTCACTATTATGAAATGTGTGAACAAATATGAATCTGTTATAATTACAGTGTGATGGAGAAAGTCAACACTGCGAGAACACAATGTACGACGAGATTATGGATGTGTCATACGCCAATCCGTTTAAAAAGCGTGGCGAATATATCGTTGACTACCCCTAAATAGGACTAGGGAGGCTAAAGCCCAGCAGTAGGATGTTTATGGGGTAATATGTCCATACGTAACATGGTATTAGCTATACACAATAATACAGGTAGTAGTACAAGATTACATTTGGATGTTTGTTTTTAGGCTTCTTTTACTTAAAATTAAACAAAAATCCACATTAGGTCGACGCACAGGTCTGAGACGTTTTAACACGCTGGTGTACAGACCGAATTCGCACGCCGCATGACGTGTGTCGCACATTTTACACTGGTTTTAGCAAATTGTTCTCTGCGCTCGGGTAACGTGTCCGACGTTAGAGACATAGAGCTACACTATGTATACGCTGTCAGGGTGATACTCCCGCGACAAACCGCGCGCGTCTTTGGCTGCAAACAGGTTACCGTTTCAACTGCTTTATTGATAACACACAAGCGCTAATCAGTTAGTTGTAGCCAAACATGAATTGATGGAGCGTTAGTTTAAAAAAAGACCTGGTTGCGGCCAATGATGAGCGTTGGATAATCGCCCGCCAACAAGGATAATTGCCCATACACATTCACTATCCGAAGAAAATCTGGGATATCAGCGTTGTCTAAGTAGCGGCGTCGCATCGATGGTGTGGCTGTAACCACGCTCTATACAACTGGGCGCTATATGAGCTCTGAGATGCCCAGATCGACGAAAGTGGCCAGTGTGCCGAATGTAGTTCTAGCTCAATTGTCTCGTTTCTTTGGTATTCTGTATATTTCGTAGTTGTTATTTTATCTTTGGAACTATTAAGGTTAGAATTATTAATAATAATATCGCGGGCTTCAAGCCAGAAGGGCGTATGAGCAAAAACCAACTTTTCAGGAGATACAAAAAACTTAATAAGTTTTTTTCAATGTATTAAATGTCTGTCTATGAAAGTACTTCTACTAGTATTAACCTACTATTAAGACAAAAAACAGAGTAGTCCAGTCATAGTAAGTTCACCTCGGAATTCGAGATAGCCAGCTGTAAGTCTGTAAATTAATACTGAATAAAAAGTGGATAGGTTAGGAAAAAAATGATAAAATATAATATAATAGTTAATAAAAATTGACAAATATTTATAATCATTGATTTATCGATAGTTCATCAACTATATATGGCGCGTTTTCGACCGGAGGCACCGGTTGACCTGAAGTGATGCTGTGACCGCGCTTTCTCCGCCCTCTATCTCGAAAACGGTTCACCGTATAAAAATTTTTTTTAAACAAAATTTGTATTCTACAATATTGGTAATAAATATAAATAGCAAAAAACCCAAAGGAAATAAGATATTTCCAAAAAAAGCGCAAAAAACCGATTTTTGTGACCTTTGACCTTGAAATTTAATAGTTGCTTACACCCTACCATATGTAGGTTTTGAGACAACTTTTAGGGTGTCAATATACAAGTATTTACAGACTTACAGCTGGGTATCTCGAATTCCGAGATTCTTACCTAATTTAAGCATAAATGACTGGACTAGAGGTGGTGTATCGATAAAAATATAAATGATAGACGAAAAAAAGAAACGCATTTTTTTTATACGCCCCTCTGGCTCGAAGCCCGCGATATGAAATGACGCACTTAGTTAAATCTCACTATCTACAAATGTATGGTGTGAATAAGCGAAAACATTTTTTCGAAAGTAAAAGTAGGAATCTAAGAGAAATTCGAAATTTAAACAATGTCAAATGAGGTTTCTATTGAAGCACCTCATTAGCACATTTAAAAACATTAGTAATTTGTTTAAAAATAATAAGTCATGTCAGTAATGTCTGTTTGGAAATTTATCTTGAGATAAATTTGATTTACATAAAATTTTGTATGTAGAACTTCTCGCAATGGGGATGAATTGGGCTTTATTATATTACCCTAAGTCCGTTCTCAATTAGTTCATTGTGTCGCCCTATGGTGGGCATCATCAGATTCATCCCCCTCTCATGGCAACAGTCCAGCCGTGGTAAAAACTCCATAGGGAGCTCCCTCAAGCAAGTTGCCTCCGTGCTCGAGCGCCTTCGCTTGGCGCTAGGCGTTCGAGCATGTGAGGTCTTCGGACCAACAACATAAAGTCAAGTCGAATTAAAAAAAGGGGGATGAACATAGTAAATCTTTATCCTGAAAAAATAAGATAATTTCTCCAAGACACTTAGTTATAGGATATACCAGCCAAGTTCTATTAATTGATTAACATCAGATCTTTGATATTTATATTTACTTACAATAAGAACAGAAAAGTAGATTAATTTTTATGCTCAAAACATGAGATAAACTCCATTATTATTTTCAAAATTTGTATGAATTGAGCATACATTTTGGAAATTACAAGATTGTATTCTAGAGTTCTAGCTCAGTGGTGAATTGATGTTTGACATAATGATAATGGAGTGGAGACCGCATCTCGGTAAATGTAGTGTCGGACGCCCTCCAGTCCGATGGACTGACGACCAGCGTAACGTCGCCGATAGTCGTTGGATTAGGAACTCGGAGGACAGGGGAGGCCTACATCTAGCAGTGGACTGTGAATGGCTGGCGACGAAAAAAAACTTATGGTAATTAAATTAAGAAGCCTATTCAAAAGGAAGAGATGCTTATAAATATTGTCACAGGCAATATTAAGAATACTGTATAACATATTAAAGTATGCCTCAAAGCAGAATGATATTCTAGCATTTGAACTTTTTTGAACACAATTATAAGTATGAAATATCTGTTTGGATGTTTTTATTTTTAACCAACAAAAGGAGGTTTTTTTTCTATATATGTCCATTACTTCACAACCTTGCAAATGAATTTTTATGAATTAAACTCATTATATTTTATGTATTATAAATAATGACTAAAAGGATGTAGGATAACTTTTAATACTGAAAATAGGATTGGTACTTTTAGCAGAATTTGAAGTTAAAATTTCTAATAAAACTGTTTTAAGGTATTAAATGTGGTAATTTATTTGATTTTTATTATTCTGAAGTTTGGGCCACTTTTTACAAGCTTTATTTGAGTGTGGATTATCATACAGGAGCATAAAAACATGGGAGATAAAAGAACACATTGCTGACATGAAGTCATACATTCTCTATGAAGTCTGTGATCAGTGAACACACACTGAATAAACCCAACCACGACAATGGATTCGATAAACCATAAATATTCATGAAAGAGAATTGTTTCATATCTACAATGATGCGTTAGGCTATTGAAATCAAAGAACATCAAAATTTTAATAGAGAAGTTGGTTGGCAAGTACTGTCTGTTTGGGATCAGATCATCAAATTACTAAGACCCAAATTCAGCAAAAACCAACTGCCAGACCTCAGGACATTGTGAGCTGTTTCTGCGTGTAACAGAACACTACCAACTTGATTGATATTTTCTTTTATTTTTCCTTCCTTTCACTCATTTTAAAATTATATTAATTATTGGCTAGGCATGTTTGCTAAGAGTTTCTTGCGCCACTTCTTCTTTTCAAGACACAACATGTTGCGAAGTTGTGGTAAATTAGATTAGGCTCCCATAGAGTAAATATTGTAATATCCTTCTTTTAGGGCACACTTGCATACTGGTAAGACTTTATAAATTGTAACATGCATACTTTTTAGTAAACAACTAAAAAAAAGGCATTTTGCATGTACCTATATGTCATGAAACCTTCATCAATATATGATAATTGATCTTTCTACATCACATGTTTTTAAATACTCTGACATAAAAAAATGTTTTAGTTAGCAATGGGCTAAAACATTTTTTAGCCCATTGCTAACTAACTCATCTTATATTCACATGACAAATGATATTGTGTAATAGATTGCCGTTTCCTATATCTTGATATTAATATGCTTGCCCAACTATTGGTTGAAATTTGACTTTACTTGTATAGCGCTTGTTTCAAATTTTAACCCATAGTAAGGCAAATGAACAGTTAGTAAGATATCGGAACTGGCTGTGGCTGTTAACCAACATTTGTTCTTTTACTTTGATAGACATAGTTACATTGAGAACAGAAAATATATCTCATGAAAATAATGAAAACAGACTGATATTACTTATAAAAAGACTCAGTGAAACTTACCAGGAATAAATATTGTAGTCCATAAACTATAGAGTTGACAGTAAGCACTGGTTTCCAGTCTTCTCTTAAGATGTTCAAACATACATTGCCCTCTAAATCTATGTTTGGATGGTATACAGCTGTTTCACACTTCACTTTAGGCGGTTCATGAGGGTAGTTTGGTCCTACCTAAAAATTAAATTATTGACTGGAATAAATACTATCATTATGTATGTGCCTTCACAAAACTAGCTAATGCTTCAGAAATTTCCCTTTCCAACAATTTATCTATTTTGTAGTTCATAAGTTGCAATGCCAAACTGAATGAACAGAAGCCACTATGGCAATAAATTATACATATTATCTTTATAAAATATTTAATATTCAAGTCAGAGTACTATATTGATGTATGTCATACAGTTATATTTGTTAAAATAGTTTATTTATTTTAAGTCAATAATGCAAATTTTCAGTTTTCTACTTATAGTCTTGAGGGACTATGGGTAGAATACAATACACATAAGTTAAGTTTTCTTACATTGTATTCAATAGTATGTAATTCTATAATTGTTTTAATAATTTACCCAGTTAACAATTCTTAGTAAAATGCAAATTTCCCAGTACAATATATTCAATTTCTCTGTTCTTTAAAATTATTAAAACATTAAAATGTGTTATTTAACTTACTTTAAAACTAAATACAAATCTTCCTCCTCTATAAAACCCTTCATCTGGGCATATAATCAATTTAAAATTAAGTAAATCATCTGGGTCAGGAAACTCTGTGCTACATGTTTTAGGTAGATTTAATTCATTTAAATCTGAAAGAAAACAATGACAACATTAGGAAAAAACGGCTTTTAATTATTATAATAGATCAGAGGAGAATTTAATATGAAAATGTCCGTAAAAGCTTAGAAACAAACATTGTAAAGCTGATTTTATGTCAAGTAAACTTGTGACTAGGTATCGAAGAACACAATATATACCTACAGGGGTGCAAGAAAATTATATTATCAAGTTTTGGTAGATGAGTCAACAAGTTTTATTTTAAAGGTATAGTGCTCAGTTTACTTCGTTTTATCAAAATACCTTTTGTGATCCGCAATTGTGCTGCTGATGCTTTTTTTTGTGAACCGCCTGCTCTTGCCGTACCTTCTTCATCTTTCTTTTGTTGTTTTAAAGAAAAAAGTTTAATCATTGTCTTAACTAATCAATAAAATAGAAATTATTTAGAAAATTAACAATCTATTTTGACAGCTTATTTTTTGGACAAACTGCAAAATAGACAGAGAGACATTTTTCTTTTTTTTAATATAATAAATAGCTTCGCATGTACGAACACTTTTCTATGGAATTTTGTTATAAGGTATAAGGTTTTTTGGTAATAAAATATATTTAATACAAAAAGTAATTAGAAAAACAACTGATATGTATTGTGTTTTTTTCTATATAAAAAAATATTAAAAGAATGGAACTTGAAGACAACTTGAAAAGTTATTTTTCAATTCAAGTTATACAAGTATGTAGAAAGGAATTAATATCTTTAATAAAGTTTATTCCTTTATTGTTTATAAAAATAAAACGATAACGACACAGGACATTAATTAGAAAAAATATACATTTTAAATTCTCATAAATCACCAAAAGCCCCGAAAACTAAAGTGAGAAAATATTATTTTAAAGTTTTTATTGAAGTCCGTATGTGTTATTGTCAATCAATCAGTTGTCAGTTTGTTGGGATGATATTTCTAATGAAATATCGATATTAGATATTTTCGATATTTCTAATGAAATATCGAAAATATCAAGTATTATGAAAGACATCGATTTATTCAGAATTAATTTTATTATAATATATTTAGGGAAGACAATAGTACAATGAAGGAAACTTAAATTGCATTCTACCTATAATCCCTTAAGACTATAAGTAGAATACTGAGCCTAGGTCATCTTAGTCAAGAGGTAAAGCTCCTAGAAGGCTGGCTACTTTATCTCACTGGATCGCCATACTGATCCATTGTTTGAGGTAGGAACCAGCCCTTTTATCTCCCGAAGTGCAATGAGTCATTTTGAAATATCTCTGTAGAGGCTTGTGTCCTCCGAACCCACAGTCCAAGCGTTTAAAAGCAAACAGCACAAACATATAACTCTCACTGTGGGATACATGTTTTCACTGCTTGAGCGATTCGGCGGTCTCTGCCACCGAACTAGCCAATCTAGACGTGTTTGATAAATGGGATGCGGCCAACGTGTTCACGCAGGTAATATCCCCTAACAGAGGTTTGCCGCATCACCATGGAATTAGAGTCATTCTCTCAGGACGCCTAATATCGTCAGGTGCAATACCGCTCGGCTCTAAAAGAGCCGGTATGTTAGCCGTGGCAAACGCTCTCCAAAGACTGCATTCAAGGCGGTGTCCCGTTATCATCTGCCGGCAATCGGTCGCAGGCAAGACCGTGGTATCCTGGATCGACTATCTTTGTCCCACAGACGCATCTGTGTTGCATTTACTGCTAATGAAAGGAATGTATTATCCATTAATGTACCAGTATTTACGGAAGGGATAGCTTGGAGCTAAAACCCAGACTCATTGAGAAAGACAGCAACGCCTGGGCGCAGTGCAGAGTTAGTTGAACTTAACAGTTCTGAATTTAGTCTTCTGCATGGTAATTTCTTAACTAACTAACTTTTTTCCAAGGGTTTAATGCTTTATTCAAAAATGGCAGATTGACATTATCCCGGGATTGCATATTTTTTTGAAATATTACGTAGTGCTGTATGCCGAAGAAATAAAAGGTAATAGAGCAATGTTAGAGTTTTTGTGGTTGCCTAAATATTCATACCAACGGGTAGGGAAGCTTGGGTCTAAAAGCTGTCAGAAAGGTCAGAATTTAGAATGTTGGTTAAGACATCTTTAGTACGCTTATCGGGGGTTTAATAACATTAGGAAATCTCCAAAGAGAGACGAACAGGTAATATTAAATAACATTATATGCTGTTTAAGAGTGAATGTCAAAAGGTTGGTTTATCAGCAAAATTTGACCAATCATGCATCGGTTAAATTTATCTGATTGCTCAGTGTGTATCTGATTTGAATTATAGTAGTACCTAGTACATTACGTTTAGAAATCAGAATATATAAGTAATACAGGATGGCGCAATAGAACGTGCATATTTAAAATATTGATTAAAAAATAAATACAAAAGGTATAGTTAAAATAAAACTGAGGTATTATTAAGAAATAACTGAAGTTTATTTTTTAAAAATAACATCGTCTAAATGATGACCCTCTCTATGACGACACTCCTCTAATCGCAAACGGAAGTTATTGAAAACTTTCTTCAGTAATGCTGGTGTAATAGCTGCCATTTCACCACGGATATTCTCCTTGAGCTGCTCGATGTTTTCGGATTATTGCTGTAGACTTTGTTCTTGAGGTATCCCCACAAAAAAAAGTCAGGAGGCGTCACGTCTGGACTACGTGGGGGCCATGGGATATCACCTCTTTTCGAAATCAGTCTGCCAGGGAACATCTGTTTAACAACCGCCATAGAGTCATTTGATGTGTGACAGGTAGCTCCGTCTTGTTGAAACCAAGTCCTAGAATTCACTATTCTTGAATTTTCAAGCTCTGGAGCCAAAAAACCTTCCAACATCGCAACATAGCGTTCGGTATTAACAGTGACGTTTTGCCCCGCGCATTTTCAAAGAAAAACGGTCCAATTATTCCTCTACCAGAGATTGCTGCCCATACTGTCACTTTAGGACTATGCAGTGGTTTCTGGTGCTTGAGTTTGGGATTCTCACTGTTCCAGTAACGACAATTTTGACGGTTTACGAACCCATTGATATGGAAGTGGGCCTCATCTGAGAAAAGGATATTGTCAAAATTGGAAAATCGAAGCATTTCATTAGCAAATGCGAGCCTTGCTCCGAAGTCAGACTCTTTCAATTCTTGTGTTAACTGCAGCTTGTAAGGATGCAGTTTAAGATCCAAGTTTAAAATTCGTTGCAAACTTCGCCGCGATAAGTGTAAGACAGACGATCTCTTGCGAGTAGACATTTGTGGATCTCCTCGTACAGACTGCATAACTCTCTCAATAGTGTCGTCGGTCCTAGATGTTCTTGGACGACCTTTTGCTTGTGGTTTAAACGTTGAACCAGTCTCTTCAAAACGCTGTACCCATATTTTAATTAAATTAGCACTCGGAGCTTCACTAATTTGCCGTAATCCATATTCAGAACAATATAAACGCCTAGTAACGATGTATGAACGAGAGTTCTCGTAAAATGCGCGACGCTTTCCGTCGAAGTGACTCATAGTGACTAAAACTCCATGAGCCCGCCTACCCAACGATGCAGGCTCCCCCCGCCCGCGCACTTTCTACCCCGCGAAAAAAGATGATGCAATAAGCACGTTCTAATGCGCCATCCTGTATAAGTATTGAAGTACAGTCACCGCATCGCCGCCTAGAGTCCCATAATCTAAATATTTTGACTTAAGTGATTCTATGACTGAATGAAACACCAAGCTGAAGATGGCCTTCCTAGTGTATCACATTGGTGAAAACCTACAAATTACTAAATTAGGTTATTTTTGTACTTTGGATTTGAAGGTCTAGCTAGAATGGCATTCGTAAAGGTTATTTGAAATTTTGAGAATATAAGATTGAATTTCGTTCAACGTTACGGATCTGTCAATAAAGTTAAAAGGTGGCAATTAGAATATCGATATTAAAATTATACATGTCTGTGAGTGACTTACAGACTAATTAATTAATTATATTAAGAAAAATATTGACTTAATGATTTGTAATCGTTTGAAACCGAAATTAAAATCACAATAAATTAATAATACAACTGAAGATTCATTATAGCACATAAAACATGATAGACAATTTTAGACTAGGTGTGTTTCAATACTGAAATATCGATTTGGCAAGAACTGATATGATCTGTATATCGCCATTTGATATTACAGAAAATATATCGGCCAAGTATCAGTCACACCACGCTCATTGTAGTGTTCCACAAACTTCCATCGGTTTTCATCATTGGACTACGAAACCTTTAAATCGTTTCATTGAAAATATGTGAAATATCGATTTAATTAATTTATTATAGCAACTACACTTCTAAAGTGAAAAATATTTCACAAAATTAAATCACTCTTTACGTTTTCACATAACAAAAATTCATAGACGTTATTTAATATTTACTAAATTGTTTTAGTACGTAAATAGTAGACTTTTTAATAGTGTACTCTCGTCAAGTACCGTAGTCATGAAAAATATTAAATTTTCTAACTCGGTATACGCCAACCCGTTAACAATTGCTACATGCATACCACGCCAACTACCCACTCTAACGCCAACGCCATTACGGAGGGTTTTTAAACTATTATTTACAGTTTTGTTTATAGCTGGACGATTTTTTTAACTTTCCACCTTTATGAGACGGTTCTCCTTACCTCTACTCTCCATAGTAAAATAACCTTTAAAAATAAGCTGTTAGATAACATTGTTTATAAGAGCGATATATCGTAAATATTTGAAAATATCGATATATCGTTTGCATCAAAAGAATCTACCTCTATTGTAATTTGACGTATTCTGTGATCTGTGAATTTAGATTTCGTTTTCGTGTCTGACTGTTGAAAACTGTACATTTCGCTATATTCAAATTAAGTTTTATATAGAAAACAGATAAATTCTTTCCGATTTTCTTGAAATACGGTAGATTTAGACACCACTTCATACTATGACTTTCCTGTGAAATTATTTCAAATTTCAAGCTCTGTGTTATACTTACCGAAGCCCAGACATGACAGCAAATATGGATGTAATTGAATTGGGCTCATCAGACGACGACGCTGAGCCGGCGCCCAAGAAGGTTGAATATTCATCTATCATGCTTGGAATGCCTATAATAGTTATTTATTATGCATTATAATTTGATATTTATTTTATCGTTTCAGGCTAAAACAGTGCCAAATGTAATGGTGCATATTCCTCGAAAATTACCTGGTGTAACAATCAAACCAGCTAAACACAAATCTTCACCGGTCTTAGAAAAATTAGCTGCAAAACCTATAACAATTACTAAAGTAATAAAGTCAAATGTAAATCCATACGCAAATAGTAATAAAAATATGGTGAGGCCTGAGCCTAAAAAGCTTATAATTCCTATGAAAGCTTGTAATCCTACTCTCAATGTCTCGAGACTGAAACCTAACAACATTCAGTCTGTTAATAAGATTCCTCTAAATAGAGTAATTAAGCAACCTATAAAGATTCAAAACTCTAAGACTATAAGTAATCTGCCACCTAATATAACTGTTAAGAGGACATCATCTAATATTACCAAACCTAATATATCAAAAGCTCCCAATATTATAACTAAGAAACTAAAAAAGGTAATCCCTATAAAAAGAATTACTGAAGTACCAACTGTAGAATTGGATGATGATGATGATTGTTCTCCGTCAACAACTATAAGCCCTCAGTGGTATTTACGTCCAGAAGAGCAAATAGCAAAACCAAATTTAGAACAAGAAAACAATAGTGAACCAAGTAAATCGAAAATTATAGAAATTACTATTGAAGACAGTCCAGTAAAAATGTTACATGATAAAAGAGCATTTGAAGTTGGTGCTGAATTGGCAATTACTATTGAGGACAGTCCTATAAAGCCACTGGTAGAGAGGAACCCATCAGACAGTGGTAGTGATGATGAACAAACTGCTGATGGAAAAACACGAAATAGTAAGAAAAAATTGGAATATCCTAAGGGCGATATTCCACAAGCTAATACTATTGAAATAGAATTAGAGCCTATAGCATTAGATATTCAAAAGAAAGATACTAATGAACAAAATAAAGAAGAAATAGAGGTGAGCTTTGACAATGGTTTTGTGGAAATACAAACAAACTCATCAAAGAAAACAACTTTGTCAACGGAGGCATCTAAAAAGAGTAAAACTGATACACCAATTGGAATGGATCCTTTAGAAATAGTTGAAACTAAAGAAATGTCATCAAAGAAAATAACTTTACCCACAGAGGCATCTAAGAAGAATAAATCTAACACAACAACTGAATTGGATCCTTTAGAAGTTGTTGAAACTAAAGAAAAGTCATCAAAGAAAACAACTTTGCCAACAGACACCTCCAAGAAGAGTTATACTGAGACAACAATTGAATTAGATTCTTCGGAAGTTGTTGAAATTAAAGATAAAGAAGAAAATGAGTTTCATCCTGTCTACCAAAGTTTTATTGATTTATGTTTCAAGTTAGAAGACTCAACTGATATGAAAAAAATAGTTGAGAAGAAAATAAAGGCATATTATACACAGGTCCCAAAAGAATATACCGAGTCAGAAGCATTTATTGATATGGTTTCTAGTAAAATAATGTCAATGAAAGCTGGACCTGAAAAAATGTACTTATATATAAAAGATATTGTTGATGAGCTAAATTTACAAAGGAAGTTAGCCAAATCACAAGCAGCTGCTAACACAGCTAGTAAAGAAGGTAAGATCCTTAAAAAATATATACATTTTATTAAACAATATTTTAGTGTAATTAATAAAAATATGTTTGAATCTTGGGACAAATGTGAGTCATTCACACATCTCATGTTCCAGAGTGGTAATAAACATTCACAGCTTTTGTTATATGACTAAACAAAACCTTAAAAAATATTGAATTAAAAAAAAACAACCCAATTTCCATTGAAAGTATATTAAAAAGCTTTTCTAAATTGGCTATTCCATGCATTAAAAAGTAGGCCAGAAATATTTTTTTCTAACTAGAAGCCTTATCTTGCCACTCTTTTTTTATTTCAATATAAATTTTTATTTATATTGAAATATTGACAAAATTGACTTTTGTCAATAAAAGATTTATATCTTTAAAATGGAAGTCATTGAAAAAAATTCAATAAATATATATCTCTAAATATATCTCACTCTTAATATTAAACGAAAAATAAACTTGCATATACACATACTGTCTTGCCTGTTTCCCATTGGGGTAAGTAGAGGCAATGGATCTCTATTTGCTACAAAGCTGACAAATACTGTGTGTTATCATCATTGCATTAATCTCTTCATACATACATTTATTTGAACTACTTTTTATGTAAACTTTCTTCAAAATATCTTTAATTTAATCATGGTGGGTATATTATGGTCTACACAGTCACACTTGTTGTGTGTTTCTGCTGTTATCAATTACCTCTATATGCCCTAAGTACCTAATTCAACTTTCAATCCACAATGATCCCCCATCACACTATTCCTTATCATATTGGTTATATGACTAAAAAAAATTATTTAAATAAAGCCACTTTCATATATAGTAGCAGTGATTGTTTTTAATAATGAAGCTTGAGAAGTATTGTATATGGTGATAGTTGAAACATATACTGAAAATTTGCTATTTGTATCAAATACCAAATTTTCATATTACAATAAATTCGAATCTAAGAAAAGAGTTGATGTTAAAATATCTGGGTTTCATCAATTAATTATAGAAATTGTTTTAATTATAGCACAATCAATAATGAATAAGCTATTTGACTCATTAAAATCAATCAATAATCATAAGGTAGTACTCACATAAAATATCAAGGAAGCTGTGAGGCAGGTTCAGGCATATAATTTTTATTTTGTTTTTTTGGAAAGCGGCTACCATTGCCTATGGACATTTGCAACACCAAATGTGCTGCTGCTCTCTGAAGGGAGACTGGAACCTGGTCACTAATGCACAATGAACACACCTCAAGGTTGTTATGGCAGCGTATTCTAGACCAGGAGTGGTAGCCATCCTGTCAGGCAAATGTCCTACCACCTGGCTGTGAGTTGTTCTGTTGCTTCTTATGTGAGACCACCTGGCCGCAGAAAATTGTATTCTTTCTCTATTCCTGCATGGATAGTATTTTGTTTCTAATACAATTTAATTCGTTTTTAGAGTCAAATAAGTTCCTTTATGGTGAAGATAGTGAATTTGATTCCAAGCGCCAGCGACAGATACGTAAATTGGAGAAGACTCTAAAAAAATTGCACAGAGCTATCCAACTATTAGAAGAACAAGAAGTTGATTTTGATGATGAAGATGATTCTGTATATTTATTAACAGAAAGGTAATTTACAAAATTGAATTATGTATTATATAATAATAATTATATTATAGACTTTGCTAATCTCTTTGACTATTCTTAACTAACCATATATTATTCTCTTTAGGGCTGATTTTTCAATCACCAGAAAAAAGTTATTCATAGAATTAAGTACAACATGGTAAAATTAAAAATGATTACTGCAAGAATGAAACGGTTGAATTGTTTTACTTTTGAATATAGGTTATAATTTATTCCATTGGTAACTTGTATGTGATGATTGAATAATCTATCTAAATGATATTGTAATATTGTTCAAAACTTGAAAATAAGCTATTAACTATTAACTATTGCTAAGTTACAATCAACAACTTGAAAACCATATCTCAAATGAAACCATTAAGGTGCAGAATACACATGATAAACACTAATTTTTATTTATATTTTAGCAGTTTGTCTGGAAGAGATCGCTTCTTAGCGATAAGACCGCCCATTGTGCACATATAGAATATTTTTAGGCTATAAGTTAATTTGTGTTTTCTGTAATGGTGTACAATAAAGTGTTATCTATCTATCTATCAGATTGTTGTACCTATAACTACAGTCTGTTTGCAAAATGACTGATAATTGCTTTTTCTTATAAAATCTGGTATCTCATACCTTTGGTCAGCTTATCTGAAAAGGGCTTTAAAACTAATAGGTCAGATTATATGAATAACCAGTACTTATTTGTGCTGCCAAGCACTGCTACCGGTTTAGTAAATTTCCCAGGATTACTCCTGGTTGTGATTAAATTTTAAGTGACTTAAGCGTTTAATTTGTGCAATATTTCTAACCTATTGAGAGGCGCCACTTGGCAACATGCATCATAAGTACAACTATTTATTTATGATAATGTTTATAGAAAGACACATTAAGTAAGAAATGAAAACTTGGTAAATAATAAGGTATTATGATATTTTCATAGTTAAGTCATGTAGTTTCAGAGATAAAAATGTTATTTATGTTCCTTTATGCTAGGGATTTCCAAACTATTTTGAGCAAGATACCCCTTTTAATAAATACTTGATTAATTATTTTTTGAAAAATATATTTTTACACATAACACAACCTACACAATATCTTGAAACTTTGAAAGTTACAAATAAGAACTTATATTAATTAAAAGTAAAAGTAAAAGTCAGTTATCATTTATGTCGACTCCTATAGGAAACAGATTTCGACCCCAGGGCGTCAATATCAACCACTTAGGAATCCGTGCTTTACACTGTTAAACAATAAAAAAATATTTTAATTTATATATAGTTAGTTATTAGTTGTGTTTTTGTTAGTCATCTGTTATAATTTAATCAAGTCTTAAGAATTTTACTACTGGAGATTAAAAATACCTCACAGAAGTTTATTTATTATATATGTTACTAGTTGTCCCGGCAAATGTCGTCCTGCCCGGAGAAGCTTCAATCACTATTTAACAAATAAAAAAAGGGATTGATCGTAGAGGGTTGAAAATTTAGGGTTGTATGTACTTTTTAATGCTGTATCATAAAAACAAATAAAAAAAATAGCGGTGGACTACCCTTAATATTTAGGGGGATAAAAAATAGATGTTGTCTGATTCTCAAACCTACCCAATATGCACACAAAATTTCATGAGAATCGGTCAAGCCGTTTCTGAGGAGTTTAACTACAAACACCGCGACACGATAATCTTATATATTAGATTTAGTTTCGCTTAAACTTTTTACTATATTCCTTAAGATGGAAAACAAACTTCATGGTAATAAATGAATCAAAATCAGTGTTTAACAGTAGTGACCTTGGACTGTGGAGAAGGAATAAACTCAATTTCAAGTATATAAGATAATATTGATTATTTCCACTAAATTTTCAGATACAAAGAAAGAATGGTACGTGTTCATGCAAAGTTTTGCCAATTGACAAACACCAAGATGCCATCTGAGCCACGCGTCCAAATCGACTGTCGGCCAGGCCAGCCCGATGGCCCGGCCAAGAGGCTCGAGAAGTGGATCAATCAGAAGGTGCCCATTGGCACGCCACTTCCCTTCCCTGACTTCCATGATGTGCTGAGGTGTGTCAGGGAGGCCAATGAAGAAGATAAATTGGGTTGGAACGAAGTTGATATAATGGAAGAAGGTATGTAAGAAATCATACACATCACTTAGTTTTATTTTCTTCTGCGAGCAGGCCGTTTCCGCAACTCGACGACAAAGCGCCTATTTTGCGTGTGTTGTTGGATGAGGGTTTACTCTATCCAGCCCAGCTCCTCCAGGAAGTCGACCAGTTTCTTGATGTTGGTGAAGACTTTGGAGGCTACCTGGGACGTCCAGATACTTGGCCCTGTATTGGGCCACCTCTCCGCATTCAAGCAGGACATGGGCGGTTGTTTCTTCTGCCTCCAGGCATGCTCTGCATAGGGCTATCGGTGACACCTACATTGAAAAGATGTCTGTTAAAATTGCCATGTCCAGCGGTTGCACTAATAACTATTTTCAGCTGGGACCGATTGAGTTGCTCCAGGAATATTAAGATATTGCCAGCTTAGCTTGCCTGCAATCCTCCAGGATGCCAAAGTTGTTGATGTAGTGCCCTTATTCTGTAATTTATGTAATTTATAAACCATTGGCTTTACTTTACCACTGGTTTTTTAAATGTTTATTTTCTTGTTTCTTGCGATCAGTGGCGACACTTAAGCAGAAGTGATGTGAGAAGATTTCACTGTAGAGATTGATCCTGGCCTAAAGGATCTTAAGAAATACATTTGATAAGTCGGCCTTAGAGCTTTTCAACCGTTGTGCTTATATACTTAACATAATAATAATAATTGGCAGACAAACACACACATTGTATATCCCCAAATTAAGCAAGTTACGCTTGCAGACCATGGTAAATAACAGAGAAAATATGTTTCCGAAATTTACTATACCGGGAATCGAACCCGAAACCTCTGAGTTGCAGTGAGGTAGACCGTCAAAGGCTTAAGCTGCTTAACCACAGAGGCCGACATTAACCATTTTTTTTATGACAAATAACTATATTATATAATTTCCATATTTCCGATTTCAGCTAGAGATTTATTTACAAGATGTGGTAAGAAGTTGCAAAGGCGTAGACAGGAGAATGAGTGGCGATTGGCGGCTTCCAGAATCACTTTAGATGAAGATCCAGCTGAGACAAGTCCAGATCTAAAAAAGAAACTTGAATCAAACAAACATGTCGCTGCCAAGAGGGAAACTGAAGTATTCAACAAGTAGGAGTCTATTTATGGTCTCATGTGATAATTAAGTTTATTGTTATTTTCTTTAATTCGTAACCTAATTTAGGTATGTTTACAATAACAATAAAGATTATTAATTTTCAACTTTAAGATTGTCTCTTATAAAATATTTACCTAACAGTCTTTATCATAGTAATTGTTCTATACAATAACTCAAATTCCATTGTCTTTATAGGGAACATGCAGTAAATAATTTTGTCTGTCATTGTTGTCAGGCCCTACCTGTGATTATTTCCTTATTACTGATTCTTGGGTAACTGTAGTAAATTCTTCAATTTTCTGTTTACAGGTATGTGGACAGACAAAATCTATTAAAACTGGAAGCAGAGGAAATTGGTGATAAAGAAGCCGAAGAATCACCTGTTGAGAGTGAAGAAGAAGAAAACAATGATGAGGTTACGTCATTACTAAATAAAGAAAAAAGAAAAGAAAGGCTGAAAAGATTACTTCAAGAGAAGTCCAAAAAGGCTACAGCCAAAACGGAAAATACAACATCTGAAGGAACAAAAGAGACTGTACAAGATATAGTAATTAAACAAAATGAAGGAGACGATCCAAAGGAAACTACATCAGAAAATAAAGAAAATAAAGTAGATAATGAAGTTGCGTCTTCAGAAGCAACAGATGACAAACATATAGAATCAAGTCAAGATAAAATTCAAGTCTTAAGTGATGACAGCAAAAATATTGATTCTGACATTGATGAGTTGCATCTCCTAGAAAAATTGCATTCGGAAAAAGAAATGCATACATCTACATTTGAGTCATCTGATTCAGAAACACCAATAGCTATTTCCGATACTTTATCAAGTGGTGATAATGTAAAGCAAGCTGGTGATGTAATAAGTATCGAGAACTCTAGTTATTCTGAATCTGAGGCTTGTGCAGCTGCCGATGAAGAGGTTGAAAAAGTCGAAGCTAATGTAACTAAAATAGATAATAATTCAAATACACCTGTAGAGGCTGAAAAAAATATTCAGAAAACTAATAATAATGAATATAACGAGTCAGTTGAAGATATACTACTAGCATCTTCTGATGAGGAACATACAGTAAAAAGGAAAAGCATGGAAGGTGTTACATGCATCAATTTGGAAAATGATACAATTTCTAGCGACGATTCTGTAGTCCCAGATAAACAAACGCATATTGAAGACGATAATTTAGAAAAAGATTCAACATCTAAACATACTGTAACTAAGGAGAACCAACCAACTAACAAAGATAATTGTCACTCAGCCAAAGACTCAATACATATTGGAGAAAATGTACTTGAGAGTGAAAAAGCACTCTTCAACGATGATATTAATTTAGAAACAAATACAATATCTACTGAAAATGAGTGTGAACAATCACTTACTAAAGTCGGTAGTAATTCGGTTAGTGATTCGAAGTCCAATGGATGTACTGTGGTTTCAAGTGAACAATCACATAATGAAGATGAAACTAACTTAAAGAATAAATCAATTTTAACACATGATACAGTGGCTGAGTCTAAAAAAGCATCCAATGATATCAGTATTGATTTAAAGAAAGATTCTAATTCTATTGAGGGCACCATGTTTGAACACCAACAAGTAGTAATCAAAGACAGAGTTGATTTAGAGAAAGAATCAGTACCTAACAAAAAATCTGTAGTTGACAATGAAAAGGTACTTAATGAACAAGACAATAATTTAAAATCTATTAAAGAATCCTCAATTATAGTTGAAAAATATACTAAAGAAACAAATGAAGATGTAGATATGACTGATATTTCAAACAATGCTGTAGAACAGCCTAGTCCAGAGGAAGAAATGAAAACAGATGAACAGGAAACTAGTTGTAATAAATCTAGTATACAAACAGATATAAATGATATTATTGAAACGATAAACACTAAAGTGATGGAACCATCAAAAACTGAAAGGCAGGTTGATGCTGCGTCAATGGAAAGCTTAGGTTCGAATATGGAAGTGGATAAAGTAACAAGTAATACATCACCCGACGTAATAGTCTGATTTTATATATAAGGATAGGTGTAACATATTTATTAAGGGATTATGAATACACGGATGCTTTATGCAGCACTGTAAATCGGGTGTTTGTTCAACGTAATACAATACAATTTAGTGCTGGATTATTATGGACAAAGATACAATTATTGAACTTGTTGTAATAATCAGTGAGTATCAATTTTTAATTTTCACAATACGTACTTTAGCTCAATATCTTGCGAACAATGATCATGAAAGAAAAATACCAAAAATTAACTAGCAGCACTGCTATTTCCTCTTTTGCAAATAAAGTTCTATATAGATTTTTTACATATCGGAAACCGGTCTGCATGTTTCTATGCAAAGGAACACTGCTGATTGGAAGTATATATTATGTAAAACTCTAATACAAGTTATTTTTATGATGATATATACAGGTGACATTTTTAAGAGCTTCTATATCCTAAACTATACTAAATAGTGAAAATCATCAAAGGAGTCTCGAGACCGATTTTGAAACAAACTAAAGTGGTGCCATTAGAAATTTGAATTTTATACTTTACTAGGGGATGGTCATTCCTAGTAAGTATTCTTCTTTCATGCTATATACATCTCAATGCTGGCTTCTGTTTACTGTTATGAAGCATTTATTACCCAATACTTGTTTCTTAAACTTAATCTAGTTTTAATTTATTCCATAGTAAAAAAAATGTTGGTAATCTTATTGAAAATATCTTATTTAAAAACAGATTGGTACACTTTATGGTTTTAGCCAGTCTTTTTAATTTTATCAATTTTTAAGTTTTAATATATTCCATTGTGCAATAGCCAAATTGTAGATCTGAGGGTCTAAAACAGTTGTTTTTAGAGAATCGCTTAGTGAAATTGATAAGTGTCTAGATGTACCGGTGGTTTTTCGACATAGCATAAAGTCCACATTATGTTGATACTTGTCATGTACATCATACGAATCTGCGATAACAACCTCTTTAGACCCTCTGCTTATTGAAGTTTCCAAATAGACTTCTCGTAACAAACTGAAAGATGTGTTTCAATTATTATAAAGAACTTCCAGATGTTTCTTTATAATGGTTTCCTTTACCATCCGCATGTGAGTGGTTAATAATGAGTAATCATCCAAAATTCCAAAAACTTAGCCATTTGGCTTGGGTTGGTCATTAGCCATCTAAGAAACGACGTGATGGCTTTTTGACTAATGAGTGAATGACTCGCCAATCGTCAGCCGATGGCTGATGGGTAATCCGTCAATTTGTCGCTTGTCGGTTTGATTCGACAACCATTAGCCAGTTGGCGAGTTAACGGCGATGGCTGATGGCTAAACTGTAAATTTCTCAGTTGTCGTTTATTGTTGTTTATTTATTCGCCACAAAGGCAGGCAAAGGAATCTTAGTCCATACAGCAATTCTGATGTGTTTATTAGGTCTTCGTATAGAGCGTAGTTGTATTACAACCGACACCATCCAATGGAGTTCTTGTGAAAACTCGAAAGGCCACATCTGACTATACAGTTCACATTTCTCACAAAAACACATAATTCCTACTCAAAAACTATCAATATCCTGCAACTATTGTTCATTTTAGAGTAATTTTACACATTTTTAGAAAATAAAACTGCACAGCGCAACGTCTCCTTTCAGTTCTCACCAAAAACTCTTGTCGTTTATATTTGAAAATCATTAGCCAGTTAGAAAATTGGTCGACAATTTAGCTGGCTATTTTGTAAATAATCACTAATTTTAAAATAGCTACCTTCTTGTAAGGATGATAAGAATGTCATATTTGGTTAGAAAAGAGTGCATGCTTCCCAGCCAGATTCAATTCTAAGTCATTGAAATGAGTATCTATGTAACCCACTAACTTACTACAACTTGTATGTTAGCCATTATATCTGTTGTTATATTTTGTGTTGGTACATTACTTGATTACTATCAGGTTTCTATATCTTATACTGATATTAGACAGATCATCCAAATTGAATCAATTTGGTTAAACAGAACAAGGCTGCGACTTTATTCAATGACAATGAATGATTCTAGATTAATTTTATATGGATCACTTAGTTGATTCATCCAAATTGATAGACAATCAACTGTCGTGTACCGGCCTTAATATCCGTTCATTTGCTTTATTACTGGTTTGATGACGTAAATTCCATATAAGTAACGTATTTTTTTTACCAATTTTAAGCTAGGACTGATAGTAATGCTGATATTGACGGATAAAAGGTATTGAATCAATTCGGTTGAAAGATGCAGAACTGAAATTCACATCAGTGTTCAATTACATTGAATTGTTCAAATTTATGATTACATGGGTCATTTGGTTGTTTCAACCAAAATGAATTCGGAAATGAACTGTCTAATATCCGCTTAAGATACTCATTAAAATGACAATGTATGAAATTTAAACTACATATTCCCATGTATTTTATTAAGATCGTTTTTATCTAAGAGAGTTGTCGCGTAATCGTTTTTGTATCTGATCTGTATTATAGGAACGAATAATTAAATCTGTAATGGATATGATTTCTATATTTTTAATATTTGTTTTAATTCGATTAAGGTATATAATAATTTAATAGTATGTGGTGGTAACGATACTACAAGAAATATAAAACGCGAAAGTAAGAAGAAATGTGTTAGCACCAATGTCTAGATATACGATAATTTTATATGAAATAAACTACAGTCGCAAAATGTTTTAAATGACGGCCAAGTGTAAGTCGGTCCACGACAGATTCAGAGAGCAGTGTTGAACATCCTCTGTTTTTGTCACTTTGTTATGGAATCATAAAAACAGGCTCTATTCGCAAATATTACTCTAAAATTCCCAATGAATCTTGTTGAATATTCCTTGATATTATACTTTAAATTCTACTGGCTTAATATTTCTCAAACTTTCACTTAGTACCTTAAAAGTTACAAGATGGCATATTTTTTACGTCTTTGGAGGCAAACGTCTCACGGTCTGAAAATATTTATTAAGTAATATTTAAGATTTTTAATATTCTAAACCTAAAGGTTAGGTCCACGCGCTTATGTATAATGAATTGGCTATGGCTATGAAACTAAGTTAGTGTATCGGTCATGTAACGAAGTATAACGGTCGTGAAATATTGCATAAATGGAGAGATTGGTTATGATGCGCAACGTCAACCGAAAGCATTATTAGTTCGCTTTTTTATAATACGAACAACATTAAAATGCGTCCTTGAAGTTCGTGCAAGTTATTGCGTATGACACAATTATAAAATGTATACAGATAATGACGACAGATGAGAGTGTTGCACTCTCTATATATCCGGGCTTGTATATTGTCTCTTTCACACTAGACAGATATATTTAATATATCATCTATGCTAAAAACTTATATATAATGTATTATCTATGCTACACACTGACATTTTTATTTGACAGGACTTCGCAAACTCGCGGAGCTAACTTACTTTCGGGGTGCATTTTATTTTGTGCGTAGTATAAATTCCAAAATTATTCTTCAGCCGCGTAGAACTTGCGCATGGAGGGTTTGACACAGTACATTATATGCAATATACAATACATTTCTTTTTATTTTTGGTCTATAAATTATAAATGTCAAATATCTAGTTGCTTTACGGAGTGGAAATGTGTTCCAATTTAACTTATAATTATATAATCTGTTCATTAACTTGACCATTCCTTAAGTTCTCTGACACGAATCATTTTAGAACTTATTAAGTTTCGTATATTATGGTCATTGTGTGTAATACAGGGCATGTAGCAAAATAACAACACGAGTGGAATTACAAATAAAATATAAACGATCACTCCCAGGTAATTGACGTATTAGGTCTATTTCAAATTTAGCTTTCCACCTGCAGTTGTTACTTAGCGAAGTTAGCGATGTATGATGTAAATTGGCTTTTATTTGCCTATTAGGCTTAAGATGCATGCATCTTGATTTTATTATAAATCTATCTGTAAAAATGCATATAATAATTTGTGAAATAAACAATAGTATTTGAGAAAAAATGTTTTATTTTAATTTATATTTATACCTCCAGCGTATTCTGAAACATATTCGTTTTGAATTTATATTTCTGTGGCGGATGGCTTCTAAGGTAAAACAAAAGGTTTCGTAGAAAAGACGAACGCGTGTACGTCCACTGTTGTTAATTGTATGCTGAACCATAAAAACTGATTTTATCCCAGACGAGAAATAACTTGAGAGATCTTATTAAAAGTATTATTATAAGAAATATTTTTGATGATTTTGAAGTCGCGAACTACCACATAACCGAGTGACAGATGGTTATGATAAATATATAGGGGTATTTAAAAAAATTTAAAAATTAAAAATGATATCGACACAACATTTATTTACATATTTACAAAGGTCCAGTCTTAAGTACATAATGTATAAATAGTCCTTATTTACAAATTATAAAGGTTTACGTAAAGCAAATTGGCCCCACGTTGAATGCAAACTGATGCTCGGCTTCTGTGAATGTCAGAGGCTGGAAGTCGCTGATTGGTAGGCGTTCCGTTCGGGATGTTTTGATTTCGATGACTATTTCACCCGTCCCATCCTGGAATTGAGAAATGAAGAATAAATCAGGAAAGTTAATGATGGTAAATATTCTATGAATGGTTCCGTACAGGTAGTATATCCACACCTATTGATTTAAATAAAAAAAGTAAGTAATTAGTAATTTAACCAACTTCAAAAAAGGTGGAGGTTGGCAATTCGTCGTGTACATTTCTTTTAAAAAAATATCGTCTTATTTTTCCAATCTTACTACAGATATATGATACACGACAATTTTTTTTCCATATTTTCTAACGTGCATGTATGGCGGCCACCCGCTATTTCTAGTTTTACTATTTGATTGTATTGTTACGAGCTACAGGACTCGCATTAAAATAAATGCCGTTGGAATTAATATAGAGTTTATTAGAACTGTACAAACACGTATAAAACAAGTACAAAATAAAACTGGATGCAACCAGTTCACATTGCACGATTCAATGCAATTCAACACGCGGAAAGTCCGTCACTATGTCGCTAATCGAAAGTACCACACGTCTTAATCGTATCGTTGTCGTCGATTGACTGCCTCACCACTCCGTTCGGGCATTGTTTTATACTCAATTGTATAATAGAACAAAGGATCGCACTCGCCGAGTTAATCCCGAACACCTGCCAGGTTCGAAGGCATAAAATAAGGGTTAATTAGTTCGACACTAATTATAGCCACAAAAAAGTACGATAACAACAGATGTCTTTAAAGTTTAAACACGAACTAATGCGTTTTTAAAACATGCCAGTGCGGCCTTTGTAACAGTATCGTTGTGTAGCGCTATAACTTAATACATTACACTGTCCTGTTAAATTTTGTCCATATTGCCGCTACAGTTTCTTAAGAAAATTGTCCGTGACATAGGTAGAAAGGCAAACTGAACATGACGAAAATATATTATTATAGGTTCCTTAGTCCAAATTGGCTACAGAACCATAATAATCGATAAATTACTATTACCCTACATTAAAACTATAATAATCAAGTATGAATTTTATAAGGGCTCCGTTTAATGACAATATAGCTACGCAATCCTAAAATGTACGCAATAAATCGCGACTATCCATATACATTCATAGATATGCTTATTTATCTTATTGGTGGCTGCTTACCTTGCAGTCATCTTTAATTAGTTGCGGCTCCTTAAATTCTATACCATTTGTTCCATATAGTTTGATATTGCTCGCTCTTATCACGTCGGAAGGAATATCGGATCTGAAAATATTTAAAATAGTTTTTGTTCTTATTACTTCACCCTCTTTGCATTAATTTAATTAGATTTGGGACCGGCCGCTTTCACAGGTTCGAATTATGAATATAAGGTGTTTGCTACTAACGCAACTTCTTCATAAAACCTCATTACATCAAAACATATTATTAAAATCACTCATGTCACTCGCCTTACATACGTCTAAACATCATCACAAATATTAATTGTATAAAATCTAAAACTACATATAAACCTGTAAAAACATTAAATATACATCCAAAATCGCAACAAACGTTTCAATTTCATATGTCAACAAAACATAAGGAGTATCAAAGTGGAAACACTAGTATTACAACTACCAGTATATGTAGACACTTGTTATTTTCAGCATATATTCAATGTTATCTTTGATTTTCACTAAGCAATTTTCCAAAAAAGTTACCACTCCACAGTCTACTGTAATTCAGAAAATAAATAGCATAGATAAAATTTGTAATACATTTTCCTACTGCCATCTGAGATAGAATTACTTCTCCCTCACTACTGTAGTAGAATTATTTTGTCCGTGCAGTTTGGGTCATAAATAATCGGATTATTTCGCTCTCTCTTCCACTCACGGGCCTTATAGGTGGGCATAGTGATTGCGCATTATTGTTGTCGATAAACGTTATCGATAGTGTATTTAATTTTGTCATTTTGTGGGTTAATGATAAAAACGAAAGAAAAAGAATCGATAACACAATGTATGTATTTAAATAAGAATAATAATGATTTAAAATAAAATATTAATTGTGTACTAAAAACTATGTATTAAAAAACTATAATAATATTTATCCGTGCAGGAACGGAGAAAGAATACAATTTCCTGCGGCCCGGCGGCCTGTCGTAAGAGGCGACAAAACAACCCACAGCCAGGTGGTAGGGCATTTGCCCGACTGGATGGCTACCACCCCTGGTCTAGAGTATGTCGCCATAACAACCTTGTGTTGTGTTCCGGCATTAGTGACCAGGTTCCAGGCTCCCTAAAGAGAGCAGCAGCGCATTCGTAGCACCTTTGGTGTTGCAAATGTCCATAGGCGATGGTAACCGCTGTCCATCAAGTGGGCCGTCTGCCTGTCTGCTGATCTCCGGCAATAAAAAAAAAAAAAAAAAAAGTACAAAAGTTTAGAATGTAACAAGTTATATTAAAAATAAATATAAATACTTATATCTAAGTTGAAAATTAACAGCAAAAAAGATAATAATGATTTTTATAACAATGATAATCTTTCTTTGATAAGAATGAGTTTTTATCGATAATGGCGTTGCGTCCGCGCAACTTGCTCACCGCCCTAGCCGGGCTGAGGCCGAGTTTGATTTATGACCCAAACTGCACGAACAAAATAATTCTACTATAAATACGCTCAATCTCATGTACATGTATAATAATTATATTGAGTTAAATGTCAAATTATTAACACACCGCGAATGGAACTCGAATTTTGTGTTTTTAGTACAAATATTGCGAGGACTAAACATTTAACTTGGTCTATATTTTCTATACCTACATCTTATACAGAGTCCGATTATTTATCAGCAACATGATGAAAACATATACCTAGGTATTCTAACTGTGACTGAACGTACGCGTGGGCACAGTGAAAACAAAATTGAAGAAAGAAGAAGAAAGAAGAATACTATACTACTTCTTCCATGGTCAAATCTTGTTATGTCAACATAAATTGTTACACGGACTTACAACAATAATTTTCATATACTACAAAAAAATGATAATATGATATTAGTTATTATATTACCTTTGCGGCGCCTTTGCGTAAATACAGCTATACGTGAAATTCTGCCTTGCTCCATTAGAAAGCAACCTCAAGAATCTAAGTTGTATTCCACCAGAGCCTTCAGCGTCGTACGTTATCTAAAATATTTCAAAGTTATTTGGTTATTGTGCTTGGATTTATCACGACCAAGTCAAAAATACAAATTAAAAAAAATATATTTGAACACGACTTTTTTACGTGTAAAGATCGGATTCAAATTCCATAAAACTTTCGATTTTCCAGCATAAAAGTATCCAACGTTTAACCCCATTATTTAATACGAGTATTTATACAAAATTTTAATATCACTTTTAGAAATCTTATGACAACTCAACAATTTTATTTCAACCATAATAAGACAAATCTGTCATGCAAAATCTTCTGAACAATCGAAGTTTAATTCGTAAGATTTCGAGATAATTTTACTTCAAATACTTACGCGATATCCATCGCCTTGTTGAGAAAACTTGTCGGTTTGTTTTCTGGAGTGAACACAGCGGGTTCTCTGGAGTCTGGATTTACACAAGTACTGTATCCTTTGCAGTACACCTTGATGGGACGTCCTATACCGTTTGCTCCTCTAGCATCAATCCAATAGAAGCCTGGAAGCGAAGTTAAATAAATAAAGAGTATGTACGTGCGGACCTGAGAAGAAATAGATAATGAAATATGTTACATGTGCAAATCAATAAGATTTGAAAACATACTAACTTAAGTAATATGTGGTCTTCTTTTACTTGTAAATATGTTTATATATTTTTAAGTTTTTTGTAGCATAATTTATGTATAATTTAGTTTATTTTTATGGATTTAGTTTTAATTCACTAGACTGTTAATTTGAATAGAACTTAAAAGATTTCAAAATGATTTCTTTTATTATAATGCATGTGTTAATATAATATATATGTTAATATGAGTAATATGTTACATATAGGTATTATACTATGTAGAACCATCTTGAATCTTTATATGTACGTTTTTATGGTATACAAAACTTAGCCTAACACAGAAGAAACTATACTTGCTGGAGGTTATTATATCTTTAACAAAATCGATAACTTACCATCAGTCAAATTAATATGTGACACGCGTAAATCGCGGCAAGATAAGGCTGGATTGCTGCGTGTGCCCCGCGGTCGCTTTACCGATTCCAACGTGGTGCGGGCAGCCAACACGCCACTCATTATTTCCTTGCTCCACTCAACTTCTTCATCTAAGGGTAATGATATATTTCAGCAAAGATAATATAAAAACGGCCAATTACGTGTCGGGTCACATACACTGGAGGGTTATGTCAGAGGCAATGAGCGATGATCCTCTTTGCCCCAGCGATTCTAATATTTACTTCCAAATCGACATTATAGTCAAATACGAAAAAACAGTGATTACACCTGGACATAATGGCTTAATAAGGGCGTTTTAATCAATTTTACGTATTCCTAAAGTGAGTTTACTAAAAACTGCGCTATAAAAACCTGATGTACCTATCTATCTATAGGTACTAATATTATGAAGAGTAAAGTTTCTGACTTTGTTTGTAGGAAGTAATCTCTTGAACTACTGAACCAATTTTGAATATTCTTTCACCACTGGAAAGCTACAATATTCCTGAATAATAATACAGTAAAAAGTTATTTGATTAATATTTTTAAATTTTTGGATAAGGCCCAGCAAAGTGGGCAAATCAAACAGCAATAACGATCCACGCGAGAATTCGGTCATCCTCGTGCAAAGCACTGTGGATACTTTCTACGACCAAATTTATTAGCGTCTGTTGCCCTCTGACACTCGTTTCTGAAATAATTAATTAAACCTCGATTTGCGCGCGTATGTGTGTGCATACGTGTGTATTTTTTAATGAAGCCCAGCGAAGTGGGCTCGGGTCCACTAGTTTATTAAAGTAGTTTCATTTTAAAGGAGACCTAGCTATTTACAAAATTCTGACTTACAATCATCTGTCGGTCATAACATTTGAGTACCGTGAAAGTTTTCAGATTTTTTAGTATTAAAATATACCTAATTGCCTATGGCTTATTTCTTGAAGAAATAAAGAAAAATATTTATTCAGAACCACACCAATACGTACTTATAAATAAGATAATACAATTAAAATGAAGTTCTGAATCGGTTCTAACTCAGCATGATGCTGGTTGACTCAACCAGCGCTGTCTTTTTTTTTTTTTGAGCGGAAATGACTAACTACCGATTACGCACTCTCTGGCCGTCACTAGAACGCCGATCCACGCGTACCTAGCATTGTATGCTCTACTGCGCTCCGTCCGCTATGACTACACAGAGGTGGAACTCCGAGCGATGCCCCGGCGAGCAACCTCAACCCACTAAAACCCTCCTCCCGCCCTGCCTTGATGGAAGAAAGACTGAGATGAACATAGTTACCAGCATCATAGCCAGCGCTCGTCTTCCGTTAGGGCCGTTCAAGTGACTCACGGATAGAAAAAACGAAACACACACAAAACAAAACAAAATAATATGACTATTGCGAACAAATAAAAAATAAATAAACTATATCATTAATATATAAAAGACTGATATAAAACTAATGCTGCGAAGCGAATCTATAAAGAAGAACATAATGTAGTAAGGAACATAAAGCTTAAAAACTAAAATCTATAACAATATCAATTTTATATTTTGTCTGTCAGTCTATTGGTTTGTGTCAAATATGCAGCATATAATAAATAGGAAATATCTAATCTAATTATTTCTGCATGATAATCATTAATCTCTGGTACAGATCACGAGATACGCAAATATATATGGCATTTCCAGAAATTAAATATGTAGTATATACTAAATAGGTATGTGTAGGTTACACACCGTCTTCACCATTATCTTCTGTGGCAGATTCCATAGAGCCCATAACACTTCGACGGCGTCGCGTGTAAGTGGTGAAAAGCTCAGGAGGTAGTTGTGGTGCTGGTGCAGGAGGACCAGGTGGCCCCGGAGCTCCTGGCGGCCCCGACACGCCTGGTCGACCTTCAGGACCTGGTTGACCCTTAGGACCTAAAGGTCCTTCTGGCCCCGGTGGACCAGCAGGTCCGGTCTCTCCCTTCAATCCTGGTGGTCCAGCTGGCCCCTGTTATATCAGAAACAGTGTGTTAGTCATGCCGCAATGTTATTATATATAAGATTAGAAAGTTCCTTCTATTTCAGGGATTGTAACAAAGCGCATAATTATATTTGCTCATGCTTTCTAACAGGATTCCACCTACTACCTATACCATTAAAATGAAGCGCACAACACTTATACACCTCGAGCGAAGTGTTATTTAAAAATAGTCATGAAAAAATTCTTCACCATATCTCCTTTAGGTCCAGCAGGCCCTACTGGTCCCAATAAGCCAGGTTTTCCAATATCTCCTTGATCTCCCTTCAAACCCATTGGGCCAGTGTCACCGATGTGCCCTTTCGGTCCTTTATTGCCTTTGTCACCTTTTACGCCAGGAGCTCCAATTGGTCCCGGTTTCCCGGGTGGCCCAGAGGGGCCTATTGATCCTGGAGGACCTACTTCACCCTGTTGGATAGAGAGCAATGTTTAAAACATAATTCTACAATTTGGAAGACAAGCGAAAAAAGAGTTTGATCTCAGACTTAACAAAGAAAAGGTCTGTCTATCAGAAAGAATGCAGTAACATGTCTCTTGTAGTAATGTAATGTAGTGGTATTTTGTTTTATCCCTGGTAAGTAAGTTAATTAAGGCACATGCAAATGCGCAAGTGGCTCTAAAATTAGAGCTCTCGCTCTACTCGCAACACAGGTACATAGCGGTCACTATAACCGAAATCGATTAATATTGTTATTACCTTATTTATGATATGATGCTATAGCATTATAATTTAGAATAATAATTATATAAGGTAAATTTATCTTCTCAAATGTTTTAAAGTGTTGTTGTGTGTATTATGTAAAGTAACAATAGGTTTAAGTATAAAATTGATTCTTACGTTAGGACCCGGTGTTCCTCTAATTCCTCGTTGGCCTTCCGGACCTGGGGGTCCTGCGGGTCCTGTTGGTCCTTGTTCACCACTGACTCCTTTCGGACCAATGTCTCCCTTTTCACCAGGTAATCCAGGGTTTCCTTGTAAACCTGCTGGGCCTTCTGATCCCTGAAGAAAGCGAAATATATAGTAACCATCAGATGATCAACAATAACATTAATGAACTTTAGCTCACTTACAGGGTTCCCAGGTAAGCCAGTTTCACCCGCTTTTCCTGGAGGTCCCACTGGACCTAGGGGACCGGGTGGGCCAGTACTTCCCTCAGGTCCATCAGCTCCTGGTTCGCCTTTAATACCTTGGGGTCCAGTTTCTCCACGGTCTCCTGGAAAACCTGCGGGTCCAGGGTCACCCTTCGGACCTTCAGGCCCTGGAGGACCCTTTGCACCTGTATCTCCTTGAACTCCTGGCGCCCCGTCGTCACCTTTGGGACCGATGGGTCCACGTGGTCCCTGAATTTAAAATGTATGTATATATAAATACTATGCTCAACCAACAGAGTTGAAATATTTTTAAGTTTTTCGTTAATAGTTCAAATTTCAAACTTTGAAATATGACGTATAATTTAGGACCCCTCCACATCTTGTCACAAAGTGTCACAGTTCGTCAACCTTCGCCATCTTAATGTGTGACGTAATTTGTGATGGATCATGTACTGTCTATAAAACTAGATTTAATTATGGACCTATCTCATGATCTTACGGTGGTGTGGTAACTATTTAGCGTGTGTTTTACATCTGCGCCGATAATAGAAGTCGGTTACTGTTATATTAATAGTTGCAGTGCCAGTATTGGATTCCCGAGAACATAAACTAAAATTATTATTTCCTTGTGAGAAAGTATCAATGATATAATGATAAGATTTTTTAAATACCATTTTTCCTTCAGGCCCTGTTGCACCCGGTGGCCCTGGCGCACCGGGACTCCCTACATCTCCTTGTTGACCTTCTGCACCTCTTGGTCCTGGTTCACCCTGGATACCTTTTGCACCCCGATGACCTGGTGGTCCAGAAGGTCCAGCTGGTCCTGTAGAACCTACAAAGAAAAAATTTTCATTTTATTTTCATTAATAGAATCAGTTGCGTTAAATGTTGTTAGTTTTTATAACAAAATTATAAAAATATCTATAGCAAAACAAGCGTATTGTATAGACCTCATCATCATAAAGTCTTAGCATACGCCAAGTAGGGCGTATGCTTAAGACTTTATGATGATTGATTGATTGGTTCCCTTTGCCAAATAAGCTAAAGACTTGAGCATTCTGGCAGTTGTGGCAGTAATTTGTGTGTTTTATAATTTACCCATTGGTCCAGTATCTCCAGTGTCCCCTTTCACTCCTTGTTGTCCTTTTTCTCCCTGTGGCCCAATCAATCCTGCAGGTCCAGGAGGGCCACGAACTCCGTCAGTACCTGGAGAACCAGGTGGTCCCGGGTCACCTGGGGGTCCCTTCTCTCCTGGCAGACCAACTGGACCTGATTCACCTCTCAGTCCTTGAATACCAGTTGCGCCGGGTGGACCCTTAAAGTGGAAATATTACTTATTATAATTATGATATATATTATATCATAATTATAAAAACATAATAATATAATATAATCATTATAATACTACAATTATTATAATATTTACTATAGTATAGTACTATAGTACTTGCTCTTCTTACTGCAACTTACAACGAAAACTTTGATGAAGTAGAAATTTTCTATCATTCTAAACTATTTTTTAAGGACCGATTTCTCAATCACCTATAAAAGTTATTCATAGATTAAAGTATTACATGGAAAAATTAAAAATGACAGTTTCATGTATTAAACAAATGAATGGCTTCACTTTTGAATTTATTCGACCAATAACTTTACCTGACGATTGAAAAATCGGCCCTAAATCAAAGATATTACAGGAATTAGTCTGGTGTGCACCGACATTTAACCGGTGATTAAAATAAAATAATCGATTAAACTGTATGCAAAAACAGCGATTATTTTATTTTAACCGACGGTTAAATGTTGGTGCACACCAGCTTTAAAATAACTTCTTGAATGTTTGTTACATACATACATATATAGCTTCACGCCAGGTCCCTTGCTTGGTAGGTACGAACAACAGAGCGCCATTTAGGCTTATTCTTACACACCTCACTTGCTTCTTTGACATTTATAGCTCTTGTCATGCAGGCTCGTTTGTTCTTAAGGCTTCTGACATCACCTTCTGCTAGTACATGATCAATTTGATCATGGAAGGTGTGTCGTGGCCTTCCGCGACTTCTGCATCCATCCACTTTTGCATTGTGTATCTGTTTAGTCATTCTTCCATCATTCATTCTTTCCACATGCCCGAACCACCGGAGCATTCATTTCCTTACCTTCACCCCGACACTCTCTTTCAGATCAACTCTCTTTCTTACTTCGGTATTACAAACGTGGTCCGCGAGCGTCGTCACTCCGCAGATTTTGCGCAGTGCTCGCATCTCGACCGCGTTTACTCTACTTTCATGCTCTCTCTTCCATACTCAACTCTCGCTTCCATACGTGAGCGTAGGTATTAGCACCGCGTTGTGTATGGCAAGCTGGGCCTTCTGACTGAGGTTCTTAGCGCCTAGAAGTTTACCCAACGCTCCATTCACACTATTCCCCAAATTCACTCTTCTTTCTATATCAGCGGTGTACCTTCCATCCCTGCTAAAAGCACATCCGAGATATACAAACTCATTCACTTGTTCCAACATAACATCATCGACCATTATCCTTGCGCAACATAAATATAAAATCAAAAATCAAACACTCCTTTGAAACGCTTCTATAGTTTTTATGTATGTAGTCGTATAATATATATCTGTGTATACATAACAAATATCTTTATTTTATTTTAAACATGGTTAATAATTCGATATTTGTATTTTTTTTGTTATTAATATATACTATAGGTACACGTATAGGGACACTTCAGCAGCATTAGAGAAATAAATAAATTACATTAAGGTATATCTGAACTTGTTGTCAATTCTTTAAAGCAATCTTGCTTTTGTACAAAAAGATTACAGAGTGTGAAGTATCCAGTATCCAGTATATGAAACAGAGTTTATTGCTTATACTTTAAATATTGTAAGCTGTAGGATATGTACTAAATAAAAATAAAAATAATTTCCACGTTTTTATAAGGAAATTAAGTTGGCCAATTTGAGATAACTTCTAACCAAAATAATATATAAAGCAAAATTTTAAGATTAGTCCCTTTTATATTAATGCCAGGGTTGTATATCAAGTTTGAATTAAATAATTGACTTACAGGTTCACCAGATGCTCCCTTAAATCCCTTTTCTCCCGGTGGTCCGGCTTCACCTTTATCACCGTCTTCGCCTGGAGCTCCTACTGGGCCTGGTGATCCTATTAATCCCCGCGGTCCGGGTAGACCGTCTCGCCCAATTGGACCTAAGAGATGACCACGCGTTTTAAAGTTTTTTTCGTTTTGGTTTTACACATGTTATCTTACAGTATTAAGGATCACTACTTTATTTAAGAAACGCTTACCAACAGGTCCAGGTTCTCCGACTTCTCCTTTTTGCCCTCCAGCACCAGGAGAACCTCTTGGACCTTCACGACCTTGCACTCCCTGTGGACCTTCATGACCTGGTTCTCCAGGTTCTCCCTTATCACCTCTCAATCCTGGAGGACCGGGTGGTCCCATATCTCCTTTAGAACCCGGTGTACCCTTTAAGAAAAAGGTAATTCAAAATCAGATCAATCAAGCAATCAAAATCGGTTTGTGTCAGACAGTATGCCGTCATAGCAATAAGCTGAGTGCAAATCTTGTTTGCTAAAAATGCGGCGTACAAATTTTCAATATGTTTTTATTTTCAAGAGATATATCAGCAACGAAAGAACGTCGCTATTTTTCCACATATATTTTTCTTTCTTATCTCTCTAAATTAAATACTCAGTCGATTCAAAATGTTCATTCTTTTAGGTATTATACATAGTTATAGACGCGAAAGTAACTCAGTTTGCTTTCACGGCAAATATCACGGTTTCCACGTATAAACAATTCTACATTATATAATCACACCATGCTATTAACAATTTTGATATGTAAAACCTGCGTTTTGCAGGGAGAGCCTTCTAAAGGTCCTAATATGAAGAAAATAACAACCAAAATAAATGAAATTATTATGGTGTTCGAAACTTACGGGATGTTTGCAATATAAGTACTATGATTTAGTACAAATAAAAATATGACGGCAGTAACGTATTTGAAAGTCATTAGTGACATATAAAAAAAGCGAAAATGTAGTACCAACATTGTTAATACGGTGACACGATAATTATCTGGATGCATATTGTTAAGAATTTATCAAAAGCTTTACTAACTGGGGTCCCAGGCAAGCCGGGTTCTCCAGCATGCCCTTGAGGTCCTTGTGATCCGACAGGCCCTGCCTTTCCTTCAGGTCCAAGTGGTCCTGGCGGTCCCTCCTTCCCAACTTCGCCAGGGGTACCAACATCGCCAGGCGTTCCTGGGATTCCTGGTGATCCCGGTGGCCCTGGAGGACCAGGTTCACCGGTTGACCCTTGTGGTCCTATAGGCCCTGTGGGTCCTTGAGAGCCGGGTTCACCAGGTTCGCCCTGTGAACGATATAATGTATGAAGTTAATTCTAGCATTTATTCATATAATTCTAAAAAATAGTTTTCCTAATCTGATAGCTCGGGCAGACTAACTTAGGCTAAATTTATTTTCAACAGTCTCTTTGAGTTAAATAGCCCGTTGGCGAAAGTAGCCTATTGACAGCTAATATTTCTTTTTAAGTAGTTTTAAAACTTAAAATGCAATTATTATATACCGTGGGTCCTCGTTCTCCTGCAGGTCCTGGTACACCAGGTTTGCCATCAACTCCAGATGGTCCTAAAGGACCAGGAAATCCGCGAGCACCTTCTACGCCTTGTGGTCCTCGTTCCCCAATCGCACCAGGTGCTCCTGGTTGGCCTGTGTCACCTTTGGAACCTGGAGGACCATCTGACCCACGTCGACCTCGTGGTCCCCTATAGCCCTAAAATTTAAACATGCATAAATTTGTGATGTACTGCTATTATACAGGCTGGTTATATTTATATATATAGGTTTCTATTACGATTGAGATCTATTCTAGAGTATGGGCTTTATATTAAAAAAATTACTTACTCTCGGTCCAGTTTCACCTCGGTCTCCCGGCGTGCCAACTAAGCCCTATAAATAAGTTTAGATAAAGTATTTTTATTGCGTATAAGTATACTCATTATTTTTGTATTATCATGTCTACTAGAAACTAAGGGAAGTTTTTTTTATACAAAAAACGAAAACTAATTCTTTTTTTTATTTCGTTTTAACTGTTTAATTATGAGCAAATGTCGTGGTTAACAAAACGTACCATAACACCTTTAGTTCCTCGTCTCCCCCGCCTGCCTGTTGAGCCTTTGTCTCCTTTCTCGCCTTGGCTGCCAGGATAGCCTTGAGGTCCTTGTGGTCCAGTTGCACCCTTTTCTCCCGATGGACCTATTGGTCCAGTCTCTCCGCGTGGTCCCTCAGCTCCCTTTAAGGGGTTGAATTGAATAAGTGTTACTTTACCACATGTGTCACAGTAAATTCAAGTACTTATTAAGTACTATACGTACTTTTTGTCCTTCAAGTCCCTCTACACCTGAAGCACCAGGTTCTCCTAGAAGACCTCGTTCCCCCTTAGGACCAGTTTCACCCTTTTCACCTTCAATACCTATCATGAAACATTAAGATTATTAAAAATATAATATCTATAGTAATTTGTGAAAATGTGTTTGTTGTTGCTTTTTTTGCAGCACCGATATATAATGTAAAAATTCTAATACCAAACCTCGAATTCCTTTATCACCCTTGTCACCTGGCAGTCCTCGAGGGCCGTCATCACCTTTTAAACCACGACTTCCAGGGAATCCAAGCATGCCCTGTCGAAATACAATTTAAACTTATAGGTATATTGTCTGAGAAATGTTTGTGTGATAGCTTTGAAACTATCTTTAAGATTCAAGATATCGTCGATTATGAGATGGAATTTGATATTTTTAAAATATTTCCAGACGGTAACGACAGGTTTTATAGTAAATTTTCATTTTGCTGATAATATTCAATATTCCTTTACGTTTAATAGTTTACCCACTGCATGTATATGTCCTAAATATATTTTGTTCCGTGGCGTTCTAATAAAGCGCACCCATATAAACGAACCCGTATTACAAATTATGGTAGTTTAGTGGTCAATGTATTGGTATATCATTTCATCGAGGTAGTTCGAACCCTGAATAAGAAACGAGTAGCGTTTACGCAGTTTTGACCTAATGTGCATGCTTTACAAGTACTTCGTGCTGACTGTGAAGAAAGACATCCAGTTAAACTGTTCAATAATATCGGTTCCTATAAAATGGGGAGACCCGAGCCCAACAATAGGATGTTCACCAACTGATATTATTATTTACTGTCTTTTCAGCGAAATTTTTTACGCGTTTCCATAACGACGTATTTGTAGTGAATTGCAACGCCAAAAAACGTGACAGCAGCGTCATTTTTTCAGCTATACTCATATAATCTAGGGAAACAATATAATTTACCGGTTTAAAAAGTATCCAAGTAACTGACTTGGTTATACAAGGTAGCTGTGTCGAGTTTTCGTTTAGTAGTTTACTGAATTAACCTTCCCATTTTTTGTTCATTTTTACATTCTTTACTTATATGCTGAATCAATATTTTTCTACAATAAATCTGTAGAGCAGACGAGTAAATATAGACCCTATATCATCACATCCTATAAGGTTGTAAGATATTTAATGATTTCATAGTCATTCGATTAACAAATTGTAACCTGAGGTCCTTGTGGTCCTATTTCACCAGGTGATCCTTGCTGGCCTGGATTTCCCGGTGTTCCAGGAACACCTTCAGGCCCTGGCAGTCCTGATATACCCGGTTTTCCTTGTGGCCCCTGTGGACATAAATTAGAAACTAAGGCTAATTTGAGAAATTTTTTAAATAAAATAAAATTTGTTATAATTTTCCTCGGAAAGTGTTTCTTATTGATATATGACATGTTAAAATAACATAACTAAGTAAATGGAAAAAAATATTACAAAATATTGACAAATTCAGTACTACTTAAATATAAAAAAAAAGTTATTTACTTGAATTCCCGGTGCACCGATCGGTCCTTGTGGTCCAGGAGATCCAACAGGACCAGTTTGACCTGGTTGACCTTGTGGACCAGACGGTCCAGGTTGCCCCGATGCACCTTTAGCTCCTTGAGGTCCTTCAATACCCGGTATACCTGGATATCCGATCAACCCTGGAAATCCTCTTGGCCCCATAAAACCTCTAGGACCCTGTAAATTGATGTCGATTAACATCATATAAATAATTATGATAATGTAAATAAAAAGAAACCATATCTTTAAAAAAAATCGAAAATAAACTCGATGTGTTACTTAACTAACTAACTAAGTTAACTTTGCTTACGATATTTTGCTTCATACTTATGACATGTTAATAATTGGAATAATGCTTTATTTGATCAGTTAAAATGAACATGGTGTAAATAATATTTTATAAGTACTCACAAGTTCTCCGGAAAGTCCCGGAGGTCCGGGAGGTCCATCATCCCCAGCTGGCCCATCCTGCCCCGGAGCACCAGACTCGCCTTGTAATCCCGGTGTACCTCGTTCTCCTTTATCTCCAGGCATACCAGGTATTCCAGGATAACCTTGTTCACCTTTAGCACCTACAGCTCCAGTTGATCCACGTTCGCCGTCTCTCCCAGCATGACCTCGACGGCCCAGTCGACCAGGTGGACCTTGTAGGCCTCTTGGACCTGGTGAGCCCTGATAAATAAACATTTCAAAGGTTTCCTTATGCTCTGAATAACTAGATTTTACAGCATCACGTCCGTTTACTTCAACTTATATTCCAACTACCATTACTATAATACCAACTACCTGTATAACTTGTGGGGTATACAATATTCTATAACGCTTCAGCGATCGCAAACGTATAATTACAACCACATTTAAAAATAATCATTCATTCATCATGAAAAATATACATATCTTTCATAAATTTCATGTAAAAACATATATTTGATTATTGCGTTTCAACATTTGATCACTTAAAAAACTTATTCTAAATCAAAAACAAAAATAGAGGGTGTGAATTAAAAATAATATATGTTACCACTCAGTCTTAACTCTTCCAATGTAGAAAATATATCGGTTATCCTAATGGGATAATATTATACTAATAGTATATTTATGATTTTACTTACTGGCTCGCCTTGTTCACCTTGTTCCCCCTTCGGACCTTCAGGGCCCACGGCACCTTCAGGTCCGGATTGTCCAGTCATACCCATAGGTCCTTGAGCACCGCGCATTGCTGTCTGAACAAAGAGTACATACATATTATCATGCCTGCTTTTCATAGAGGTAGGTAGTCCCGATGTATTTCTGCTTAATGGGGTTCTTGAGACACATCTTTGACTATTTCAATATAAAACAGGTCATGCGTTATGTACAAATGCATAAACCAAATTATAAAATTTAAGTTACCATGTGTTGGGTCAGCATTTGGCGTAGTGCTTCTGATTGAGCGTCTGGTCCCTTATCATTGCCAGATTGATGAAGCTGAAAATATAGGAAATTAATTTTCATCATGAAATACATCATTGTTGTTTAATGTCTAATTAAGGTAGTTCTTGCTGTAATTACAATAAGAAAGAGATTACAACTAATTTGTTTATTTCTGAGAAGCTGATACCATATTTTATAGGACTATTGACATTGCTTATAAACTGGTAATTATGAAATAAGTTTTGCTAGAAAATATTTTCCGATAATTTTCATAGTGTTTATTTTAATGGCAATTTAACATGTCCTTCATTTAAAACCTTATTTTAACAGGTTGTTGTTAATCGATTCTAAAGGTGATTTCCACTAAATTGCATACATCGCATCGGATTGAAGAGAGTACGAACGGCTGAGGCGAAGACCTATCGCGTCGCAGGATGTCCACGCATATGATCGGCTCCATATCGTCTCTTGCGAATGTATCCGTTTCTGCGCCTAGTCAAATAGTTTAATTTCTATCGTGCTGCCGTGTCCTAATTTTTAAAATGGTTCAAGTTGACGAATTTCATACAATTTGATATGAAAAATTCCATGAATGAGCGCATACGATGACCAGCGAATGGAGACGATCGCGCGTGGCAGCCTCGCAGCGTACTTTCGGCTACGATGGCGTGTTGCGGAAGACGCCCACAGTCAAGCTGCTGTGCGCGGCATGGTAATATAAACTTTATTCATTGTACATACATACATATTATAACGCCTTTTTCCCATGGGGGTAGGCAGAGACTATAGATCTCCACTTGCGACGATCCTGACAAACAACTTTCGCTTCATCTACTTTCATTAACCTCTTCATACATGCACGTTTATTTGATATACTTTTTACCTGACCTCGTTTTAACACTTCTGTTATTTGATCATGGTGTGTACGTCGTGGTCTACCGGTACTACTACTTTATTCATTGTGCACATTCTTTTAATATCGTTTAAAGAAATCCGTTGCGATCCGACGCGATGCAAGGTTTTTTTAGCTTCTATAGCCCGGGCGAACGAGATTGCCCGAGCCATATACTTTATTTATTTATTATTTTAATAGTTTACAATTTTAACTTAAGTGATAATACAATTTCTCCTCTTATGTTTACATACTATTTTCACAATTTTTTATAGCCGTTTGACTATATCTTAGTATTCTTATTACATATTATATATTCAGAGATACAAGTCGTGGGACACATCCTTTAGTAATTAGGATAAGTTAAAAATATTAACATACCGGCACTACAAAGACGTGTCCAGGTGGTCCAGGATATCCTTGTTGTCCCTCAGCCCCGGATTTTCCCGGTTCTCCTTTAGGTCCCCTTGGTCCTGGTAATCCCGGTGGACCTGGGTAACCCCGTGGTCCCATGTATGCACCGGGACTTCCATAGTCATAATCGGTTTCGGATGAGTCGTAGCCTATCGTAGTGTTGTACTAAAAAGTAAATTGTAGACGAATTATTATAAAAAATACAATAGGATAGATGACAGTCAAAGTAACTGAGATGCTTTTTATCATCTTACAACACGTCATAGCCTCATAGATCTTAAAAATAAAAGGATGAGATGGCATTTTAACGCCTATTTTTATTATGTATGTAAATATGTTGCCTGGAAGAGATTGCTTTCAGCGATAAGGCCGCCTTTTGTTTCTACCATGACAATATTGTAATTGTATATTTTGAAATTGTGTATTTGGTGAGCAATAAAGTGTTATCTATCTATCTATCTATGTTGTTATTTTTTGTACCATGTGCTATCTACCCTACTTGTATTCTCTGTTTCATTGTTTTCTAATTATTTTAGTTTTACCCGTTTTTACAAAACAATAGTATTTAAACCTCTTTGATACTAATAAATTCTATCGACGTATTCATACAAAATAAATCATTGTTATTATAATACTGTCCAATTATATATTGATTATATGCAATTGCAATTGACTTGTATTATATATGTGTGTTTGACAAATTACTAGAGGCTCTTTAACTAATCGAATAACTGATAATTTTTATTTATTACATCAATTCAGACGCTATTCGTGTAATTAATAAAATGAAAAATTGCGAATGTTAGTGACCTCAGGTCAGGTAATCCTCTTAATATATCCAAAATTTTCCCACTAACGGTGCTTGATAACAAATTATTTTGTATGACGATTAGGGCTTACCATAAAATAAACCCTTTGTTTAACCTGGACTGAAACTTGAATTCGGGGTGGATGCAAGTTTCTTGTGATTTCAATTTTACACAAAATAAATAACAAACTTACAAATTAATATGACATAATTCGTTGCAACTTGCAGTTCCGAAACCGACTGTTGATGAGACTATGATAATGAATATATTGAAAAAAAAAGCCGGGTTGAAAATTATGATCGAACAGGTATACTAATGGTAGGCCCTTCAATATTTTCACAGACGATAGTTTTACGGTCTCATTCATATTAAGTTAGAGTAAGTTTGTAGGTTTGTTTAATGAATCTTAAAGACGCCTATAAACTTATTCTAACTCATTATGAATCAGACCATGTATTCTTAAACTGTATTGCTACTATTTTAACTGTGAATAATATTGAAATACTCATGGTAATGGACTACTTTTATTATTGGCTTATTTTTTTTTTGCGGCAGCAATTTGTTTTTAAACGAAATCTTTGCCACTGTTACGTAACATTATTTTCCCTGACGTTATGAAAAAGCCTTTGCTTTGTATTATGAAAGTGGTTATCTCACATCGGCTATATCCGGAGGGTGGGTAAGCCAATCCGTGTCCTCGGTAGTCGTCATAGGGGTGTACTGTGCTTCGGTGACAACCGTTGTAACATCCGCTTCTTTATTGTCTTCACGCTTCGCCTAAAACATTATTTTTGATACATAGAATAATATTCTTTGATACAAAATAAGGAAATATCTTCATTAAAAGGTGTGAACGTGAGACCTGTTTTGAGATAGCGTATGCGGTAAAAATTCTTGAGAAATATGTTTATGTAAATCAGATTTTGAAGAAAATAATTTCAATGATGGTTTTGCATTAGGTAAGGTACGTGATAGGTAACGAAAAGCTATATGAAAGGGTAAGTTAGATGTGTTTGTGTAATGTAGCAGATAACACGTTATTCACATTTTATTGGATTGTATAAAATATACTAGAATGTCTGTGCCAAAAACAAAGTGATATTATTGTTTTTTTTTCAGACCTTGTTATAAGACACACTCCATCACAATATCTTTTTGACGTCTAAAGTCTATATCATACTAATAATATTTATTCTGGCCCGAAGGGGGGCTTTGTGGCGAAGCCTTAGGTGAGTAGCGACACCTCGGACGCGTTTTCGGAGGGCCAAGGCAAGAGCCCCCTCGCCTCCGTGCTTTCCTGCGAAGTAAAAATCGCTTGATCTAAGACTCAAGCCCCAGTGATGAATAGCATAAAGTCGGTAGTAGCTTTGGTGAATCTGCAACCCACCTCTCCACATCCCTTAGCCACTTACACCCATGTTGCCCCTCGCGAATCTAGCACGGCATTTTTAGGGGCCCATGCAGTGGCGAGGCTCCGTCTGCCCATTTTATTTTTGAACATTGCGACGAGCAGACACCATAGCCCCGACCCGTAGTTCCACTAGCAGTTCATCCAAATGGCCCTATACTTTTTGTTCTCATTCCCTACAATAGTTCTATGCCTAATCGGGGCTGGTCAAAGATAATCGCCAGTCAGTGTCAAGCCATATTTACTTTAAATTTGGCAAGGTGCCTCTACGTGTTGGCCTTTCCATGGCCCTCCAAAAGTGCGGGGCATTTCTATGGCCCGTGATCTGCAGAGACATACATATAATTATTATATGTATGTATAATTATTATATTATACTAGCTTTGGCCCGCGGCTTTGCTCGTGTTAACATTATCCCACGGGAACCGTAGATTTATCCAGGATAAGAAGTCAGTAGTAATAGAAAGTAGCCTCTGTACCCAATTTCATCCATATCCGTTCAGCCGCTTTGGAATAATTGGGCAACAGACATCCAACCAAATTTTCGCATTTATAAATTATTAAACTTTTCTTCATATTTCTAAAGATTTAGTAACATTAGTAATTTTGTTTTTATAACTTTTCGCTTGAAATTGATGTTAATCCAATGTTCTAAAATAATTATGTCTTCACTAAAATATATTACAGTTTTATTTAAATGTTTTTTACCTTATCCGTAGTTATTTCAGCAGTTTCTGAAGTAGTGATTGCTGTATTTAATGTCACGGGTGTTGGAGTTGCAGGCAGCAGGTCTTCGCTTCCGGTAAAACGACCGAAAATGCTATTTTCATCTAAAACAGTTTTCTTATATTAATCACCTATATTATCAATTCAATACATGGAATGTCAGCGACACATTCGTCCTTGTTGTGAACTTTTTAGCTACTCTAATGTTGCATGCCCACTGCTGGCGATGGTAAAATCTTAAATTTTACCACTAGTTACGTTTTCAGTGAAATACGAGTATAATGAAGAATTCAACTGAATAGATTTATTTTCAGTTTCATAAATTATTTTTTTAATTTTAATTTTCTAACTCCTGCTTATAGAGTGTTCTACAATAGCATGTGATTCACCAACTGATATGTTTTGAAGTGATAACTTCTTATGGGAGAGTAAACAGCTTCGTTACGTAACGCGTTACGACGCCAGTCTGTCTGTCTTCCCTTTCTCTCGCGGCAGCGGTAGGTAAGCTAAGTTATCACGTTTGTCGCGCACCCCGAGACGCACACGATTTTTAAAATGAAATAGTAATAATGCTCTTACCAGAATCCGTTGATGTTAAAAATTGCCCAGCGAAATTGCTGTTTGAATTGTCGATTGGCCAATTCGATCTAAATGGCGAAAGATCACTGCTTGCAGATCTCCATAGATCATCTGTACGGTTCACTACGTTATTATTATTTCTATCCAAATTACTAGTTTCTATAGGAATATACATTCTAGCAGTTTGTATTTCAGGACTAGTTGGTTGTGTGACAGGTCTAAATGTAGCGGTTTCAGCATTGTCTATTAGGTAGTTGGGTTCTGTTATGTGCAAATTGTTCAGAGGGGCAGTGCGCCCTCTGTACCCATGTCCACAATCAGGTGCTATTGTTATGCACATATCATAAGCTATGTCTGGTTTGTTTGCAAACTGTAGTAACTCGATGTCTCCCTGAAATCATAGTAAGTATCTACATTCTTCTAAGACACAATTCACAAAAAAAAAGATATTACAAGGTAGAATTGAATGTAATTAAAATGGTTTTTCGGTACATATGTCAGTAGTATTTGTCCGGCGTTGAGTTAGAATTAATTAAATTGAACCTCCCATGAGTGTCTATTGCGTACACTATTGAGATTTTTTAAAAATAGTTCCACATTTTTTTTTGGACGGCCTGTGTGATTCAGGGTCTAAGCCTTTGCCAGCCTACCTCACTGCACCTCACCTCACGCAGAGGCTCCAGGTTCAATTCCTGGTATAGTAAATTTCGGAAACTTATTTTCTCCTTTATTTACCATGGTCTGGGAGTTTGGGATCGGCCCCAGAGTAGTCCGTTGTATGTTACCCATAAGACAAGCGTAACGTGCTTAATTTGGGTATATACAATATGTATGTTTGTCTGCCGATTATTATTTACACTCGTAAGATTATGTACCAAAACAAGTTTTCTCATGCCGATATTAGGTGGTTCATTTGTATCTTTCTATTTGAATGAATCAGTAAAAGTGATAAAATTGAATAATTCAATTTTATTGAAATTCACCGTGTCCTGTTAATTCTGTAGTTTTCAACCGAATTGATTCAATTTGGTTGATCCGTTTAATAACAGCATTACTTACTTCATAATATTGGTCTGACGTGACTTGAACACCAACAACTAGAGCTCCAGCTAAATTAAAAGTGCTTCCCGGCTTACGATCCAAAGAGAGTGTTTCCTTGATTTCGCAATCCACTAGAAGAGTAGCAGAATCACCTTTGATGCTAAGCGCCAGACGGTGCCACCTAAAATGTCATTAGACTATGAGTGTTTAGTTGTTGAAAGATAATATAAAAATACTAACGGCCCATAAAAGTCCCACTGCTGGCCTCGGGCCTTCCATTTATAGGGGCACAGACATCCCTCCAGGCTTGTCTAAGGCAGATTGGCGGTTATAACAGATTGGTCACCTTGATGTTTACCTTCAGTGCTAGCACGTGGTAATTGTAAAAATAATGACATTAGGTTAGATAACTGCCTAAGTAGCGCATTTGAGTTTGGGTCGTTTGCAGCAGCCACTAAGCTTCCACGACCTTTATTGGATAGCTTTCAGATAAAGTCGTGGCACACAAATATAATAAGTATTATCTAAAATTAAAACGTGTTTTACATGTGACATAACTATAAAGCATTGTTAACAAAAGCTCTAGTCAAATGTTTTATTAGGATAATTATTCTTATAATAGTTATAATACATACATACATACATATATACACACATAACTTCACGCCAGGTCCCTTGCGGGGTAGGCACGAACAACAGAGCGCCATACAGGCTTATTCTTACACACCTCACTTGCTTCTTTGACATTCATAGCTCTTGTCATGCACGCTCGTCTGTTCTTAAGGCTCCTGACATCACCTTCTGCTAGTACACGATCAATTTGATCATGGAAGGTGTGTCGTGGCCTTCCGCGACTTCTGCATCCATCCACTTTTGCATTGTATGTTATAATACCTTTCATTATTTTATTTATTTATATATTTTTCACATATAATTGTATTTTTTTAAGGTAGTGTAATTATCTATTTAATATCGATATATATATATATATATATATATATATTATTATATATATATATATATATATATATAGACTCTTTAGACTTTAAAAATATATAACAAGGGCTTCATCAACTACTTTTGTTTTATTAAAAAAATTGTCCCTTGTGTAAAACTGCACTTTTGCCTGTACGCCCATTTGTTATGAAGCCCTCTATATAATACAACCTACTTATAAGCAACAGGCTTTAGTGTTTTTGTTTCTTGTCTGCCTATTACTTACCTGCCGTCGGCGATATCAGCGCGGAAAGTAAGAAGTTCATTATCTTGCGGATCTCCACGAGTGTCTTCGTAATACAATTCAACCATCTCTCCCAGAACCAATTGCAATTGTTCATCGCCGGCGTCAGAGTATAATACAAATAGGGGATTTTGGTCTGTGCCTGCCGATAAAAATGTAATTAATTAAAGTTATTCATTTTGGTCCTTAGGGCCTTTCTTAATATTAATTCCTTAAATGCGAAAACGGGTTTCAATTTTATTACTAAAACATTTTGTTCTCAAACTATTATCGCGTTAATATTGAAATTATGTATAAGCCTCTTTAAAAAATCTACAAACCTTGTATAACTGTTATGAATAAACGACTATGACTTTTAATTTTAGATAAGGTTTCTAATTTACTTTTATTAGTTTCAAAGTAACCTATTTTTTTCCAAAAATTACCTTCTGGCATTCGGACAACAGCTAAAATAGAAAAGTCTTCCGGGAATGTGTTGTAGAACATGCCAGCAGCGAGCTGTTGCAAGGTAGCATTTCTGTCGAGATTGAACGCGCTGTATCTTCTTTCTTCAGCGAATGGTGACTGGCATCGTCCAGGGACGCGTGTGACGCCATCAGGGAGCCCATTGATACGGACGGTAGAAAGTACATCGAAGAATTCTAATTGACCTATCAACAAAAAATATTTATATATTGAAAAATTCAAAACAAAGTCAAACTTTGTCAAAATGTTGTGTAATACAACAAACTATAAAAGACTTCTTGACATTTGCGTTATTTTTAATTTTAGTTTAAGGCGTATTTTGCGTTACTTTTAAAGATATAGGCCGTTTCACACATATATGGCGATGGGTTTACTGCGTTATTTAAGATGCGACATTCCTACGACGTTAAACATTGACAGATAACGTATGCATATATACCAATTTGGCTATGCAATAATAGCGTTATTTTTTAACGTTTTAATATTCGGCCACAGTCTTATTATGGTCTTATTCATATTGAGTCAGAGAAGCCTACAAACTTACTGTAATTCAATATGAATAACATCCGTAGATATTTAGCAGTAACGTAGACGAAGACCCAGCATCTATGTAATGCAGAAATATTAGACTTTGTTTAGAGTAATTAAAAGTTAAAATCGTAGTGAAATGTGGTTTGTAGTAGTAGTTTAGAAACTGAAGATAATTATAAGCTATTAGCATTTGCCCGCGGCTTCACTCGCGTTAATGTATGACCCGTACATTTTTCCGGCATAAATGTAGTCTTTGTGCTATTCCAGACTATAATTTATCTCTATGCTAAATGTTATCCAGATCCCAACTTTTATGTTTTAAACTTTTATGTTTATAAACGTAAAAAAAGTCTATACTTTAATAGTAATACTATAATATTACTATTGACCTATAGACTTTTGATATCAAAAACTATAAGTCTTGTGGTATACTTATATGTATAGTGCCAATTTTGTATAATGTCTGTAAAATATAGATTAAAATTAATAAGTGAAAATATTATGCATAATATACACAACTTATAACATAACTTATTTAAATAAAAGTATATTTAAACTAAACTATAAAATTAAATACTACTATAAACATATTTACAAGTAAAAGATGTAGTCCAAATCGCTGTCGGTGGGGAGCGTTCCCGAAATGCTGGCCGCATTCACTCGTTGTATGGCAACGCTTATGCGTTGCCCTAAATATGTATACTTATGTATGACGAAAGGCGATTTCACGCAAAAATTTTATAAACGATCAAATTGAGATAGTAAAAGAATATGTTAGAAAACAAGTTGTATTTTCTTACTTAAGTGTTTTTCAAACCATATAGGTGTTATGCTGATGAACATTTTATAGTAAAACATATCTAAGCCTGGTAATTTTGGTATGAGTTTCTAGTAAAAATATATTTACCTAAACGGGTCGTTGAACAAAATATTGAGGGATTTGCATATTTATGCATTCGAATAAGAGATTTTGTTTGAGCTCAGCGAATCCTAAATGTGCGTTGTATTATACAAACATTTTATGTACTGTTTTTTTTAATGTAAAGGATTTCAATTTCTTATTGTTTACCTTGCTTGTATATGCCTAGTTGAAGACTATATTAAATCAGAAAAGTAACTTTTAAAGCAAGAAAATTATGCAAGTAGAGATATATTACATACTAGCTGACCCGTGCCCACTTCGCTGGGCATCAGAAAAATACTTATTATTAATCACAATCAAATACCCTATGCCACTCAAGAATAATGTAGCTTTCCACTGGTAAAGGAATTTGCAAAATCGGTTTAGTAGATCCAGAGATTACCCTCTACATCGTCACAAACTTTACCTCTTTATAATATTAGTATTGATAATAATTTATATTGAAATAATTATCTTATTTATATGAACACTTGAGATGAACAAAGTACAACATAGTTAACCCCAAACAAATGCTTATGTGGAGACAAAGGCAATATAGTATATTCTTTTATCTCGCAGTTAGTACAAAAATCCAAAATTTTATAAACTATTTTTTAACAATACAAAGTCAGTACATAACTATATTGTACTTGGTTTTAGTCAATGAAATTTTAAGAGAAAAACGTTAACCTAATCAAAAAGCGACATAACTATACTTGTACTGCATGTAAAAGAAGAATTTATCTTTTACGTTTTTATTCATATTCAGTTAAGAGTAGGTTTGTAGGTTTCTTGAAGATCCTTAAAGAAGCTTACAAACGAACTCTAACTCAATATGAATAAGACCGTTAATCTTAAGTAGAATAAAAAACCAATTGAACAATTATGCTATCGAAGATTTTCTGTTCTTTAAGATCATTGAATGAATATATTAAGGTTGTTTTGATATTCATGTGTAAACAACCTCTCACTCAACCTGAGTTTTTTGGTATGAAAATGTATGCGGAGGCATGCCTCTCGAAAACGAAAGTACCTAAAAGTATTTAAATGAAATAAAAAATATTTACTCACCGTCCCCGCTTCCCTCGTTGAGTACGTAAAACAATAGTAGAAGGAATAGTGAGGATTTCCGTAGAGCCATTTCGGCCCGAACAAATATGTAGGAGGTATATTTGCATGCGGTCCCATCCCGTTTCTTGCTTCGGATGAGCTAGAGGCTGCTTTTGTTGGCTTGCAGCCTCACGCCGCTTTCCTCGCTCCGCTAAGACATGTCGCCGAGACGGCCGCGGCGACGATGATACTGCCAACAGGCCTCGCCGCTCGAACACATTGCTTCGTCAGATCATGTTTATTGCATCGATGTCAGGCTAATGAAGATCAATGAAGGCAGAGGCGCATAGTAAGTGGCTCCTTAATTACGAAATATTTTTTAATACCTATGATATTATACAATTCTAAATATTCCGTGGCTCTACATGTATAATGTTACAACTTAGATCCCGACAAAGACAAATTCCACGTACAGATCTGTAAAAGCACATTTTATTAGCTTTCGGCATTTGAAATAATTGTAATCCTTTTATGATCGTCATCTTTTGTTCACTTATTTATTGGCATACGTTTTTAGGTTGTTCTGGAGAACAGCCTATTTTTCTATTGTACTCGTTTACGGCCGCTTGCAGGCTGCATCATTAGGCAGGTGTTGCGGATTACAATTACAAGCTAATTCTAGAAAATTGTGTCATAGTTGCCGGGCGGGCACATTTGCATTTGTGAAGTATAAAACGACGGCCGGATTTAGAGGGAAGGGCAGATGAGCTACAGCTGCGATACGGGCATCACGCGTGTACTACATTCGTGAATCTAATAGTGACGGACTTTGTGCGTTTTATTGAATTACAACCTTCTGCATTACGTTTGGATTTGTTGTGTTCTGTTATATTTGTACCAGTGTTATACGTGTTTGTATAGTTCTAATAAACTCTATAATAATTCTAACGTAAGAAAACAAGATGCAATTTTTATAAGATTTCTTGTCAGTTTGTCTGTTCGTTCGGGATTCATGTAAAAACTTATTCTGTACTCGTTGATTGTCAGCAAATTCTTAGACTTAAAATCTGCGCAATTTTTTGTTCTGGAAATCCAGCGGAAATATAATAAAATGACAAGATTAAAAACAATCGATTTCCAATTTTCACTGAACGATAGCAAATTTTAGGTGATAAAATGTGAACTGTAAAATGTAAAAAAACAATGTGCAGCTGCGCGTATAGTTCTAGTAATATAATATTTTCTATAACATAATTAATAATTCCTAAATAATACCTATATTTAAGATGATCTATATTCTAAATATTACTTTATTTATAACTTATTCCAAGAAAAGTTGGACTTCCCTGACTTATTTAGATCAAGCCCAATTCAGGGTTTCATCTGTAATAATTCATGTTTGTGCTCATAAAATTTATTAAAGTAAGTTTTTAAAATCAGTTCACTTTATGTCTTATTTAGAATAAGGTAGTTGAGACACTTTTTATCACATATCTTCGAAGCCCCTAGATTTTGTACGAGAATAGCAAGTCAAATGAAGTCATTACTTAAACGAGTCAAATAGCGTATTAATTATCTAGTCCATTGAAATTTTACATGAGCTTTGCATTTCTTAGAGGACGCAATTTTATTTTTGGGACATGTGTGGGGGGTCAATAGAAGCTTAACCTCAAGTTTGTGGGGTCTCCACCCTTGTCCCCCGGTCGCCATCTTGGAAAAAGGGGTGAAAACACTTTTTTCGCGATATCTCGGAAACTATGCGTCTTACAAAAAATTTGCAAAGTCATAATTTGTAGCAAATTGTATTGCCTACAAATGTGTTCTACAACTTTTTGCCGTAAATTAAAAATTAAAGAAGTTATAAGCAAAAGAGTCAGAATTTTTTTATTCATTCCTAACTCTCTCTACCATAGAACTTACCAAATTTAACTTATCGAATTTTAAGCAGGTAGAAAAGGTCCCCCTTTTCCCTGCCACCTATGAGGTAGAGTCCGTAGGCGCGCTTTTTTCATGTATGTTCTGGCGAAACATGTAGCAACATTATGGAGATGTCAAAGTTAATGGAAGAAAATGAATTTGAAGATGAACTTCCAACTATGACTGCAATTTTAACTCCTGTCATTCCTCAAACTTTTACATTTGACGTTGATTTAGATTCTAAACCACAGCCTGGACCATCGAAGAAAAGTCGATTAAAGTAGCCAGCTAATAAGTGATTAAAAATATTATGATGTCGAGGATTACCTTATAAGCAAGATGTTCGTGGAGTAGGCCTACTGGGGATACCACGTAAAAAAACGCACCTACGGAGCTACCTCATAGGTGGCAGGGAAAACGGGGGACCTTTTCTACCTGCTTAACATTCGATAAGTTAAATTTGGTAAGTTCTATAGTAAAGAAAAGAGTTAAGAATGAATACAAAATTTCTCCCTTTTTTGCTTATAACTTCTTTAATTTTTAATTTAGGGCAAAAAGTTGTATAAAATATTTGTAGGCGAAACAATTTTCTACAAATTATGACGTTACAAATTTTTTGTAAGACGCAGTGTCCGAGATATCGCGAAAAAAGTGTTTTCACCACCACAAACTTGAGGTTAAGCTTCTATTGACTCCCATACATGTCCCAAAAATAAAATTGCGTCCTCTAAGAAATGCAATATTCGCTCCTTAAATTGTAAGATTTCAATGGATTAATCGTTGAAACAGTAAACATATTTTATCAATATATTTTAAAGGTAAAATAATGTTATGATATTGCAGCTCTCGTTTTTTTTATGAAAATCACTTTAGAATTTATTGCAATGGTATCCAATTCATTGCAAATGCGTCGCGCAGTTCGTATCGTCGACGCTTCCATACTTACTTACGAGAGACTGGATCCTTCTGCGTATTTTACCTATATAACGGGGAGTGTTCCGAGGAACTATTTGATCTGGTGCCAACGCCTCACTTTTACAACCACACCACTCGCCAGCGACGGGATATTCACCCACACTTCCTTGAGCTCCCACTCTTAACTACGCAACGGTTCTCTATAACATTTATTTCGCGTACAACAATGATCTGGAGGGAACTCCCCGCCGCGGTTTTCCTTTTGCGCTATGAGATGGGGTTCTTTAAGATGGGTGTTATAAAATTTCTTATAAGTCGCCATAGGCGACGGTAACCACTTTCCATCAGATAGGCCGTCTGCCTGTTTGCCTGCTTCGGACTATAAAAAAATTATGCTTTAAAAAAATTCAATGTGGTAAAAATAAACACCACCAAATAAATGTTTAGTTTTTCAGATATCAAATAATCATCAGAATCCGAACATGTAAATCCCGATTGTATTCGAAGCTTTCGCTTCAACGCCTAGCGTCTGCTGTCCTACTTATCTGTCTACTTCGCATGGTATTTAGTATCCCTTATTTTGTAACCATTGGTACAGTATCCACGTCATCCTTCACAATGCCAAGCCCGCATTTCTTAGGCCTTGTCGTACGACCGGGACCTGGCGGAGGCGGCTTGGCTCGATATCTGTTCTCCACATAATGAATAGGTACGAAATAATTCTGATAAAAATCTTTTTAATGCTTTGAGGCCAAATGGTGAAAGTAATCATCATCATATCTAGGAAACCCTTTTTTCTGCATGGATTGTCATGCACGGCCGGGTTCCTTCCCTTCAGATATTGGAAACTTAAAAAGCAAGAACTATAATAATAGCAGCCCACAAATGTCCCACAAATGTCCGGGTCTCCCACTATAGGGGAAGGGACAGTATACCTGCCACGCTTGTCCAAAGCAGCTTGGCAGGTTTGACACATCGGTTACCTCGATGTGCAGGTTGCATCACGATGTTTTCCTTCACCGTTATTAGCACGTGGTAATTGTAACAATATGCACGTTAGGTCAGAAAGCTGCCTAAGTGGTGCATACGTTCAGCCAGGATCGAACCCGCGCCCTTTGAGATTAGGACGCGTGCGCCATTACGCTACCACGACGAAAAAGCAAGAACTAAGAACGTAAATATATTCACTTGTGTCCAATTAAAGAAACATTAAAGTTAATATCCTAATCTCTAGTCAGTGTACTATATCCTTGGAACAATTTATTGCTGATCTTAAAATAGGATAAAGTTGTTAGGCAAGCTTTTGCTTGATTAATGGCCATGATTTTAATTAACAAAATAAATATGACGTAATTCTGGTTTGATTTATATATTGTGTTTATATTTCGTTATTATTTAGCTTTTATTTTTATATCGAATAATTTCTGTTCTTTAAGAGTCGTCTTGAATAAACAGGTGAATTTTCCAAATGGGCTATCAGGGTCAAATCTTAAACTAGGCTAAATGGCGAAAAACACTCAAAGGAGCCTCGAGGCCGACTAGATTTTTGAAAAATCCATTACCCAAGTCAGGAATGGAATCAGGTGATTTTGATAAAATAAGCACAACATTACTTATACCAAATTATAGTGAGGCTTATAAGGAACAATTACTATGAAGGAATGTTAATTTTTATTATAGTTACGTCTCATATAGTCATCGTTTATCATCTAAAATCGATGAAAAGATCAGATCAGTTTTTCAAACTGTTTATACTTGCTTTGTCAAATTCATATTCAAACTGTAGGAGAAATACTTATTCACTGTAATAGATTTGTTATTCCAGTTTCGGGATAAAATCATGCATGTAATATACGTACACATTAAATATGTTTTTGACTTTTTTTTATTTATTGCAGGAGATCAGCAGACAGGCAGACGGCCCACTTGATGGACAGCGGTTACCATCGCCTATGGACATTTGCAACACCAAAGGTGCTACGAATGCGCTGCTGCTCTCTTTAGGGAGCCTGGAACCTGCTCACTAATGCCGGACACAACACAAGGTTGTTATGGCGGCATACTGTAGACCAGGAGTGGTCGCCATCCAGTCGGGCCAATGCCCTACCACCTGGCTGTGGGTTGTTTTGTCGCCTCTTACGACAGGCCGCCGGGCCGCAGGAAATTGTATTCTTTTTCCGTTCCTGCACGGATACTGACTGACTTTTCTGTTTTTATTTTTTTGCTAATAAAATTTATAAGTGCATTGGCAGAGTAAACCATGAAAGAAGACTAATAACTAGGACAGTCCCTGTAATATAAAACTTGAAGTTCTGGAAATGTTTTAAATTTTATACGACTTGTTGTCATCAAGTTACTGCCACGAGGTAGAATAATTATCTTGATTGCAGTTTTTTGGGCTTGTTCGGTGTGATACCATGCTCTCACAGAATATATTGCCTTGAGCCAATCGTGTTTTGTACGACGCTTGACGCCCACATTCATCTCCCCCTATCCCATCTCGGTATTCCATTCCTCTGAATCGCATCCTTAGAACTGATAAGATGTTCGCTTCGTCCCGTGCAATCAGCCCCGGATCTTGAGTATTTACGAGGGGGACAAAAATTGAAAAATGCCGCCCCAGCTCGTCTATATTTTTACCTGAATCATTGTCACAATCATTTCAGCCATCAGACGTGGTTTTTAACTTATGCCTACGAGCCATGCGAAAAGTAATTTATGTGCTGGTCTCAGTGGTCAAAGTTGCGTTAATAATAAGTTGAGTATTTGTCTTCGAAGTTTCAATTTGCCGCCGTCTGAATTGGCCGCCCGGGGCATGTCTTGCCCCCCTAGATCCAGCCCTGGTTGCAATCATTTATAGGGACGGTAACCACTTTTCATTAGGTGGATCGCCTGACATGTAGGTATCATTTTTCTCTCAATGTATGGCGTTTTATTATATAAAACGTATTATCTAAGATTTACAATTCTACATAGAATACCGATAGGCACAACAATGAGCCGCTTCTTATTCATATTTGGTAGTAAAAATTAAAAGATTTATTATTGCCAGTACTGTCTATTGTTTCAAATGTGCAGCTGTGACCCAAATATGTGGAACAAGCTGTAATTTAACGATCTATGAGAATATGATGATATATGACAGTTCCGTATCGTTTCGTGTTTGAGTTCATGAAAATGTTTATTTGTCAGTTCATTGCGCTAAAACGTCTGCAATATTATAATTTTAAATTTATATTTATAAACTATGGTCTGATTCATAATGAGTTAGAGTAAGTTTGAAGGGTCTTTGCGGTTCTTTAAGAATACAACAAACTTACTCGAAAGGGAATGGGAATGTCATATTGGGCATGTGGTTCTTCAATGAGTATTTTATGGGGGGGGGGGGGGAGCATACACTTACATACTAATTTGCTTATCCTAGCGCCGTGTCTGTTATTTTTTATTTTTGCATTCGGGTCTTATAGTTTACGTGTTTTATGTTTTGAGTCGTTTGTCGTGTGTCACCATGCACCAAGTAGTGATTTCATAGGAAATTGCCAAACGTCAAATCAAAATAATCCTGCCTCTGCATCCCGCATAATACTAGTTTTGCCAAACGTCAATTTTATGTCATCAGTTCTTTACTGTACAACAAGGTACATGGTAAATGTGACATCGTATACTTAAACAGACATGAAATCAAAGCAACCACCCAAAAGTGGCTTATGCAACTAGATTGCCAAAAAACTGGTAACTTATTATATAACATCATATAAATTAACCTTATTATATATGTATATCACAATATTGTGATTCATCATTTGCAAACACAAACACACTACACACACAAACACACCACACACACATACACTCACAAACAAGTTAACATTTATTTTAAAAATTAGTTTTAGAGATATGAATTGTTAAGTTAGTCACACATGTACTTGTCGTTCGCAATACAGGCTAGTCCTAGTGCGGAACCTATGAAAGCATTATTTCTGTGTAATTTTTTGACAATAAATTGATTTGATTTGGTAGGGGTTCCGCTTATGCCGAAAAGGGTACGGATTCCTAAAAAATAAGAGTACTCTGGCATCTTTCACCCCGGATCATTGTAAAACAAAGTAAAGATTTCGGTGTATCTTTGTGGCGAAATACATTGTATTGATCTTTATTGTATTGAATAAAACCGATCTAAAGATGAAAACGATCCTAATAAAACTTTTCCATGGAAAGTTAAAATAACTTTGTTATCTGAAGTGATTTAGGCAACTTTCTCTGTGGGATTTCTTATAAGTACTTTTTAAAAGAGTTAGTGCCTGATGAATTCTGATACAATCTGATTTTAGGGCTGAGGACTTATCTACGTGTTTGCTGAATAAATGGCTTCACTAGATTAGTGCGATTAATTCTAAACTACACCCCTCGAACTCGAGACTCCTTGAATAAGTGTAGATACAGCAATGTGAGCCTACTACTCTAACGGATTATTTTCTAGACATGACTTTAAATTGGCAAAAAAAGTCTGTCTGTATATATATATATATATATATATATATATATAAAACAGCTTTCATATTATGTACTATATTTGACACAACATGGGAGCAAACACCAGTTTGCCACCAGTTTAGACCACTAAGGGCATATGTATAAAACTCTGAAGTGCTACTACGTCAAGCTAACCGGAGGCTTTTTAACTACTACTACAGCGCCTGGATTTGCGGGACTGTATGCGACAGCAGCTTGGTGAAGTTTTTATAATTACTTCATTATTTATTTTTCATTTCAGGTATTATAAATATTACATTTATGTTAGTAGGGCAGACAAACACACAAGCAGAAACAATGGCTCCATCAAACACTACATCGAAGGGAAGGGGAGTGCATTCTTTTAGTGAACATCCTTAGGATATTGCTGGTGATAGCCCGAACTCTGAATAATAAAAACGGGGCTTTCTTAAGGCTGATGGCGTAAAAGTTATCAGTGCTCGCCTCCATGAAAATGGTGGATGCACTGCAGAATCGAGGCAGACCCAGCAGCATCCTGAAGATGTTATTATATTGAACACGTATGGCGCTACCAGTACTCGGATTATAATTGATCCAGGATCTGCTGGTATGAAAAAATTGACAATATGTTTTAAATCATATGTAAAAGCATCCTTCATTTTGAACCAATGCAGAGCAAAACAGGAAAAAATCTATGATTTAAAGACATCTTTAAGAGAAACATGAAAATTTGTGACTTTGATTGACTGATGATTTGATTAATGGTGTTTTCGCGGCTAAATGATAAAATATAAAGACCACTCCAGAGCACTATTCACCATTTAAAAAAAATCGCTCTTCATTGGTTTGCGAAATGGAAAAGTATAAACTTTTTTAAAGTCTTTAATGCTACGTTCACAGTGTTCTAAGATAATTTATTCGACAACAAATGTGCTATGAACACATTTTAATATTCAGCAATGTCTTCTTATCAAATCTAAACGGTGTGGAGTCAGAAATAGTTTAGTGGAATTGTGGTCACGAATAACAGCGTAAGTTAGGTTAACACCAGAACTTCTGATATAAATCCACTCGTCGCAACCACTTATGTTTCCTGTTGAGTTTGTTATATAAATGGTATAATATATATATGAGCACAGTCATTTTGTACCGTTATTAGTTCCTTATATAAAGACTCAATTTGATAGGTGTAGTTCATTTCACGCGATTCATTTCTTTGTGAAAATATAACGCCTTTGAACAATTTGCCTTTTGTCTATAAACTAAGGAATTATCCGACTGAAAGAGCTTTTAGTATTCAAAGGAATGGAAAACGTTAGCGAATCCCTATTAATATTATAAATGCGAAAGTAACTCTGTCTGTCTGTCTGTCTGTTCCGTTTCACGTAAAACTACTGGACCGATTTGGCTGAAACTCAGTATATATATATTTTCGATACCGAGGATGAACATAGGATACTTTTTATCCCGAAAAATGGGATAGTTTCCGGGATAAAATGATATTTGTCTGTTTGTTTGTTATGCTTTTACGGAAAAACTACTGGACCGATTTGGCTGAAATTCGGCACGTATGTAAATACTGAGGATGGACAAGGGATAATTTTCATTTTGGCCTTTTTGGTAATTTTGGCCTATTTGGTAATTTTGGCCTTTTTGGTCTTTTTGGCCTATTTGGTATTTTTTCCTTTTTGGTCATTTTGGCCTATTTGGTAATTTTGGCCTTTTTGGTCATTTTGGCCTTTTTGGTCATTTTGGCCTATTTGGTCATTTTGGCCTTTTTGATCATTTTGGCCTATTTGGTCATTTTGGCCTATTTGGTCATTTTGGCCTATTTGGTAATTTTGGCCTATTTGGTAATTTTGGCCTATTTGGTAATTTTGGCCTTATTGATCATTTTGACCCTTTTGGTCATTTTGGCCTATTTGGTCATTTTGGCCTATTTGCTCACTTTGGCCTATTTAGTAATTTTTCCTATTTGGTCATTTTGGCCTTTTTGGTCATTTTGGCCTATTTGGTCATTTTGGCCTTTTTGGTCATTTTGGCCTCTTTGGTCATTTTGACCATTTTGATTATTTTGGCCTTTTTGGTCGTTTTTGCCTATTCCGTCATTTTAGCCATGTCGGTCACTGTGGTCTTTTGGTCATTTAGACCATTTTGGCCTTTTTGGTCAAGTTTTGTAATTTATTTTGTTGACAGATAGACGGGGGATGGTATATATAATTAGCGATATAAAATGAAGTGAATCTTCCGTGGGCAAATACATAAAAATGTAATATAATATAACCTGTAGCACTTGCTCTTTAAACAAGAGACACGCACTAGAGGTTAACCCGCGGCGCAGCCGCGGGGTAAACTCTAGTGATATAATAATTTAATAACAACTCATTTCATGGGCTCGGTCGATTTACCGGCTACCGGCGTGTTTGGCACATAGGTAATGTACCAAACACGTTTAATCCTTGAAAGTTTTGGAAATGAAACTTATGTTTATTTAACAAAATTATAATTTCCAGTAGTTAAGTTCTGCAGCAAGATTTGAACGTTTTCATTGGTATAAAATGCGGTTACCTTAGCCATTTATAACCACCACGATTTCTGTCTATCTGCAATATTGTAACATTCTAAAAATGCCGTGTGTGTACATTGTAGTTATTAAAAACAAACACTATGCGGTTTTTATTTATTTCTTGTCTGTTATTATGTTTATTGGGGATTCACGTAAAAACTCTTGGTACGATTTCGATGCAAGTTTCGCTGATCGATAGGAAATTCTTAGACTTAAAATCTGCCCTGCTTTTTATCCTAGGAATTCTGCGAGAATTTTCTGGGACTAAATCAAAACATGATTAAACAAACGAACTCCAGTGTGATTTTTTTTCTGGTCGACAGCAAACCGGAAGTGGTTTTTAGTTGTTCGGGTGCATAAAGATTAGCTTATTCCGACACTGTTTTCACTAAAACGATAGCTTACATTCTTTTTCATTGCTACGGTACTTTTGGTCCCGAGAATTCTCGTGGTTGAATTCGCGGCCATAATTTAATTTATTACATAATAGTTATTTAGCAGACTTCCTGGTTACTTTTCTAATGGAAGAAGTAATAAATAATAAGTAAGTAATCGGCAGAAAAACACACACATCGTATATCGCCATGTTAAGCCAGTTACGCTTGTGTTATGGGTAATATACATAGGACCACACTGGGGCTTATCCCAGACACCCAGATAAATAAAGGAAAGTTTGTTTACAAAATTTACCATGCCAAGATCCCGGAGCCCCTACGTTGTAGTGATGTCGGCCGGCAAAGGTTTTGCCCGTTCAACCACAGAGGCCGTAGTATTTAATTAATGTGAGGAAAATAGGACATTTTATTCAAAATCAACCCTTACCCCTGGTTTGGCCTTCGATATACCTTTACGCAAATTGATCCCTACACCCTAAGCTCTGATTTGGTATATTAATAATAAAAATGTGTTTATTTTTTTCTAAATCACTCTATTTGATTCTTGATAAGGGTAATGATATTTCAAAAAATGTAATTATTAGTCCTTTAATTTTCATCGAAATTGTCCTAGACACTCCCTTGAGTGTTTTTTTTCCCATTTCGTATAGTTCAGGAAATGGTCTTGAAGGCCTTCTTGAAAAATTCATCTTAATACGACAGCGAAGCCGTGTGTAGTGAAAGGACTTGGCAATTTATTCGCTTGTATGTTTCCAAAATTATATGAATATGGTATGTAATAAAACTTTTTAATTGCAGGATATTATTACGAGTTGCGAAACTCGAATTAAAGTGCCGTTGGAATTATTATAGAGTTTATTAGAATTATACACACACGTATAACACAGGTACAAATATAACCGAACACAACAAATCCAAACGTAATGCAGAAGGTTGTAATTCAATAAAACGCGCAAAGTCCGTCACTAATAGGTTCCCGATTGTACACGTCACACTTTGATCGAAGTTGTCGCTGAACTGCCCCCTTCCTCAATGAGTCCCTTGTTTCCTAGAATCAGCTTCTACTTTATAATTCCGTAACACCTGGCTAATGATTACAGCCGCAAGTGGCCTTAAACGATTACAATAGAACGATAGGCTATTCTCTAGAAACGTATGCCAATAAATAAGTAAACAAAAGAAGACGATCATGAAAGAATTACAATTAGTTCAAATGCCGACAGGTAATAAATATGCTTCTACAAATCTGTACGTGGAATTTGTCTTTGTCGGCGCCTAGGTTGTTACAGTATTTTAATCGAGGTTATGTTAATAATGAATAGAATAATGTAGGTGAAAAGAGATTTATTAAATTGAAAGCAAATACGAATGTTTATTTAACAATGAAATCTCAGAAGTTAATACATTCCATTAGATAAGCATTTTAAAACATGTTTATTTTTGTAAGTGTTGTTTTGATAGAATTCGTTCGTAATTGAAGAGTGTTTGTTTCAAGTGTGTTATTTGTCACGATTTATTCAAATTTGATTTGGTTCAGATTTAATCTTCTTTGGATGCGTGTTTTTGAAAAGTTCCTCTTCTAAGAGAGTGTTGTAAATTCTTGACACCGTAGGATATTTAGAGATATCAATTTTGTACCTGAAAGAGGAAAACTTATATTAAACTTACGTTACTTCAGCAATTGTTTTGTTCTTTATAAAAACTATATTCAGTTTGTTATTGTTTAAAAGTTTCTACTCCAAGTCTTATGACAATGAGAGGAAATATTTATTCCATCCTTAAAATTATCAAAAGAAATATTTAAAGCTAACTTTTGCCCGCAGCTTCGCTCGCCTAAATGTTACTCCACTGGAACTGTGGATTTTCCGAATTAAAAAGCATCCTATGTAATATTCCAGACTCTGTGTGTTTTTGTGTCTAATTTCATCCAGATCTGTTCAGCTGTTGTTCTGGCGTGATTGAGCAACAAACATCCATCCAAACTTTCTTCTTCTGCAGCCAATTAATGTCTAATGCTGGACGTAGGCCTCTATAAGTCTGCGCCACATAGTCCGGGCTCCCGCCTTCTCATCCAGGTCCTGCCAGCGATCTTACGCAGGTTATCGTTCCACCGGGCTGGAGGGCGACGCTACGCTTACCCAGACTTTCGCAGTTATAATATTATAGTATAGATAGTTTTGTAAGATTTTCAAGGATTAATTACCATATATTATTTATTGCAACGTTTTAATATTGCATAAAATATAAGAAAAATAAAAATTTAAAATAGTAGGGAATGAAAATGGTCTAGTAAAAAACTTTACTATGAACTGTTCCAGCGCCAATGTACGACGGTAATCACATTCTATCAAGTTAGGCTTTTGTTGTTTCTCTACTTCAGGCAATAAAAAGAAAGTAATTCATAAGCGTCGAATATATTCTCTTACCGCGTCACTGCATTGTACAACTGCGGAACAACACAAATATCTGCAACGGTTATCTGATCTCCGACACTATATCGACCAGCCGATTTCTCGAGCAAGTTTTCAAGAGTTTGTAATCCTCGTTCAGACCAGTACTTTGTAAACACAATGAATTGTTCTTCAGTCGGAAAATGGGATTTCAAACCGTAGTTTTGTAGAGGTTGGATGCCTGCCACAATTGCCTGGAAAAAAGATAATATTTATAAATTTATGTTTAAATACTATAAGTAAAACTATAATTGCAAAATAAATCTGTAAGTGAAATGTTAACTCCATCGCTGTCGATGGGGAGTAGTTGCAATATGCGGGCCGCATGGCCACGTTAGGTCTCTACGTCGGCGCGCCTATTCGTTGCCCCCAGGTGAGCTAATCCTTTGGCCGCGAGAGACCTTGATCGGGATGATGAGATCCAAGTCCATCCAGTCCTAGGGTCTCAACCCCGAAAGCTAAAGTCATTTATATTTTGAATTTTCGATATAATCATTATCAAGATTGAGTCTTGGAATTTACCATTTGACGGCCTCTGTAGTTAAGTGGTCTAAGCACTGGCACACCTAGTTCACTGAAACATAGGTCTCGGGTTTAATTCCTAGCATGGTAAATTTCATACATGAACTCTTAATTATTTTTTATGGTCAGAGTGTCTGTTATAAATCACAGAGTTGTTCTTTGTTCATTAATCAAAACACAAGTGTAATTTGCTTTGGGAGTACACAACGTGTGTGTCTTCATTTAATTTTAACGCAGAAATAAAATTTCAACTTGTTTTCATAAAAAAATTATTATACTTACCGTACGCCTTTTATAGGTTTCCAATGCAATATTTAATATTAATTTAATTAATTAAGTTTTATTTTTAAGTGGTCCATAAAGTAAGGCAATAATAGTAAGCAACCTTTCAAATGCTTTTTGCGTAACAGTTGATGTTAAATTTACAAGTCAATGTTAAAAGAGGATTGGTTAACCCTTATTCAAATATCTATTGACGCGAGTGAAGTCTGTAAGAGATTTACCCATATTTTAACGCTACCTATCCCAGGGCAAAACCTTTTTTACGAGATTAAACATCAAATTTTATTGAACTTTGGAAAAGAATTGAGTTTATTATCATAGTAGCTGATATGTAAAGTTACCTAATAAAGTCATTAACCACACTGAGATCTCGAAGTATGCTTTGCACCTTATAGAATGACAAGGCCTGTTTTTGGCTATATAATGGATGTGGCGTTGTTGTTACTTTGTTTTCTTTTGATGGTAATAAAAGATTCAAGCGTATTCCAAATCTCGCTTCTCGACATTAGTGAAACTTCGATTAAGCACTTAGTTCGTTGACTTTACCTATTGTTACTTTTCTGAAATATTGATCAAGTCAGATACGTTCATTTGAAAAATAAGATATTATAATTAAAAATAGCTATAGAATAAGTTATTTTATACTTTTTAGTTTTTGAAGTCAGTTTTTTTAAACGAAGTTTTTTTTATTTGTTACTTTTTAGTGTCTAGCTATGGGTAAGCCTACAAAAGGTGCCGCGCACCTTAAACAATATAGGTACTAAGAAACGGGAACGGAATAAAAATCACAAAATGAATACTACTGGGCGAAACTATGTCAAAGTTTTAGAGGACCAAATGGCAACTATTCCGCATCAAGCTAAAGAGGAATCACGTAAATCGGATCAGTGTAATCGGTGTACACACAGAACAAAACGGAAAAAAATCATAAAAAATGTTCATAAAATGAAAACTACTGGGCTAAAGTATATTACATTTTTAGGGGACCAAATCACAAATATTCCGCATCGAACACGAACAAAGAATCACGTAAATCGAATCATAAATCTCAAAGTAATCGGTGTACATACAAAAAAAACGACCAAGTTGAGAACCTCCTCTTTTTGGAAGTCGGTTAAAAAGGAGACACATAAGACGAAAAAAATGGGACGTAACATATTTTAAGGGGTTTTCAAATTTTCATGCAGTAACAACTTCTTTTTTCAATCAAATGTTAAATTTATTGAAATGGTCATCATAGGATGTTATTGATTTGACATTTTCAGTTTTGTTCCTAGCAACTTTAAAAACAAAAAATTATTATTTTATAAAATATTCCCACTTCCCACTGCGGACTTGAGTCTCCTTATTTTTGGGAAATAGTAGGTACCCGCCCCCACTTTGTCATATTGGTAGGTTCTCGTTCGTTGTTTCTGATGGTAAAGTTGAACAACAATTCTTATCATAACAATATGTACATTAGGTTAGAAAATCTAGATAGGTAGTGGATGTTTACAGCCATGTTTCGAATAAATGTCGTTGTAATGAAACACCGACTAGCCGCTATTATACCAACTACAACTTTATAAGTTTTGTACCTGTTACTTCCAAGATCTTGTCGACATAAGAGATTTCCAGAATTATGTTGAATTCAGGAGACAACTTGAAAGCGGCTTTCATACTTACTGCAGACTACACAAAGGAAGTGTTGTTTTCAGTATTGTTTGTGAATTTCTTCAGTAGGTACCTAACTATCTACATTATTATAAAAAGCTAAAATTTCTGTGTACGATTTATAATATGATCGTTGTTTAGTACAGATAAGATACACATACGCCTTAGAAACTCTAGTTTGGTTAGGAATAATTTTTGGAGACTCAGTTCCATCTGGTTGTCAGTTTACTTAGACATTCTTTTAGTGTTCATATGCTCTGGCTATATTAAAAAGTATTTTATAATACAAAGCGCTATAAAGGCCGTGTCGCTCCTATAATTTAGTTTTTCTGTGCCTAGCGATGCAGATTTACACCTTACACTACTAGTAAAGTAAAATTATTTTTAAATTGATGATTCAGGTTTGCTTATAAATATTTTTTTAAATTACATTTTATTAAATAAAGAAATCGTAAATTTCGTCAATTTTCTACTTATCACAGTTATATAGCCTACAGTATAAATGCATGAAACTTAGTAAGACAACATGGCTAGCTGTTTACCCAACAACCCATAGAAGTGTTTAAGTCATGTAGCACTATTGCTTAGAATAAAGGATCACTAAGATAAATAATCTTTTAAAAATAATACTAATAATTAATTCGTTACAGCCAATAAATACAATCAATTTTTTCGTTAGTCATATTTGTATAAATATGACTCTAACGAGTTGATTGAAATTAGCTTTACTAATATAAATATGTAAGAGTAAGGTAAAATACATGAGGGGCAACCTCAAATTTTTTTACTTTTCAATGGAATTTTATGAATTCCGTGTAAATGATTTTTTAGATTAAAGACTATAGTAATAATAAACGGATATGGACGTAATTCCAGGGAATACCGTAGTAAATTGTTATAATACTCAAATTGTCTACAAATAAATATGAAATTGTTTAAAGTTTCGCTTTAAAGCTCCAGGAAAGTCTTATAGAAACAAGTTTATTTCTTCCAGATGTATTATGTTGGGCCTTAGATCATATAAACATGTTATTTCTCAACGTTTTGAACACAATAAAGAAAATGACTTTATATGACGGCCTCTGTGGTTAAGCGGGCTAAGCCTTTGCTGGCTCACCTCGCTGCAATGCAGAAGCTCTGCGTTCGATTCAATTTTGGAGACGAATTTTCCGTTATATTATTATATTTACCTGACAAATCTCTCTTGTTCGTGCTCTTTGAAATGCGTCGTTCGGTAACAAACTTGGCTCAGGGTGGGTTTCTTCTAAATATTCAATAATCGCCAATGACTCCACCAATGTAACGCCATCTGTTTTACAGTTAATGTGTTTAGAAATATCCAATCTTTAAAAAACATACACATACATACATAACTTCAGGCCAGGTTCCTTGCGGGATAGGCACGAACACCAGAGCGTCATTCAGGCTTATTCTTATACACCTCACTTGCTTCTTTGACATTCATAGCTCTTTAACAAACATGTATTATAAAAACTATAGTAGAAAGTTTATATCTGCATTTTATCGATCGGTGTTGCATATTATATTTAGTATAGATGAAAAATAACTGATAATATATTTTTAAAACACTGTGTCTTAACGATACTGTTAATTCAATACAACATACGTCAACGTGACAGTGAAAGGACGTTACTTCCATTTTGAAAAAACTTTTTGAAGTTCAACTAAGTATAACAAATACTATTGATTTCTCATGCATGTTATCCTATTAGTGTTGATTTTTGGCTTAGTACTGTTTAATGTCTAGTTAAAATAATAGGACTTGTGGGGGTTTAGTTACATCATGGAAAAATATAGTATTCTTCCTTTACGGTTATACCTAACTCATAAGGATAGGTAACTACTGTTTAAGAATCTTTTATCGACTTTTTTAATAATGGTTTTAAATGAAAATAAAATCTTTTAATACCTTAGAAACATTTAATATGTTGACAAATAAATTGCTTAGAAGTAGTACATGCCGTATGAAAATCATTCAATTCGATTAGCGAAGCGCCAACTTCACAGGAGAAATTAAGCAATCTCTATGTATGTACACACATAAAATCTTTCATGTGTAAACATTAAGCAAACAAGCTTGCAAGTGTTTGGCAAATTACAAAACGTGTGATACTAAGGTGAAACTGTTTATTCAACCGTAAAGATTTGCTGTAAGGTAACAAGGTTTGCGGCTTTTCTACCGTTCAGGTCTTTCAAAGGAAATACCAAAGGTTTATAATTATATAATAAACTGTTTACTGTATCCCTTAGTATTGGCTTAGTCGTATCGCTCTGTTTTGGGTTAAATATCGAGCGTTTCCTGCTATTTTATCGTTAGCGACATTTGTACCTAAACATACATTACTTTGTTTTTTTTACAAAAGATATTCTGAATTATTGTTTCAAGACATAATTTTTTTGGTTCAGTAGGATCTAATCTAACTAAAATTGAAAGTGTTAAAATAAAATAGTGGTGATGGCTTAACAGTCATATTGATAATTAAATGATGAATGTTTATAAGTTTTCATGCCGACCGTTTTAAACTGCAACGTTGCAATATAGTTGAATATTAGGCAATTACTTATTAAATAAGATGTTAGCGATAGCTTTTAAAGATGAAAAACAGCTGCCACGGTACCTACAGATTAAAAGCGCGCTTATAAAGAAAATTTTTCATCTGACAAGAAAACAAGTTTCCTCCAGTTAAAAGTATTGGTGTTTAATTTACATAATTATTTATACTGTGGCATTTTGTATGCTTTTAGAAATAGTTTACATACAGAAATTATATTTTGTTGGCATGATGGTGGATTTTTATTGATAAGTACTGTACACATTCGATTCAATATAGCAATGAAATAAAAATTGTAAAGGATTTCCAATTCAGTAAATTTTCCCAATTCCCAATCCCATTCCCTAAGCACGTTTAGGATCATTTGATTTACTACAAACAATTGTTGATTAGTCAACCCTTTTATCGGATATCTTAAATACACTTTATTTTACATATTTAATTTTACTTTCATGAATTCGTTACGTACAATATCTGTTTATGCTACAAATGATAGGTATTATTGTTTAGATAAATTTACAAATTGGCATATTTATACAAGTAAATGGTTATTTAATATTCATAATATTAAAATTTAGATCCGTATCAAGCCTTAACCATTCCAATCGACGTACATAGTATGCTCGTTTCAGTCCTGTTGGCAGAAGTATTCTTAATTTTATGTTACTCAGTTCATTCATGGTGCAGTAAAAAGAAACAAAATATGTCAATTTTGTTTGTTATGTTCGAATCCCATGTTGGAAGTTCAGATTAGATTGCATTGTCGTTAAGTTTGATTTATCCCATTGAAAGTACTTACCTTATTTTCCGGGATAAGTGTTCTAAGTTCATACCCGTTAAATAAAGTAAAAAATGTTAATTGTATAGGTATTGTAGAAGGAGTAAACAAATATCAAAACTGCAAGCTACGTTTGGAACAGGGTACATATTTGAGCCGTTTGGGGTGAAGACTTTGAGGTTTAGGGGCCAAATGCTCACAAACTGCAATATAGAAAAAAATCTGTTTGATGCAACAGGAGATCGGGAAAGCTGGATCTTACCTCGCTCAAAATATAAGCCTCCATAGCCTGCGAGGTAATGCTGCCAGCCGTCTAGGTACCTATACTGGCTAGTCTCAGTGGTCTGGCGGGGCTGAACGGACTTTAGTGTAGGTTTTTTTTACTTGTAGGTGCATATATTATTTACTGGCTTCTGCCCGCGACATCGTCCGCGTGATGTGGTTTTTTAACTATCCCACGGGAGCTCTTTAATTTTTCGGGATCAAAAGCATCCTATATACCTGTAAATAGGTCCAATTGTTTCGGAGATTAGCCGGTGCAAACAGACAGACAAACAGAGAACAAAAAAATTGAAACAAATCGAAATTAGTTCTATTTCACTTCTTACATCCCCCTGACTCGGTTTTTAGCAATTTTTTTAATTGTACAGAAATTTGACCTCTACAATTTTATTATATGTATAGATTTTAAAGTTAGTTTTATTACAATGTAGTCTTATTTATATTTAATTGATTAAATATTTAGAATAGAATGCATATTTCAGCAGCGCAATCATAATTGAATTTCATTGGCTCAATGTAATTGAAATATCCATTTTATTTGCATGTCTAGGTAAAAGCAGTCTAAAGAATAGTAGTTTGATTAATTTCTTTTAATGTCATGATACGCGTGTTGCGACTATTCCTTTGTAGGAAGAAAATATTTAATTTTAAACTTCAATGGGAATGAAGATCTAACAACAAGTTCGAATAAAATTTTCGAAGTATTTTTTAAAAAAGAATCGTTGTGATTTGAAACTTGATGAAACGAAAAAGCGACACTAAAAAGAGATAAACATATAAATCAATAGGGAATGGGATATAAGTTTTACATTAATAGCACAGATTAGAGAGTGAATCAATGGAGTGAATAGACCGATGATTAAATATAGGTTCAATTTGGACCGAAATAAAACTCATAAATAATATTTTTAGATTAATACAGTGAAAGTGATACTTATGAAGTTTGTTTTGAATTATATAATGTGTTCACGGATGTAGGCTATATTAGTTTTTTTTTAAAGGTTTTATTAAAAGTTAAGCAAGAATTATCTGTGAGTATATTCTCTGAAGTTTCTCTTCTACTGCGTGTGAGCTGCATACACAGACGTTTTCTAAAGAGCTGCTGTGGAAATTGTGTATAACATTTCATGAATGTCTTACATTTTATGTTTATGAATATAATATTTAAATTTAAAAATTCGAAAAGAACTTTATATAGGTGATTCTATACTTTTAATCCTTATGTAATAATGAATCGACAATTTAATTTTGTAAATATTTTATGTACACTTAAGATAACTCGGATGAAATTAGTCGATAATTATACATACATACATAACTTCACGCCAGGTCCCTTGCGGGGTAGGCACGAACAACAGAGCGCCATTCAGGGTTATTCTTACACACCTCACTTGCTTCTTTGTCGATAATTATATTACTATATACCGGATAAAATTTGAGCGATAAGGATTTTTTCTGAAACTTATAAGTATTTTCTTAAGTTTTCGTGACACATAATAAGGCTACATTTTAAAAATCAAATAAAAAGCGTGATTTAAACCGTTAAACCTAGTTAATATGAGTTTAGAAACACGTATGAATTTTAAACTGATGCTGAAATGCGATGAACTGGAATATGTGGTGGAAACTTTCGGAGGCCTACGATCCAATTATAATATTACCCAATTCGTGTATATTCACTGATTTCAGCTAAATCTAGCCACATTTAGAACAACTGACCAGTATCCGCTTGACCGGTCTTCTGTTTCTAACTTCTATTATCAATCAGTTCATGTAAGCCGTATTCTGTGTGGGCCAATGACGTGAACTTTGATTTTATTAATTGCTTGACACTGGCCAGATTGAATATACAATAAATCTTTTTCTCGAAGTCGTCTCTTATCGGTCACTATCATGGCACGGGCGTTGGGCGCATCGGTACTCAGAAACGACACTAGACGCCAATCGTATACCAGTGCATTTTAAATGTTGTATTAATTCATTTGGGAAATATACAATTCTTAAAATATATCAATACATGATTTATATACATCAGACAGATTTCAATTAAAAATAATTCATATTAAACACTTGGCTGATACAACTATAAGAAAATTATTTGATATTACAGTTAATATTTTCTTAGTTTTCACGTGTATACTAGATACATAGTAATAAATAACCGCGCTTAAAAACGTTAAAATGTAGTTTCAGTATGATCGATCAGTACTAGAACATTACGAATATTCAAATATTGCTTGCGCGCACAAAGTAACATAATATATCTCATACGGTAATTATTACGGGAATCTCGGACAAACAGACAAGAAATCTAAAATAAAATGTATCGTGTTCTCTCACTTGCTTCGTTGACCTTCATAGCTCTTGTCATGCACGCTCGTCTGTTCTTAAGGCTCCTGACATTACCTTTTGCTATGCTAATACATGATCAATTTGATAATGGAAGGTGTGTCGTGGCCTTCCGCGACTTCTGCATCCATCCACTTTTGCATTGTATATCTGTTTAGTCATTCTTTCATCATACATTCTTTCCACATGCCCGAACCACCGGGGCATTCCTTTCCTTACCTTCACCCCGACACTCTCTTTCAGACCAACTCTCTTTCTTACTTCGGTATTACGAACGCGGTCCGCGAGCGTCACTCAGCAGATTTTGCACAGTGCTCGCATCTCGTCTATTCCTATGTAGTGTCGTATAAATGCAAAATACCTATGGCCATATTGCAGTTGGCTATATTACGCGGGTTATAGGTGACTAACCCTAGAAGATTCAATGACCTAAATACTTCTCAATTCAGTTTTCTATGTGTGCTTTAGAGAAGTGGCGACATATTCATTAAATAGATGTTTCGAAGAGTTATTGACCGATCTATTAGGAACGGTTGTGTCTACGCAAGTAAATGATTCTGTGACATTGGCCAAGCTGAAGAGATTCGCATTTTAAACATATTTATTATGCGATTATTATGATACAATGTGTCTTTATATTTTATTTATTATGTGTACTAGTCCTGAAAACTTACTTAACTGTAATTAAAAAACAATGTTAATTTGTTTCAATTTTTATTTGTTGGCTTTGAGAAACAATCGACTATCATAAAAGTTACATAAATGTACGTATTTGGAATAAGAGGATAAATATACCATAGCTTTATCCTTGATATCTTCTCTATCTAGGATAGTTTCAAATTTTCGAAAAATATGACACGATATATTGGTAAGTGTAAGATATGGCATTAAGTTCCACTTTGTTTTTATACTTATCTTGTCGTATACGAATCTGAAAAACCTCCACTTTAGGCCCGCAGAACTCGCAGTAAAGCAGGAATTGTAATAATTTTTTCTATCGTTTGATTATGTTATTTTCTTTCTGCAAATTCCAAGATTTTTAGATAAATAATGAAATTTAATAATAAGTTACAATGTAGGCACATCCTTTCTATGTTGACCAAGGTTCCTAAACTAGAGCATTTGTCGCTATTATTTCAATAGTTCGGCGAAAGAATAAATAGGCACGTATTCATTTATCAGAACATTTGGAATTTATTTCTTACTCTTGCCACTTTATTTAAATGTTAAAGAAGGGAATAGTTATTATTTTGTCTTCGATATCAACAACGCGACGGCGACGTCTCTGACACTGCTACCGTCCATTGGGGACGTAGTAACCATATTCTAATGGGTGGGCTGCCAGTTTGGGTGCTACAGGGAATAGAAAAATCCGAGGTACCTATCAAAATTTTCAATCATACTTTCAGGTTTAATTTTATAAATATTAGATAGGTATTTACAATCCCATATGTTACAATGTACACATACAAAGATTTTCATAGAATATTCTAATTCATATAAATGAATTTTAATAAAAAAAATATGTCTAAATATAAAACGTGCATCCTCAGGATGGCTCATTTAAAGTTAAAGTTTAGTATGGATCAAATTTCTTTACTGAAGTGAAACTTCTTTAGAATCATTGTGATTGAAACTCGATGAAACGAAAAAGCGAGACTAAAAAGAGATAAACAGATTAATCTCTCAGGACTAGGCCTGCGAGAGAATGAGATAGAATACATTATATTTAATAATTTAAACAATATGCTCATACCGACAGAGTTGGAAATGTGTTGAAGTTTTTCGTAAATACTTCAGATTTCCATCAACCGAGGTAATCGACATAGCTCGCAAACTTGCACACAAGTTGCAAGCAAGTTGAACGTACTGTCGGATGCTCTCCAGTCTGATGGACTGATGACCTGCGTAAGATCCTGATAGTGCTGGATGAGGAAGTCGGAGGATGCGCCAACTTGGGGAGGCCAACGTCTAGCAGTGAACTGTGATTTGTTGACGACGATAAAGACAGTGGGTCCACCTTATACAGTAGACATTGGTAAGGGGTCTATGAGATAAAATACTATGGGGACCATGGATGTAGAGTAAACATAAATCATAGATAGATAAAAGAAAATTATTAATAAATGATCTTGCGAATATCGAATATGCTAAGCGTGTTAATGACATGGTTATTAGCGTGGCTTGATGTGGTGAGTGCACTCAACAGAGACGAGGGGCCATTGTGGCGAGATGGGACGATGGGCCGACGTCATACATGGTGACATCAGCGATTATTGAACCAAATATGCAGGTCAAATATAACTGCTGGATAGAACAAGTTTGGATCGTACTTTTTGGCGTAGAGTTTAATTTAATTTAAAACATCGCAAGTAACAGAATATTGGGCAACCTTAAGAGATAAGTTAGACTCTGTTAAGTCTTAATAAAGATCAAAAAAGAAAAGATCCTGGTATTCCAAAAAAATGGGCTTTCTTGTAATGCAAATAGGGTATATTATACTTACTTGATAACTCAAACTTTTTTCTCAAACTGAGTTCTAACTCTTATCTATCTAGACAATTCTGTTTTCACGAAAAAGGTACTGTACCGATTTAGCTGAAACTCAGGATATATCTATGTATATTAGGGTGATCCAAAAAACATTTTTTTTATTTTTTTTTCCAAACAGGCTTAAAAGTTTCTTTTGGGTGTAAAAAAATTTATGTGAAAAGATGAGCCCATAATATTAATATATATAGTCCTCATCGCATTTTTTTAATTCCCATAAGAATAACACAGGATTTTTTTTTGCTATTTTTATTAATATTATGGGCTCATCTTTTCACATAATTTTTTTTACACCCAAAAGAAACTTTTGAGTCTTTTTTGGAAAAAAAAATTAAAATTTTTTTTTTGGATCACCCTAATATATATATATATATATATATATATATTATATATACATATATATAGATTATAGAATATATATGTATATATATTTAGATTCGGAATATGTACATAGGATACTTTTCATCCTGGGAGATGGAATAGTTTGCGATATAAAATGAAGTTAAATCTTCCTAGGGCAAATAGCACCGACATGAAAATATAAAACAATGTACTAGTAACCTGAATTAAGGTCTGCTCTTTAAACAAGAGGTACGCACTAGAGTTTGACCCGCGGCAGAGCCGCGTAGTAAGCTCTCATATTATATGTATTGTATGTTTAGGAGATGGTGGGTTGACATGGCTATGTAGCAAAAGTGCCAAATAAATAAAGAGAGATAAAAATATGTCTGTGCATTAGAAAGTATTTCGATTATTCCCTTCTTTCTTATACTGGGAATTTTGGGTGTGTAATTCTCGTAATTTCTCCGGTTGTCATACAAATCAACGACCCGTATTACGGAACGTGTCCAGAAGATTTTCAACAAATGGCAATCCTATATATCTAGTACAGGTAAAATATACTACTTAAGTTGGTGACAGACAATGATATAATATCATTGGTGCAGAATATATTATGTACTAGTAGTTCCTCTGAATTCTTTATTTTGACATGTCAAACTAAGCAACATTGCGGAAAATCACCTTGCTGTGATTAATTAGTGAACGGATGCAAATCAATTAATTTTATCATTCAATCTTCGCCTGAAAAATGAGCTATGGATATTCCTGAAGAAAAATAAATAGTTTATATTTGTTTCTAACGATCAGTTTGTATATCTCAATTAGATCAGGGCCAAATCAATAGACAATTACTAATTATTATAATTGACGTGGAATGCTGTTATATCTGTGTATCGAAATGATACATAAATATTTAACTTGCAATGTATCATCCTTCTTCTTCCTATCCTTTCGAATTCTAGTAAAATACAAATAGCGGTCTGCCCCTACATTTTCATTTATATTTCGAAATCACAGACAAACACTTCAATTTTATTTATTGATATATATAGATAACTTTATTACACACCAAAATAAACATTTACTTAAAAAAATGTATATTTACAATATTTTTTAGGCAATACAATGCATTGCATAAAGCGATCTTTTCCAGGTGACCTAAATTAAAAGAAATTCTCAGCTAACCTGGCGATATACAATATATTCATAAAAATACTACTAGCTGTCCTGGCAGACGTGGTCCTGCCCGGAAAATCTTTAATCGATATGCCGACAGCAGCGCCATCTACCGGGTCCAATTGTGAACACACTCAGAAATCTTCTTGGCTCATGCACAACAACTTTGCTAAAGATCATCACAATTGGTCAAATGTATGTTTACGACTCCATAAAGGACATACAGACAAACGTTCATTTTATATAGGAGATTTTCACCAATCGTAATATGATTTTAGGACCACAATATTTAATAACGTACTGTCGACATATTTTGCAGGAAGAGGTTATTATTTCTTTTACCTAAGGGAAATTATGATTTAGACCTTCTGGGACATAGTGGGTACGTTCAACTGTGAGGTATTTTATTATTGTGTAGTGTAGTAATTGATTGGTCCTTTAGGATTAAGGTAGACCTCTTCTGTCTTTTATACTAGAAATTTTGATTATATTTTCAAGGTAGGTCTTAGATTATTTCCATTATTATATTTTAAAGTATGATGATAAGATGTTGCTTAGAGCCCGTTCTGTTTATATGAAGAGCAAAAAAATAGAGTTTACTGCAACATGTATTGTCATTCTCATTATTTAAAATTTTCAATGTTGCTTGATAAAGTTAAATAATTTAAAAATGACTACTAATATTAGTTCATTTAAAAATAAGGTCTTGTGATCCAAAAAGCGTATTATTCACATTAGATCAGAGTGCTGACTAAGTGGTGCAAGCGTTACGGTCAGGATTGAACTCGCGCTCTTTGATTTCGGGGCGAGTACGCTAGCCGTTACGGTACCACGACTATATAATCCCTATTAATATTATAAATGCGAAAGTAACTCTGTCTGTCTGTCTGTCCGTTCCGTTTTCACGTAAAAACTACTGGACCGATTTGGCTGAAACTCAGTATATATATATATATATATTTTCGATACCGAGGATGAACATAGGATACTTTTTATCCCGAAAAATGGGATAGTTTCCGGGATAAAATGATATTTGTCTGTTTGTTTGTTATGCTTTTACGGAAAAACTACTGGACCGGTTTGGCTGAAATTAGGTACGTATGTAAATTAAATACTGAGGATGGACAAGGGATAATTTTCATTTTGGCCTTTTTGGTAATTTTGGCCTATTTGGTCATTTTGGCCTTTTTGGTCATTTTGGCCCTTTTGGTCATTTTGGCCTATTTGGTAATTTTTCCTTTTTGGTCATTTTGGCCTATTTGGTCATTTTGGCCTATTTGGTCATTTTGGCCTTTTTGGTCATTTTGGCCTTTTTGGTCATTTTGGCCTTTTTGGTCATTTTGGCCTATTTGGTCCTTTAGGCCTTTTGGTCATTTTGGCCTATTTGGCCATTTTGGCCTATTTGGTCATTTTGGCCTTTTTGGTCATTTTGGCCTATTCGGTCATTTTGGCCTTTTTGATCATTTTGGCCTATTTGGTTAGTTTGGCCTATTTGGTTATTTTGACCTATTTGGTCATTTTGGCCTATTTAGCCGTTTTGGCCTATTTGGTCATTTTGGCCTATTTGGTCATTTTGACCTATTTGGTCATTTTGGCCTATTCGGTCCTTTTGGCCTTTATGGTAATTTTGGCCTTTTTGGTCATTTTGGCCTATTTGGTCATTTTGGCCTATTTGGTTAGTTTGGCCTATTTGGTCATTTTGGCCTTTTTGGTCGTTTTTGCATATTCTGTCATTTTGGCCTATTCGGTCTTTTGGCCTTTTTGGTATTTTGGCCTATTTGGTCATTTTGGCCTTTTTGGTATTTTGATTACTTTGGCCATTTGGTCGTTTTGCCTACTCGTCATTTTGGCATGTCGGTCATGTGGTTTTTGGTCATTTGACATTTTGGCCTTTTTGGTCAAGTTTTGTAATTTATTTTGTTGACAGATAGACGGGGGATGGTATAATTAGCGATATAAAATGAAGTGAATCTTCCGTGGGCAAATACATAAAAAATGTAATATAATATAATCTTTAGCACTTGCTCTATAAACAAGAGACACGCATTAGAGGTTAACCCGCGGCGCAGCCGCGGGGTAAACTCTAGTAGACTATATATAAAAAAATTAAACTGTCAGAAAATTACATAAGCATAGCCTGTGGAGCCCTGGAGGATTTAGGATCTTTTCAAACCTAAATATAGTGTACAATTGTCATTTTTAGTATTATACTTTGTGGTGCGGCTGCACCTGCGATAGCGTTAATTATATTGATTGTGCGTCTTATTTAACACATCAGTGTATATACAACGTTATTTGTCAATATTTAATGTCATTAACAAATTAAAACAATATCGCTTTACAAATACGCATGACACCCATTGCCATATCTGATCGTTACGGCCTATATCTCTAAAGTTATCCCAGATGAAGCCCTATGATCCGTCCTTTTTTCCTTACCTATAACTAACGCTGGCACTTTCTGAGCAGGATTAATGGCGCGATACTGCTCCGTCAATTGTTTCTTATCCTGCACAATGTCCACGGATCTCTCTTCAAATAATATTTTCTTGGCATGAAGAGCAGCTCGTACCCGCCACGAACACGATGATAGCCAGTATGCATAGAGTATTGCTTGGTTTTTGGCCTTCAGGATGTAAACATTAAAAAATAATAATTCAAAATACGAAAATAAAAGCTTAATTGAACTTTACGTAATATTGATAATAAACCAATCAATCAAATAAAAAATTTAAAATAAACAGAACTGAAAGATTCAGTTCTGTTTTTTACTGAAGATTCAGTTGTGATGTTGATACTAACGATCAACAATTAATGATGTGGTGAAAGAACAATTGAAATGATACAAGCAACATAAAAGCATTGAATGATTAAGGTTTACGGTTTAATGGATTTCTTTCGTTGATTCATCCAAATTGAAAGACTCAATTCATCGTATTATATCGGCTTTATGCTGATATTATATGATTCACTTCTGTCTATCAATGTATTGAAGTAACCGAAGTCATCTGTGTAAACGTACAATTGAATTATTCAATGCTGTTTTATGTCTTTGTATCATTTCAATTGTGTGCTTTTCAACCACATCCATTTAATTTGTTTGATTCGTTTAGTATCAACATCACATAAACAAGTGACTTTCAAACAAATAGTTCTACTTCGGTGAACTGTCTAACTTAACGGCGAATTTTAATATCATTTATAATGGCTAAGTGCGCACATCTATCAACATGTTTATTTTACTACTTATGAAGCATAATATATATCAGGGCCAATTAATTTACATAAAAACGGCATTAAAAATAATTATTATATTTCAAGATTTTTTAACGCTACCTCGGCTATAAACGATAGACGACTATATTTACTAAAAGATTTTTCAACGTTCTCTTGTCACATGAATGTTTAGCACCGTTCATAATTTTGATGCTTTCCGTAACTTTGACTAAATCATTGCATAAATGCGAATAAAACATCTTTTATACGCATTTGATTCCTTCCAAACACAATTACATAAAGCTTATTATTTGAAAATTAAGTAATATGACTGTCATTTTTATTAGCAAAGGTTCCGTAGCGTCCCCACAGTGTATCCAGTAACGCCAGTAGTGACACAACACAATTTCATAGCGGGATATAAAGTTAATAATTCCAATCTTTTTAAGTATAAGGAATATGACATACATATATCGAAATACAGTGATTTTCTTTTTGCCGTTTGACTACGGAACGTAAAAAGACGAAATTAGAAGACACCCATTTTAGGCACTAGGCTCCGGAATGCTAATAAAAAGTAAGCATCCTTCGTGCATTCCTGATGATGTTATCGGATAGCTACATTATGCGTAACATTATTATCTTATATGTAAAATTCTCGTGTAACAATGTTCGTTCCCATACTGTTCCGAAACGGCTTGACCGATTCTCATGAAATTTTTTATGCATATTCAGTAAGTCTGAGAATCGGCTACTCTCTATTTTTCAAACCCCTAAGTGACAATGGGTCCACCCCAATTTTTTATTTTTTTAGATAATTTTATTTATATTTTTTTATGATACAGCATTAAAAAATACACACAACCCTAAATTTTCAACCCGCTACGATCAAAACATTTTTTACCAGGCAATACGACGTCTGCAGGGACAGCTAGTAAATTATAAAATATTGTTTAGATGCTAAGATATTATTACATTGCAAAATAATAACATGATCGTTCTTACATACATACATACATAACTTCACGCCAGGTCCCTTGCGGGGTAGGCACGAACAACAGAGCGCCATTCAGGCTTATTCTTACACACCTCACTTGCTTCTTTGACATTCATAGCTCTTGTCATGCACGCTCGTCTGTTCTTAAGGCTCCTGACATCACCTTCTGCTAGTACACAATCAATTTGATCATGGAAGGTGTTTCGTGGCCTTTCGCAACTTCTACATCCATACACTTTTGCATTGTATTATACAATGAAGATGAAAGAATGACTAAACAGATATTATCTGTTTAGTAATTCTTTCATCATACATTCTTTCCACAAGCCTGAACCACCGGAGCATTCCTTTGAGCCATGATCGTTCTTGTGCGGTGTATAATTGTTATCAAAATAATAAACTGGTTTTTTGAAAGGTAGTAGGTAACGTTGATTGAAATATAAAAGCATCATTAGAATTATAAAATATAAATTGTAGTAACGTAAAATATACAATATTAGGTAAATTACTAATCAAGGTCACAGTAATTATTTTATCTTTATCTAACTAATTTAACGTCGTAATAAATCTATTTAGTTGGCCACTAAAAGTTAGTTATGAAATATTTTGAGGTTATCAGTATTATAAAAACTGAAGTTCAATTTTTTTTGTTTAAAACACAATTTTAAATCCTTTGATGGTATTTAGATTACTAAAAGATTTACTAAGAATAATAAATACTTTATTTTTTCAATACTTTTCGATAAATACTTTTAAGATATGAATGTGTATACTATTTGTACGTCTTTTGTTTCTAACTTCACGATTGTTTTAAGTTTAATCTAAATTTTAATTACCACTAACATAAATGATTTGAATAAAAAGTACTCACAGCCATTTTATGTATACTGCTTATACTGCACATGCACTAGTTAATATTTTTTTTATTTAGGTTTATGGCTTGGCAGCTAGGCCTTTGAGCCAGATCTTAGTTTACAATATAGTTTTTCATTTTATTATACCTGTGTGTAGCACAGCTGAACTGTAGGTTATCAGCTTGTGCCATTCAACAGGTTTTGTGACAACCCAAAAGGCCACATTTGACTATACAGTTCACATTTCTCACAAAATTACTACTCAAAAACTATCATTATCCTACAGCTATTGTTCATTTTAGAGTAAATTTACACATTTTTAGAAAATAATACTGCACCGCACAACATCTCTTTTTAGTTCCCGCCAAAAGATAACACATAAGATAACAAGAGTGTGGCGTATATTTAATCTGTGTTAATCTAATAGAAATTTTATTGTCCTACAATCAGCCATGTAAGGCCCATTTTTAAGTTTGTGTCTTTGTTGTATAATTTTATTTTATATTATTGTTTTTATAATTAATAGTTCTTCAATTTCTACTGTCTGTGTGCCTACATAATATTATCTACATTCATCGTGGCGTCTTTTGTGACAACTGACAGCAGGTATGTATGGCGGGAGCTTCAAATAAAACATCGACGCTGTTAAACATGTATTTATTTACATATGATATATAATGATAAGTTTTTTTAATAATCATCATTACATAATATCAATAGATATAATGTCAATAAAATATTTATTAATTTGTAAAGTTACACGTATTATACTAAGAAATATAATTTAATTTTCTATGAAAAAAATCTGCGGGTAATTTCAGAAGACAAAGCAAAAAATATAAAGGCGACAAATAGATAACAAATACATTTTTCGCAGTCGATTTCTTATTGATCTAATTATTAGTATTATTTTATATTGCATTCTATAAAACAGTCAATTCGAATACTCATCATAAATAATTATCTACCAGGCGATCAAATCTGAATAACAATTTGGTCATATTATTGTACTTTTCAGCATTAGTCCAAAGCAATCCACATACATCGTATAATTTCTACCGCGAAATACGTCTTACAGTCACTACTAATTTTATGGTTACAGGACATGACAACATAAATTCTGCTTAGTTCTAATTATAACTATTAGACTGGGTTCAAAATGTTTTATATTGTAAACATTTTTACCAACTGCAATTGGTATTCAGTACTTCGATTACTTCGAACTTGAGTAAAAGACGTAGGTAACGAAATTTCCATGCTGTTTATAAAAACGTAATTTTGCCGGAAAGAATCCTTTGAAGACAAAATAGGTCTATTATTTTGTATTGTATTAGTATAATTTACTTCAACATTTTGTTACTTATAAAGAAATACTATTCCGTTAGTGATACAGAAACCTCATCTTCAATAATACATAATGTAATCTGTAGTACGTAAGACTAATTATAGCTTTGGGTAATTTTTCTTCGTTTAAAATTTCACCTTGGTTGACAAACATATTCAAATCAAAACCGTAGGCTGTTGATAGGGATTATTCAACCCCACCGTAAGGGTGATCCTGGCGGTCTCATCAAAGTGGCTCTGGTCTCTGCAGTAAGTGTTCCACCACTTTCACTATCTGGCATTCCGTAGAAGGCATGTAAATGCCTCCGATGATGCAGTTCATGTCCCTTATGGTTGAGGCCCTGAAGACGACTCCATAGCGAAAAAAATCTCTTTTTGACTGATTTATTTTCAATTGAGGTATTTTCTGAAGTAAAATAAAATTAGCACGTGAGTAATAATAATGTCTATAAATAATTTCTCGAGAGACGGAATAGAAAAAAAACAAACGCGTGCTGCGATATAAAGATTATATTTACTCTGTGTGGGTATTGCGGGGGAAAGAGTAATAAAAGGCCTTACACAAATATTTTGCTAAATACCAACCTGCAATCTCGTTGTCTTCGGCTATATTGACGCCCTCTCGTTTGACTTTAATCATGTTCAATGTGGGGTTTATTTCATTTTCAAATACATTTTCTTCTTTTGCACTCAAATTTTCATTATTTGATTTAACTCTAGATATTAGATCTCGATATTGCTTTGCATCTGCGCTTACTAAGTTACTACTCAAATATGCTAAGCGAATTTTTAGTATCAATAAAGGATTAGTAGCCGCCACAACTGCGTCGTAAAAGTTGCGGGTATCAGGGTTAATGTCTATTTGAAATTCGTTGGTTATCATATTACTTTTATCTCTAAATTTATTATCTGAATTGATGTCTTCTGGATAATCTTCCTTGCTAGGGTCGTCAGGGTCGAGGTTCCTTTTATCAGCATTCTGATGGTCTTCCAGATAATTGTTAAGGCGATCTAGCTGTCTGGGATAGTTGTGCCATTGTTCTTGTCTAAACCCTTCACCATTGTAATTATTGTTCTTTTCCATTATACTGTAAAGTTCATCAGTTGGGTTACTATCCATATCAATGTAATCAAGTTGTAACCTTTTGATTCTGGTTTGTACATCATCTTCGACAGTGTGTGGTGTTTTTAGGTATTTGTCTTTTAATATATCTCTAGTTTGAAATTTATTATCACTAATGAAAATATTGTCATTTTGGTGGTTGTCAAAACTGAAGGGTTCTGCCCTGATCTGACTTATGGACAGTACTGGAAGTATATTGCTTGACGATAGCGCTACTGTTGCTAAAAGTAACACAGGAACGAGAGATTGGCGCATCTGTAACAAATAATTAAACTTATCATTAAATTATACATAGTTGGAATGAGAGCAGGAATTAATTAATTGAGTAAGTGTTTGTCAGTCCGCTCACAAGTAAGGGTTCTCTAGTGATAATACATATATGACTCACGATTTTGAGAGCTAATATCTCGTCATCTATTGGCTTAAAGTCATTAAAGAACATCATTATGTTTTATTAAGATCTGAGTTACGATATTCTATATAACTATATATACTGCAAAAACTGTATTTATTTTTTTCGCAACACCACTGTATAATTTTGTAGCGATATACAGATCACATTATCTAGTAAAACTTCATCCATGTAGAGTCAGAAGTTTTTGAAGAAAATGGTTAAGACGTAGACAAACAAACAGACGGACGTACATGAAGGCTACCAATAGCTACGGTACTCCAGAACACCTAATGAAGATAGAAATATTATATTATTTGATGAAGATTATAGTTAATTACAGTATCGACATTAACTGTCTGGTCTAAGTGTTACAGAGATCGGCCTAGGATTTGTCCATTGTGTTGAGTTGAAAATATTTGAATATGCGAATTCCTAAACAAAGCAATACAAGAGTTGCTTTGTTTGGGAATTCGCAATGTACCCATGTGTGTTTACCGATTATTATATTTCACCTTGAAATAATGCCACAATCTTAATTTGTTTTACAGTTGAAGTAATTTGTTAAAGTATAAAAATAAATATTTATGTTTATATTTAATATGGAAATGGTGAAGTTCCTAGAGGAGTAGAGCAATAGGACGATGGGATATATATTATAGGCAATTATTATTATGAAAAAGTGCTTTTGTTTGAATGTCTGTTTGTCGTTTCTTCACGAATTTGCACGTAAATAATTACAATGAAATTTTCTGTATACATAGAGTATAAATTTTTATAATAGTGGCGATCTCGTAAAATAAGAAATTTTCCGCAGGATATGGAATTTTACGCAAGCGAAAACGCTTAAAAAGTGTAATATAAACTAAACATAAGAAGTTTGATTAAACAATTGCCGCATAAATCCCTATAAGCCGAGTATTGTGTGCATTCCTATTCAAATGTTGAGTTAATTTAACTTCGGTCCGGAGTGTACGAAGATTAGTTACCCTTCTTGGAGTTGAGGTGAGAGTACATTACTAAAGGTTTAAAGCCGCGATTTGCATATCTTTACGTCTAGTTTACCTCTGATAGCGACCAGATTCCAAAGTTTATGATCCAACTGGAGAAGAGCGGAAAATATGTAATTTACGTATGATAATTGATATATGATATATACGTAAGCACATTTTTTGTATCGGATATTATTTTATATTAAAGTATGCACAATGCACAAGAAACGTTATTAAAATAAGTCATTTAACTAAAATTGAGTATTTAATAAAGAAAAAGAAGATAAAGATTTTTTTAATCGATTTTGGTCCAATGTGAATATTTTCGAGATGCGAGCACTGCGCAAAATCTGCGGAGTGACGCTCGCGGACCGCGTTCGTAATACCGAAGTAAGAAAGAGAGTTGGTCTGAAAGAGAGTGTCGGGGTGAAGGTAAGGAAAGGAATGCTCCGAGGGTTCGGGCATGTGGAAAGAATGTATGATGAAAGAATGACTAAACAGATATACAATGCAAAAGTGGATGGAATCAGAAGTCGCGGAAGGCCACGAAACACCTTCCATGAACAAATTAATCGTGTATTAGCAGAAGGTGATGTCAGGAGCCTTAAGAACACACGACCGTGCATGACAAGAGCTATGAATGTCAAAGAAGCAAGTAAGGTGTGTAAGAATAAGCCTATATGGCACTCTGTTGTTCGTGCCTACCCCGCAAGGGAACTGGCGTGAAGTTATGTATGTATGTGAATATTTTCACAAATTCCTCGTGCTGATGGATAAAGAAAACGTCAGGTGCAATCCTGCATAATTTGTAATATGCAGATAATCTTGTTCGTCTGCGGTTAAACTGGAGAAAAGGAAAAAAAAACAAAATCCTGCATAATTAGATTACCGCTTTGTGGTACTCGCTAATCCTCCCTGGATAAGGAGGGTATACATACCATCCTGCGGATGCGGAACAAGTATAAAGACTGGTTTTATAATATAATGTAACTTTCTAAATCAGAAACATTAGCTCATGAAATATATTCTATAGACAGTAACAAAAGATAAATTTATTCTTGTTGTGAAATCAGCAGTAATTACTGTCTATTGTTTAATTCAATTGTAATACAAAACTCTCGTTGTACGTATACTTCTAAGCTATATACCATGCTATATATATTATAAAGTGAACAACTCTAGGGCGGATTATATATTAAAAAGATTTTGAAATTGTTTACGATTGTTTTTCATGAGCGCCTTTGAAGGTTTATAAACCCTTTATAAGACGAAATAATTTTATTTTAAAATTCTGTAGAACCTTATTGTTTAATTTTTTTTTCTAACAGTAGAAAGCAGGCTTAAGTTAATGTTAAAATAGTTGGTCATGTCATGTCATGTGCAGTGAACTTATATAGACATATGAGTTGAAAGTAAAACTTTGAATATAATATAGTGCACACTCAGATTCGAAATGGTAATTAGTTGTTTGTTATCACAAGTATGTTCAAAATTTTACGTTTATATTTGAAAGATGCCTTGATTACTGGAATAACTTGGAGGAGTGTTGGCAAGCTAATTTGACAGACCTCGAACCAATTTCCAAGCTAAGGACCGATTTACTCGATTATATCTAAGTTTAATAAATTAAGTCTGTACTGTCAGTACGGGACTTTCTGGAGGTCCTGGGCTTGGTTGAATAGCGAAAGTTTCATCCTCATAGCCAGCAATCCTCACCCAAGCAACATAAGAGAATTGCAACCAAAAAGTATAAGAAGCGAAAGATCCCTTGGCTTCGATGCAATCGCGATATAACGAAATGAAACGATATTTCAAAACAGTTGAAACTTAACAAATGTTAATTTATGTCTGTCTGTCACAGTTGATATGCTACAACTAAATCAATGATCCTATGTGAATGATAATTATTAAAGAGTGCCTAACATCACCACGCTCAAATAAACTAGCTTTGAAACCCTAGTACCCAAGGTTGCCTGTGATTCGGCCTTAACCCCAAGTAGCTAATGGAAACTTGAGTTTGTGTATTTTGTACATTAACCAGTTACATGTGTTGTGATGCTTATTGCTGCTTTTGTTTTGTTTATTTGCTAAAGACTTGTACGGTTCGGATTTGCACATCGAGGGTTCCTCTATACGTAATACGTACGTGGTTTTAGACGGCTGTGTATAATGACAATAAATATTATAAAATAGTTAAGGGTGGTACACACCTAAATGAGGAATGAAAAAACGCAGCCCGCGTACTAGGCAAGCTGGTTGAAACAGCTATTCTGATATATGATAGGTAACTAGAAGGCAACCAACAAATTCTGGCTGCGGCAACCACGAGAACAGTAAAGTAGTATTGGCTGCTAGGATTAGTTATTAAATGTTTTGGATGCTGTCTAATCTGTCTGCCTCAGTGAGATTACCTAGAGGACGCACAAGCAATGGTGAACATACGCGGGTGCATGTTCCGGAATGCCATATTTAGTGTCAACCTTCCTTAAAAATATCACCTTTCTACTGCCAAAATCTAGGATTAACTATTGTTATACATATTGACAAAAAAGTAGATGATTTATAGAGGTTGCGTTTTTTGCAATATCCGTTTCAAAAACTCAGTATGGTAAGCTACAAGGAGTGAGTATAACACTAGATTTCTGTGTTTGTGTAAGAAATTATTATGCCTTGGTAGAATTTATTGTCTTCCAAACTGTCTGAATAAAGAGCAGATAGAGGTTATTAATGGACACTTCAGCGGCAGCAATTAAATAAGACAGTCGCTCTAGTTTTACTAGCTTTTTTCCACAACGTTAAAATGTTTGTCAGGAACTTGTCAGTGTTAGTTACGTCAGAAATATTTTAAGAGTAAGTTAGTTTTGAATTGAATATTTGTAGTTGAATATGGTGGTTTTAATTTAGGACAACTTGGTAGAATGACCTAATAAAATTCTAAAAGATAATGATGGAATGCTTTTGCAAAGTTTTTAAATGGAATTTGTAACTTTTAGATTACGTATATTGTAATTGATTGATAATGATAATATTATTTATTACAACAAAATACAGCGTGCTTCCTAACTGACGCTTTATCTTATTTTAGTAAAAGAAATTACATAATTTTCTATTCGATTAATAGTTTTGGAATAGAGATCCTGTCTATGCAGACGTAATATTGCTACCGGCAATACTACGTCGGGCTGGACGAGGAAATTGACAAAAACGGGATGTATAGCACAATTTTAGTTAGACTTATTTCCAAGTTAGTGTGCATTTACTGATAATTTGAATGTGTGCCGTGACGCCCCAATTGTTTTAGGGTGTTTAGCGATTTTTTTCTGCGTATTTCTTTACACTTTTATTAATTAAATTCCATAATTAAAATCGAAATAAATAAATATACTACACTATAGATGCAATTCTACTGTTATAAATAGCAATGATTAACCTAATATGCGATAAAGTTGTACAAATTAAATATATATGCCTTAGTAATAAGTATAGTACCTATGTTGCTTCATAAAATTAATGAAACTAATGTCAGGTTAATCTGAATACAAGACACATTTGATCATAAAATAATATAAAAGACCTAAAAGCCGGCTAAGAACATATACTGCAACGAATTTTCACTATTAGTTACGGAACCTTAAAAAGCATTTAATCGGAAATAGTCTGTTATCAAAAGATTACTCACTTTTTTTGGATTTGTACAAATTACATACATGCATTCAATATGGACGATATTTCTCTACAAGTAATTTATATATAGATAATGAAGTGGACTCAGAAAGTTTTATTTATAAGTATTCCATTTTTCCCAAAACAACTAAAGAACTCTGAAAGTGTTTCTGACACATCCATTGATGTAGTTAAAAATATTCGTGAATGGCTACGTTGCTTGCTTTTAATTATCTCTAAATATTACTTGATTTACGGTTTGCAAAATCCAGAGGGCTTTTTCATTTTTATTTATATTGAAATTTACTCTCCTCTCTTAATTAGTACAACCTACATAAAAAATAGTCTATGAATAACTTTCATATTCTTTGATGTTATGAGAAGCTCAATGTGTCGAGTTCTTCTATATGTATTTTCGTAGTCGCGATATATGGCAATGAGTTTTTAAATAAAAATTGGTCATATGCGTATACATACATTCAAAGGTTTCATAAAGGGGATAAATTATCATTATATTTGTCAAACGCACATTGAGTCAAAAATACCGCAATATGTATTTAACGGATCTTGAAACCAATTGTCGTTAAAATATTTTTAAGCGGTAAATCTTGATTGTTCCTAATTTTTCGTAAGAGAAATTGACAATCCTCATCCCTCCGATGACGATGGTCAGTTTTCTACAACTCCGAAAGAAAAATATCAAAATCAAAGTTAGTTATAATCTCAAAAAAAGGAGAAAGTAAAAGCTAAAATCTCGCCATGTAGGTATATCAATTTCGTTAAGTCATTCAAAAATCTTTTTTCGAACCTCAATTACATGTAAGTATGGCGGTCACTTTCTTTGCGACATGACTATCTATTATTTACTCTGCCGGGAATCGAACTCCTGACCTGTGCTTTGTTGTGAATTAATACAATGCATAACTATTGTACTTTATTCAACGTTTCCCTTAAATTTAATTGAAGGACTTTTTATTATTTTAATCTGATCGGGGTGTCTGATCGCACCTAGTGTTATCTGTTGAATGTTATCTACCCTATAGATATATAACACAAGCCTAACTCGATTAACTTGGAATATACAATGTGTGTTGATTTATTTATAAGCTAGTTGTACCCGGTACTTCTTTCACGAGGGACTTGGCCTTTATTATAATATTTTCTGAACTCTATAAGATATCGAAGCGAAAGATAGACAACACAGTCTATCTTTCGTTTTCTTTCCTTGTCTTTCAAGACAGAAGTTTTGAATCCCTAAATGTTTAATAATATCTATTATGCCGGTTCAGAGTCTATTTATTTTATTACCTTAGGTAAGTATTTATTCGTGCAGGAACTGAGAAAGATTACTACTTCCTGCAACCGGGTGGCCTGTCGTAAGAGACGACAAGACACCCACAGCCAAGTGCTAGGGTACTAGCCCGTTTGGGTGTCTACCTTCCCTGGTCTAGAAAATCTCACCATACCAACCTTGAGTTGTATTGGGGCATTAGTGGCCAGATTCCAGTCCCTTTTTAGAGAGCGGCAGCTCATCGGTAGCACCTTTGGTGTTACAAGTTTCTATAGGCGATGGTAACAGCTTTCCATCAGCTGCCTGTTAGTTTGGGAACGAGTGTTCGAGATTAACTTAAAGACCACAATTTTAGACAATGCACAAAAAAATTTGATAAGACATGATTGAATAGCATTTTTCATTTATATTTTGAATTTATTCTGAAATTACAGAGAGACACTTCAATTTCACTGTTATAGAATAAATAAGCAAATTCGGAAACATCGGAAATAAATCTTGAAACAAAAGCGTGGATTCGATTAAATTGTCATGGCGTGCTTGCGCGCTGAGCGCCCGATCCATTTGGAAAGACTTATAATTTTCACCAATTATTCTCTCGAATAGCAAATTATAACTGAGTGTTGTAATTTTGTTGTATAGTCAGAGCCTCCGTGCTTCATAGAAATCGCCTACCCCAAAATATAGCTGCTTAATCACAATATTAATACCTTATATTTCCAGGAATGTTAATTGTTCTCTAGTGAGTCATTACCGTTTCTTGAAAATTGTTTTTATTTCAATGTATAACTTGATGTTGGTTTTGTCGATAATTGTTGCTTTGTTACCATTATATTCTACACCAATTCATTAGTCACATAAGTTTGAAACTTTAAATTGTAGATCGTGAAAAACTATAGTCAAGCATGTGTTTCACTTTTACGTATGTAATAGGACCACTTTACAATTTACAATCGTTGCTTTCATAGAATGATCTAACAATGTAACACGCATCAAATCTGTAGCAATCTATAGAATATAAATCCATTACAGAAATAATTGACTATATATAATATCATATAAATCAATCTTGTTATATATATCAGAATATTGTTATCCTTCATTTGCACACACACAAACAAATTAACATGTATTTTTCAAAATAATTTACTTTAAGAGATAAAAGTTGTTAAGTCAGTCACACACGCACTTGGATCCCAAGGTATAGGCTAGTCCTAGTGCGGAACCTATGTAAGCATTATTTCTGTATAATGTTATAACAATTAAATGAAATTGATTTTTTTTTTGTATTGCGCGGGATTCCATGGAAATTCATGGGGTACAAATGTTGCGGAGCAAAAAGTAGCACCGAAATATTCATGGTGCGCCCACGGCCTTAAAGCAATACACACATGAGCACATACTACATAAAAGCTGATTGAAATGATCAGCTACTGACTTCACATTCGAAGGAAGCCAGTGCTGACTTCATACTGGCATCGTGTAAATTTATTTCAAGTCAGTACAGCGCTATCAAGTCTGAATGGCTTCAATATTCCTGATGCAATGTTTTGAAGTCAATCCACTCATTAAGTCAGTTGTTGTACCAATGTAATACCGCCTTTACATAAAAGGATAATTATTGTAATGTTATATGATATATTAAAATATGTAAAAGAAAAATTAAAACTAAGGGCAGCATACATTGTAGGTAATTTTACATCAAAGTAGAATATGAAAATAAAGAGTGAAAGCAGATGTTCGAAAATAGATTTATATACGTAATCAATTAATCCGCATAATTAAGAATCTAATTAAACTGTCGACTTTTTCATAAAACTGTCCTCTCAGATTGATTTATTTGAGTATTAAACTTTTTATACAAAGGCTTTAATTAATTTTATCTTGATTTTCTCTAATCTGTTCTGATTGCTCAGTTATTGATGTATTTTCAGTTATTTATGTATTGCTTTCCACGTGGATTTTTTACTCTCGTCATACTACGGATCGGTGTCTTGAAAACTATTTCAATTATAGCGGACAGTATATTGTTATGTCCGTTGATAATAAGTATGAATAGACATATAATTCCTGCTTTCAATTATACCTTTAGAGAAAAAATAATGAAATATAAAAAATACTAGCGGTCCCGGCAGAAATTTGCCTGTCCTGAAAATATAAAAATCAACGATCCGATTCTAGCGCCACCTATCAGTTCAATTGTGCAACTAGTTCTAAAGCATCCGGCGACCCACTCAAACACACGTAAAAAAATCGACAAGATCGATCCTGGAGCCCAGTGACAAAGAAATAACTTGAGAATTTTAAACAACTAGCAATTTGGCCGGGACTTGGTTCACGTTGGACAGGTAACAAAGATTACAAATATTTTGCTTAACATAGGTAAAACCAAAAGTTATTTTTAGCACGGTAATGGATTTTTTTAGTATAAACATATATGAATCCCGGAACTTGCAGTAAAAACTTGGGATAAGTAGTGTTACTAAAAACATACACAATTATAATTGTTTTACTAAAAGATTTTATCGATCAGTGACAATTTAGCATCGCGATAAAAAAATCAGCTTGGCCACTTTAAACTCTCCGGGATTCTCGGGATATGAGAATCAAAAGACTACCTACACTACAATTTAATTTAATTTAATTTTAATCAAAATTTTCAGTCGACGTCTTACGGTCTCATTCATAGAGAGTTAGTGTAAGTTTAAACTACTCTTTATAGTTCTTAAAGAAGCGTTTGAACATACTGTAACTCTTTATGAATAAGACCGTTATTGTTTAAAACATATTTTTTACACTTGAATAAGTCGTAAATTGTAAGTCGCGTAATATAAATATCAGTATGCACTTAATCTATTATGAAATCACAGAGAAACCCTTTAATTTTATTTATTAATACACGGTCATATTGCGCTACAGTAAATTTGAAGGCTCCTTTAAGTTCTTAACGAAGCCTTCAACCTTACTCTAACTCAATATGAATAAGACCGATAGATTTTAAATCTCCTATCATCACAGAAAATGTATATATTATACAAATTTTAGGTGAATTATTTTTCCATGGTAATATTGAGTTATGTTGCAGCACAAAAGAACAAAAAATATACGCTGGTATACCTACATACATAATTCTCTCCAATGCGCAATTAAAGCAAATATAAGTAAAATGCCCTCCCCTCATTGCGGATCGTTGAATGCACATTACACATGTCGACTTTGTTCATCTAGCGCGGCTGCATTAGAATGATTGAAGATTTTAAAACTCTTTCTAGGGTTCCGTAGCTATAATTGGCAAAAATAGAAGCTTTATATTTAAACATTATTTATATATAATAAGATAATACTTAATATTTATTGACGTACGCCTATTTCTCCAAGATGTTTTGAATATTTTTATTCCTAAGTCTAAAAAAAATATTTGTAAATAAAAATACTTTTGAAACGTGCTTTTGGTAGTTACTCGATGAGTAGTTTTTAATCGACTTTAAAAAAGATGGAGATTTTCAATTCGTCGTTTAAAATAAAAACTGTATGTATGTTTAAACGATACGCGATTAAAGATTAAACAATAAACATGGTTAAAGTTTGCCAAGCCATAAAATTCATTAAAAATCTCCTTTCAACTACTCGCCAAATAGTCCTGCAATTTTTAGTGAGAATTTGAATATAAAAATAGGTTTATACCTCTACTGAAATAAAATTCATTTCATTTTACGACTGAATACGCGTCACGTCGCCTAAGGGACCGAATGTGAGAGATAGTCTCCTGATTGTATTTTTTGAGCTTACATCCAGTCTGGGAGATTTCCGTCGATCACAGATTTTATATATTCAAGGCTGTTGACAACTTCTATAGCTATATTGACTTAAAGACTCTATGAGGCTTTGTTCGCATAAACTGAAGTTCTGTATATTGGCAACCTAAATTTATGACAGCTAATATATATTTTTATCTGTGTAGGAACTTGTATTTTTTTTCTTTTGAGGTTTTAAACTACTATACTAAATAATTAATAAGGTCATTAAAATTATCTCAATTAATGAGAACCGATCGTTTTAATTATAAGTACATACATAGATAGATCATAATTTAATGGGTCTCCAAAATAATAATTATAAAAGTGCATAATACCTATTTTTAATCATTTACAGTAGTTTTTGGAGAAACAATAGGCGACCTTACCCATAAAAGCGATATTACAGGTAATCCAATGCTGATTAGACGGATCGGGAAGGCGCAGAACTGAAAGCTATTTAAAGACACTGTATGTTTACATGGATCACTTTGATTGATTCATCCAAAATTGAGACATGGAAATGAATCGTCTAATATGGGTAACACTTAAAGGAATTTTTTAACTTATCTGGCGAATAGTAGAAGATATGATCATATATTAAAAAAAAACTGTTTATTTGAATAACAGTGCTGCAAATGATCAAAGCTACAAATGTTTGGACGAGTGGAGGTTAATAAAGCTGCACGGGACAGGTAATTTCCCTCCATCTTACTTTGGGAACTGTGTGCAAATTGCATTTTAGACACGCTAGTTAGTCCGAATTTCGGGTTATGTTACTTTTCATTAACCCTCTGTTATAAATAAATTCAGTTGTTGCAGGATTATATGGATGGTGTCAAAGGCTATTTTAATTTAAAGCGGGTGTTCTGGCAATAATTAATATATATTTTTTATGAGGTTGTATGGATGGGTTCCTTTGCCTGCTTATTGTGACCATGTTTGTAGCCCGGCTGTATTTTTTTCCCTCTTAGTTGTGTGATGTGTAATAAACCACGTATTAACGAAATGTTTGCTTTTAATTTAGTTTTTCATATATATAAATTCAAACAGCGGGCTTTGCGCAATGCTAATTTAGGGTCAATATTTCTGAAACAGGCTGATGTAATAAGAAAAGCCCATCCTCACTATTAGTGTAATAAAGGTTTAAGAGTCTTTCATAGGAAAGACAACATTTTTCATTATGGATAACTAACACTTTATTTCCCACCCAAATAAACAATTACTAAACTGCATAATTACAATACTTTTTAGAAGGCATTAGGCAGCCTTTCCATTAAATTCATCTCTTCCACCCATTATAATATTTCAAATGTATGAATCGATAAATAACTTGGTTTTATATTGGAACCTTATGATATTTTTAACCCGCTTTTATTGGCTTGACCTGTATCTTGTCGAATCTACGATGAAGTGGAAATATTCAACCTAATTGTCATCGACTTCCAGACATCCGATTTGTTTGAAAATTTTGTACGTTTAAAACCCGATACCAACCTAATACCTACCACATGAAAACTCCTATACCTATAAAAGTTCTAGTAATAAGCATTTAATGTTCTTAACGTAATAAATTAAAAGAAATGATTTTACAAGAAATTGCCTAGAATCGGGTGTAGTTTATTCATATTTATTAATATTCTAGGAATATCCATTCGGGTACCGCCTAACTTTGACCACGTGAGTACTTCATTATAAGAAGGTCGACTCGAACGCGTGTTGAGCGGTTTCCAGGAAAACATTATATGAAAAAGTGGTTTGATTCACAGAACAGAGATTAATTAAATTAATAATAAATTTAAATGTTTGGTAAGGAATACAGACATTTCCTTCTCATTTCGTTGTAGTAGCTTATTTGGACAACACACTCGAATATCATCCCAATATGAGTTTTATCGTCACTGTTTATATCCACTCTCTTTGGCAAAAAATCCTAAAAGACATATAAATCGAAAATATATCATATTCAGAAGCTATGTAACATTTGATATGCGCTATTTTCTTTACACATTTATAATCTTTACTTTTTCCGATTTTATAGTGGCATAGAAGATACCGTTCTTTCAAATCTCTTCCATGCGCAGCCAGTGAAACGGCTGTCACATGCAAAGTTATTTTAAATGACCATGACGTAATTGTAAGGGTGGCATATTAATCTAGAAACTTATATAACCATTATAATTTAAATTTAATTGTATACATATATTCTGTGAAGAAGTAAACATAAATAATACGAGTATAGCCAAGGTTACTACATCGAAATACGTATATCTCAGTATACAAAGATATTGTATAGGTATTGCTATGTTGTAGATGCACGGTGGAAAAACTAATCACATGGAGAGGTTGTTACTTGATGAATCCTTTTAGAATGGCTACGGTTATATATCTGTGATTGTTGACCGTTGACAATTCTTGATGAAAAAAACTCAATGATTACTTAAATAGAAAACGTATTTTGTAACCATCATACATGAATGTTGAACTTAAAATATGCATTTGTTGTTACTCTTCTTAAAAAAGCGACCAATGGTCAAACAATATTGCCATAGTGCCTATATTTTTAATACGTCCGCGCTTTCATCTCAAGTTATGAATAGAAGAAAGCAGACGTCTTTTGTTTTAAATACTCTTTGAAATTGTGCTTTTGCAGACAGTCGTTACTTTACCTTGAGTTTGAATTAAAATCACGAATAGCCGAAACAATTTTTATGGCAAGAAATCAACAACCAACCTTCATAATTTGTAACAAATTGTTGCACTGAATTTTGGTGAATTTGTCTTGTTTATTGATTATTGGAAATTGATATTTAATCGCGTTTGAAACCGCGTACAGATTCTGTAGAGGTAGTGAACATGTAACATCAACTGTCAAGTTTCAAAGTTAGATGGGAGCAATGTAATATTGCGACTTGAAATGCGCATATTTCATTACCTAATAGTATAAATACAACATGCTAAAAGTTTTCACAGCTTGTTGAAACAATTTTCACGCGTAGGTACGTTGCCTGATTTTATTTCTCGCTCTTTACATACGCTCGCTCTTTATATCTCAAGGTAGTTACATGATTGGTATGTTCTCTATTTTACTTTTAGCAATTTCAGTGCACCAATATATATAGGGGTCGTATCATAAATCCAATAATTTATAATCTTCCATAAGAATGGAGATGATAAAATCATAAGATTTTGGCATTTGGCATAAAACCCGTCACCGCGTAACATTTTGTATTATACTTTAGTACGTGCCCAGGTTTCGGACAATAAAACAGATTGATCATCGTAAACCACCGGAATAAAAGTGAAATGGACACTTTATTGCTGTCATAAATAAAAAGAAATAACTGCCTTGAGGTTAAGTAGAAAAATGCATCTGGCTTTCTCTTGTGCGTTTTATTCCCTAATACAGTCCACACCATGTGGTTCTTGTATACTCTTTATATTCATCTTTAGATAGATAACACTTTGTTGTACATCAATTCAGAAAACACAAATGAACTTAAGCCTAAAAATATTCTATATGTGCTCAATAGGCGGTCTTATAGCTAAGAAGTGATCTCTTCCAGACAACCCGTATCAAAAAAAAAACATATTATATTGGTCAATGGTGGTATACATAAATATTAGAGGAAATATGCAGCTACTTACATATATTTTATACTAAATAGACATATTAAAAAAACACCTATTTATATTACATACATAAATATATGAATACATATATTATTATATACATACAAATATCAAACATCACTATGTTGCAGGTAGTGCTTTTTTGTCATATTCTTAAATATTGTTAGTGATTTAGCTTGTCTAACAGTAACAAGAAACTCATTTCAGAGTCGAATAGCCTGTACAGTAAAAGAATTGTTGAAAAAAGTTGAATAATGTTTGGGAGTATTAAGTCTAAGGTCGTAAATTATGAGAGGAAGAGATGAATTCAAAGCGTTTTTATTGTTATATCTACTGAAAAACTATTAAACATCGAAATGAATAAAACTTGAAAATCTATAATATTATAACACTCTAAAAATGCCGTGTCGGTACATTGAAGCTATTTAAAAAACGCATCTGGAATAGGCTATATAACCACTGGAGAACACAATGCTTTTTTTTAGGTTTCTTGTCTGTTTTTTCGGGATTCACGTGAATGATGTGAAATGCTGCGGTACTTTGCCCTGGAATCTCGCGGAAATTTCATGTCAAGCGCGGTCGAAGTTGCGGGCATATCTTAGTTTAATATATAACACTTGTTCAAATCCTTATGATTTTTTGTAAAAAATGTCACTTTCATCGAATCGTTATAATAAAAATGTTGGATTTGAAGTCAATCTTCAATTGTTTAAATTCAAGTCGAGCTTTAAACTGGTAAAACGTAATTTAAATCGCGTCTACACATATAAAAATCCTACTCCAAATTAATTTAGTATTCATTACGAGCTGGAAAATATTTTTTGCATTTCCATCAGAATGTTAATTAGTGCACGTACAAATTAAGCCAAGTCCATATTAGCCTAATCTGTTACTTTATTTTTTATGACATATAAAATCTCTTAATACTTCCTGTATTTCTGTATATACATTCGCAATGTGTACAAAATACAAATAACATTTTAATGAATAATGTTACGCGATGTCCATCACAGCAGTCATAGTGTAGTAATATCACGTGGACAATCGTCATAGATAATAATATTATCCTGGCAACACTATAATATAATTGCTGTTTATAGCAATGTTGTAATATTATTATTTTGTAGGGTAGTTTCGTAGTATTTTCGTATAAAAAGGCGGTGAGGCGTGTAGACGAGGTTCATTGCTTACTGTGTAGTAAAGGGGAAACTGCCTAAATAGTTAATATTAGGTATATTTGGTACTTTATTACCCAAATCTCTGCAAGGCTGTTTACAATATGTATTAAACCTATTTATTTGCATAATACCTGAAGGAGGATATTTTTTGTTTAAAATACTGGCTACTTTGGAGATTTTTATAAATTTAGAGTTCTTAGGGCCGATTGCATAAATTTACTTAAATTTCTTTAAGAAACACCAAATGCATTTAATTCCCTTAAATACGGATACTGTGTTACATATAACGCAAAATTTGTCGCTAAACATGTTTAAAGAACTGTCAATACGTTTTGTGTAAAGCGTATGTAGGAAGTTTAATATGATTAACTAATTTTATTTAAAGGCGATCGTTATGCAAGAGACCCTAAGAGTTTAGAAGTTTCGTCCGTACCCTAGACATAATTTAAAAAAAGAAATGAATTTAATTGTTAATTAAGTTATTACAGGTGACTTTTTAACTGTAACTACTGCGTATTTGATATTAAGACGGTTTCTTACATAATGGAATATTTTTAAGGGTCTTGTGTTTAAAGTATAAAATATTGTCGTGTCTAATAGAAATGCAAATAAGAAAATTTGGAACCTTTTGCAATCAAGAAAAAAAGGAAAAAGTCACTTATAAAGACTTAAATTAAAATCGATTTATTTAAGAAACAATGTCTCATTTCTATAGAAGTTGAAAGATAGAAATGAACTTATCCAATTTCGATTTATTCCTGCAAAATAAGTAAGGAAACTTCTAATTCTCGATAAAAAAAATCCGTTCAGAAAACATTCCCGCAGAATTAGCCTGGCATTTCATCAATCATTCTGTCTTTTGAGAATATGTTATTCGTTTTACATCACATATATGAATATGTCACATTCGCGTCTTTGATGAACATGTCGTAGATGGAAAGCATAAATCTACTTAGACCGCGCGTCTCGTCGAGTGCGTGGAATCTGTGTTTAGGTAGAAAATTATATATCCATCCATATGAAATCCGTCAAAAATTTAGAAAGGATTTCTGATTACAGAAATGTATTCAAAATATTCTGTGTAGTCTACACGCGTTAGAGAAAACGCGCTATTTTTTAGCCAGGCGAAATCCGCTTGAGGACCATAAGCCGCGACAAGGGCAGAACCTTGGGGAGATAACTCGCGACCCGTATGTGGGATTCGCCAGATAGGGGTTGGCACCAGCATGCCCCGTCAGAACTGGCGCCATGCGGTTGCCACTCCCAGTTAGGGATACCCACTGGTACCGCCATATGAACCTCCTTTCGACCTATTCATACTTTTCTTCGAATATTTAAATTCTTCTCAAAATGTGACGGCGCATTCCCTTTTTCGCACGTCACTTAAGTCACTCATGTCATATCATTAAAATAAATTAAATATCTCCGCAATGTAAATAAATAAAATACTATAAAATAAATCTCCCCGCATACATAAATATATTATAAATAACCCGCTCCGCGCCGCCATTGTAATATATAATAAATTAATATTAAAACACATAAAATAAATACATATATAATACTACTATAAAATAAATATACCAAGTACTATAAAGTGTGTGTGATAGTGGATAGTGGAGAAGAGGAGCCGCGTTTCATTCCCATTAACCAGGTAAGTGCGTGCTCGTTCCGATTCCCATTCCAAATTGTCCACATTTCTTTTCCCGCAAATTTGATACAGTTCGCTTTCCGTTAAATCCAGCGCCGCCGCAACAAATGGTCCTTCGAGCTGGATACTCGATACGCGTAATTTTGGCGTAATCGGGCCGGATTTCCTATATTTAAAGCTCTACCATAGGCATATCGTATACCGCATTCTCGCATTCGTGTGTTTCCTAGCTTTAGAGCTAGGAAAATTACCGCCCCGCATCCTCTTTTTACACCGCCCTTGGTCTTATAGGTGTTTGTCTAAGCTATATTAATTACTCGCACCCACAAGTTTAGGCAACCCTTAGCCAAGTGTTATTTCTATTAGTAGAAATAAATATAATTAAGTTCGACTTTCATTAAATCATATTTCATATCGCATCAATTCGCTATTTTCATTTGTCGATTTTCCGCGACATATTTGTCATTTAACCGTATTTGTTTTTTGTACTTCATTATTTAAATTGAGCTACGTTTGTCATCAATATGTCTTCCATTTTGAACATTGATGACAACGTCGAATTAATGGGCTTAAAATCTCAACTAGATGGGTTCTTCGAAGTTCTTCAATTAATATATACAAAATCGCAGCAGGCCTTTGACAGTACAGAATGTCTGCAATGCTTTCTGCAATATGCTGCAACTTTGGACAACATTCGCAAGCTATTTAAAGATACCGCAAACAAATATAACGAAATTCTCCTTATGAGTGTGCCAGGTGCCTTACCTGATTTTGATGCAATGATTCCTTTTGAGGAATTATATTGCAAAACAAAAGCAGACCTTAGGAGGCTGCAATCAAAGAACAACGTACTAGATTGCAATCATGTTCAAAATAACGATCAAACCGTTTTACAATCACTCGCTGTTGTATCAAGCAGATCAATATTGCAGTCTTCTACGCAGTCTAATGCTCTTTGTTCACCGCAGTCATTCGTAGCTAATAACTATTTACTTTATAAATCTATACCGCTCTCGCCTAATAATTTACACATTGATTCGTACCGCAATGACGAGATATCGACGTCAACGGCTTCTTGTAGTCTCGATGTTGAAAAGCGTCGTCAAACCTTATCTTATTCACCCACTTCGACTTTAGCTGTACCAAGCATGTCGTTACAGTCGCTTACGCAGTTTGATGATTCACATTTACCGCAGTCTTCTACATCAAAACCTGATCTTTCTCATAAGAATGTTCCTCTTCCGCTTATTAATAATTCTACATCAATGTCTTCTTATAGTCACGATGTTGAAAATTGTACTCAAACCGCGTCTTATTCAGATACTTTGACTTTAGCTGTACTAAGCAAGTCTTTGTCGTCTTCCGCTCTTACTTACTCTCGCGCCGCATTGACGCCATCTGTAGTTCCTGTGGCTATTGATGAATCTTTATTTAAAATCTCTTTCATCAAGTCGTTTGATTAAACGTCACTGTGGTTTTAAATCAAACGACTATAAACTCCCGCCAAACGCTGTGTTAGTCAATGCTAGATGTAATATAACTTTCAAAGATATTACTGCTTTAACATTTCCACATTTTAATAACTTGTATCCACTCGCATACGTTACGATGTTTAGTCCGCCCGCTTTATTCGAATATTCTTTGTTCCCGCGCCTTTTTAGCCCTAATACGGTATATAATAATTTTAATATACTATCTCCCGCACTCCACACCGTATTAGGTCACGCTATAAGTTTTCTCGCTACCTTTATGATACCGCATGGATCGTTTATCAATTATGATCATTTGGTTCAAGTTCGCTTGACCCTCCTTCTTAGGACATTATATAATCCTAGGAAGAATACCGCTTCGTTGCCTAATATTAAATATTATCACTTGCATGATGATTATCATCGCAAAATTTGCATTAGCAAAATATTTTCTCTCGCTTTAATATATTTTACACCGCGCACTATTAATATATTAGTACAAAATAAAACCTCTTTGAAAACTCGCATACTCTTAGGTTCGAGTTATAAATATAATATTGCGCTCTGTTCTAATGACGTTTTACATTCGTTTTATAACTTAAATACATCGAACGATGTCATAATGAAAAAGTATTCTATTGACATTGTTTTACGGGTGATTCCCGGTCATCATAGAGTTTTCAAATACAATTCTTGTTTTAAGCCGACCCGCGAAAATTTAAATTTTTCTTTGCGACAAATTGAGTCAAATACTTTTGTCGCATCGTGCCTCATCCGATGTCTTTACTCGGATCGAGTGATTAATATTTTATTAATTTAATGTTTTTAATTATAAATATTTTTCATCGTATCGTTTCTTAATTGTTAGTTAGTTTTAGGGTAATAGGCATCACAACCTTCGAGACGGTATATCGTGTATCCGAATATTCACAATGAATGAAGTTCACGCGTTAATTTGGTTGTGTCCAGTTCCCGAACTTAGATTAATATTTTATTTTTAAGTTTTCTATGAAGTATATTTTGTTTGGGTTAAACATTACCAGCGGTCCCGCTTTAGTTTTAATTTAATAATTATAAAATATTTATTTTATTTGAAACTTTTGATTAGGTTAGATTAGTTTCAATACTCGCATTTATTTACTTGATTGTTTTCCGCTTCTTTATTTAATTATGGACTGTGCATGCTTTGGCCTCCTACCCGCTCTTGTAAAAATATATTTGGACCAAGCGTGCTTAAATCCTCTCGCTCTTATAAGTTCATTTTGGTCTTGATTTGTTTTGGTCCCGCACTGGACTTGTAAATTTATTTTGGACCAAACAAATATAAGCCTTGTTACCGCACTTTATTTTAATTCGGACCTAGTTGTCTTGGTCCCGCACCCGCTCTAATAAATTTATTTTGGACCATGCGTGCTAAGGTCCCAAGCCCGCTCTCGCTTCTTTATAAGCTTATTTTGGACCATGCGTGCTTAGGTCGCAATCTCGCTCTCGCTTCTTTATTAGCTAATTTCGGTCCTTGCTTATTTAAGTCCAGCACGCGCTCAAGTATACTTATTTTGGACCTTGTAAGTTTAGGTCCCGTATCCGCTTCTTTAATTAACTTCGGACTATACTAGTATAGGTCCCGCTCCCGCTCTTTTTATATTAATTTGGACCTTGCTAGTTAAAGTCTCACGCTCGCTTCATTAATTATTTATTTGAGCATTATTTAGTCCAACATCCGCGCTCGCTCTTTTATTATTAGGGTACGCTCTCGTAGAGTTATACTTTTATACTTATTCATTATAATTATATTGGACTTTAATAATTGGTTCTTCGCTTAATGTTTTAACTATTGAATACGCTCTATTAATTTAAGTTACTCACTCGCGTTTTGTTTGTGTGTTTAAGACGTTCTATTATTATATTAGTTCTTCACTCTTTAATTATTATATTGACTCTCGTCTACTTGAGATATGTTAATTAAGTTGAATTTTGATTGAATATTTTCTGCTCCGCATACCTTTTCAAACTGAATGGACATATTATTAGTCCCCCGCTCAAGCTTTATTCATTTATAACCGCTCAGTATATTTTATTACTTCGCTCATGTCCATTGTACTGCTCATTTGGAAATATCTTTGAACAATCAGACGTATCGTACTGGAAGTTCATTGTATATAAATATCCGCTCGCTCATTATACATTACTTTTTCGCTCGCTTCATGCATATACAGTTTAAAGTCCGCTCACTTTACTAATGGTTGCCATTTGCTAATTAAACATTAAATTTAATTTCGCTCACCGCATTTAACTTTGGACCTTCGCCCGCTTGATTAATTTATTGGTCCTTCGTATTTTTATTTACTTTCTTTTTAAAGGCAACCCTTTAAGGCCGGGGGAAATGGTACCGCCATATGAACCTCCTTTCGACCTATTCATACTTTTCTTCGAATATTTAAATTCTTCTCAAAATGTGACGGCGCATTCCCTTTTTCGCACGTCACTTAAGTAACCCATGTCATATCATTAAAATAAATTAAATATCTCCGCAATGTAAATAAATAAAATACTATAAAATAAATCTCCCCGCATACATAAATATATTATAAATAACCCGCTCCGCGCCGCCATTGTAATATATAATAAATTAATATTAAAACACATAAAATAAATACATATATAATACTACTATAAAATAAATATACCAAGTACTATAAAGTGTGTGTGATAGTGGATAGTGGAGAAGAGGAGCCGCGTTTCATTCCCATTAACCAGGTAAGTGCGTGCTCGTTCCGATTCCCATTCCAAATTGTCCACATTTCTTTTCCCGCAAATTTGATACAGTTCGCTTTCCGTTAAATCCAGCGCCGCCGCAACACCCACTAAAACCTTTAGGTGTTCCGTCCTTCGTCTTATGCCAGGGCTACAGGTGTATGACCTAGCCTCTCCGCAGCCCTGGCAAGAGAGAAACCGCGGTGTCAACTCTTAAAAAGCGCTGGATTAGAATGTGCGTATTAAAAAATATATATAATAATATTGCAGTATTTCAGCAGACAGGCAGACGGCCCACCTGATGGAAAACGATTACCATCGTCTATGGACATTTGCAACACCAAAGGTGCTTGCTACAAATGCGCTGCTGCTCTCTTAAGGGAGACTGGAACCTAGTTACTAATGCCGGAACACAACACAAGGTTCTTATAGCGGCATAATTCAGTACAATGAGCGCTAAGATACATTATGAACGAAAAATAATATACGTTATAAATATAAATGCTTTTCCTTTGACAATTACGTTCCGACGATATGCGTTGATATTTCAGTGAAGAGTAGTATAATTTAAGAGATGGATGGATTTTGTTGACTGGAACTGAATACTCCGATCGCAACCGGGATTTAACGCTCGGATGATGATGACAATTATAGGAACCGCTTATTATATAGTCGTGCAAATTATCTGCCCGCATGACCAAAATACATTACTTTTAGGGACGACCTGGAACATGTAAGAAAATCAAGTTGACCTAGTTAACGTTATGTAAAGTGCAGTCAATTTAGTACAGAGTCTAGGTCGAGACTATAACCATACTATGTCGGGGTGGTGGAGGACGTTGGGAGGAGATATAAGTCAATTTAGTGATAATAAATCATTAAAGTCGATTTATCTTTCAGTCACCGTGCTGCTTTATCGATTGTGAAACTGTGGAGTAGAAAACTACTATTGCTTTTAATAACGGGACAATATAAATTAGTTAAGAATTGCTTTGAACCTAGAAGAAATGGTTTCAAGCGATAAGGACTTCTTTTGTTTAACCAAGAAAATATTATAACTAGACATTTATTTATTTTATTGTTAACTTAGCTGAGCAATCATGATATTTCCATGTATGATGGCTCGTTGGAGTTTACGCACTAAGTGGTCAAATAAGTCAACTGACAATTGATAAAAAAATTAAAGTAAATCATGTAATGAAAGATAATTTTACAAATTCGTATAAAATGATTCTAATACACGCTACGTAATAGAATGATAATTTAACTCCGTATACCCTATTTAAACTGTATAGCATTATTAAGATATTAGATACATATCTGGCTCGTAAGGGCGGCCTGAATCCATTTAAGGACAGTAACTCAATAAACTCTAAGTGTTTAAAATCCATTTAGCCCAACATTATTCAATCAAGACCATTCAACGATACGAGGCCCGAACGAGATGAGGACACATTGACGCCTTGGACAATGAAATGTCATAGGTGAGTTCTGTCCCTTTCCAAACAATATATTTCACTTTGTACAGCTCCCTAGCTCTTCAATATTTGTTAATTAATATATTTTGTCACAAATTTCTGCATCTCTATTGATGAAATTTGGCAGGAACGTGTATAACATCGCTACATAATGGTATATATAGCAAACAAAAATGTGCGGGGCCGTTATAAAGGTATTTTAAACTCTATACATAACTTAGGTGTGAGTTTTCTATTACGATATTTATGTAATAAATATATAAAAATAATATCAGCCCATAAATGTCCCACTGCTGGGCTCGGGCCTCCCATTATAGGGAGAAACGGATAGTATACGGCTTGGCAGGTTTGACACATCGGTTATCTCGATGTGCAGGTTGCATCACGATGTTTTCCTTCACTGTTGTCACGTGGTAATTGTAACAAAATGCACATTAGATCAGAAAACTGGCTCAGATAAGGTGTATGCGTTCTGGTCAGGATCGAACGCGCGCCCTTCAATTTAGGGGCAGGTGCGCTAGCCATTACACTACCACGACATTATATGATATTCATGTATGTCAGGCTTATTATTTAGATAGATAGTATATTATTTAGATAGTCTTCTTTATGACCATGACAAATGTGGAAACACTTGCTTCTAAAGTCTTAAAAGTGTTTCCCTCTTTGAACTTTGCACTATTTAGTGAAAATTCTATCACGAGCTTTAAAATGTTTTCAACGTTTAACAAAGTTGGTTTGAATAAGAACAATATAAATATGTAAATAATACAAAGACAGCCTTTTGGTTGCAGCCATCTCTTATAGGCAACCCTTGGAAGGCTAGATATTATTTAATAGTGAGGGACTTTTATTAAAGTAAGTTATTAAAGGCATTTCTAAATTATCATGGTAAAAATAATTTCGATTCTAATTACAGCTATTAATCATATTTCTAGTTAAACAAGAAAATTACGTACTGCGCTTAGACGTTGAATCCAAGCTATTCATTATACGCTTCATGGCGCAATGTGGCACAACGGTGAACACCTGAACACGATTTAATAATTTGTTCTCTGTAATACCTAGAATATCTATACTATTACTCTAAAAGATGGCTACTTCATGCCTTGAAACATTAAGTAAAAAGTCTTTTTCTTTAACAAGGCATGGTATTTAGAACACACACGAAGGGAGCCGATGCACTGCCTTCCTCGTTAAGACTTTAATTTAAATAAATCTGTGTATAAGCCTCACACGTTGATATTGCGATGGAACCTTGTCACAATAACAGTTGCGTGACGTCATCCACCGCAAAAAAGTACCGTTAACAAAAATATTTATTTGTTAGTATCGAAGGAACTTAACCTACCTAGTAGGTAAATAACATAGGGATATATAATTATATATATATATATATATATATTTATATTTTATAAATATCTAAGTATAAAGATTTACAAGAAAGATTATAGATATTTATATTATATATATTTATAGGTATTTAACAATTTCATTATAAATAATTCGTCAGTTGTTCTGTCTTTACGCCAGTATTCTTCTTAAAGTCTCTTCACGTGATTGTCTTCTTTCTTCCAATCACCTAGAGTTATTGACGCTAACGCCTCCAAAGTCAACGATTCAATTTTGCTCTCTAATTTTCCTTAATAATAATCCACTTTATCATTTCACGAGCATGGATTTTAATTACTTTCTTACTCATTTTAACAGAATAAGTCAAATAACAAAAACAATAAAACAGGATAACAAAAACAAAGAAGTATTACAGGTACGTGGTAACTAAGAAGGTAGAGGTACTCAATACGCGTACGCGCTGCCCAACGTTGCGATGCGAACGGTACTGACAGTTCGACTACGTCACCAAGATGGCCGCCAATCGCAATATCAACGTGCGAGGCTTATACGACCGTTTTGAAGAGCCACATGGTATAGCGCTCTGGGTAAGTCGTGGGAGGGAGTTAAGTGCAGTGATGTCTTCAACTTAAGCCGAGATGTAGATGAATGAAATCAATGCTTGAAATATAATATAATGATTTTTATTTTAGTAGAATAAATGCACATTAGTGAATAATTACGAGACACGTTAGGTAGAAACATTCCTTATGGTAAAATGTTTTGAAATGTTTTCTAAACTTCTCATAAAACATAAGAAGGCCAAATACAAGAGCAGGCATAATCAAACCTTAGACAGCGACAGACGCCTACAAACTTTAGATTATTCTATGCATGACAATGAATTCGAATCGAAAGTGAAAATCGAACCAACTGTGCTATAAAATTCGTATTAGAACTTATGCCTAAACTTTCAACTGATTTATATGAGGATGCAATGATTTAACCGATTAGCAATTTATCGAAAGGAAAAAATTGTTATTAAAAATTGGCCAAGTGGTTGTTAGTCCAAGCACATAGAGAGGTTTTTATTATTAATTGTATTCCTGTTTCTATTAACATTTTGAATTAGAACTGTATAAAAATATTTAATCTAACCCATATCTCAAAATCTACTTACTGTGACGAAACAATCTTCTTTAGACATATCTTCAAGATCTATCTTACCGATCATTTCATAATTTTCTAAAATAATAAGTACTTAAAAATACCACTTTAAATATTTTCATATTTCAGGTCCTACTTATTTCATACAATCATAAAAGTTATTCACCAATAACGTCGCTCGGCTCGTATGTTAGAGAACATTATATTCAACAACATTTACATATTAACATAATTTATAGAATAAAGTTTATTCTAAGGTTTATCTGTAGTCGAAATAAAAAAAAACATTCCTAAGAATTGAGAACCTCTTCCTTTTTTTGAAGTCGTTTAATAAAACATTAAAAATAATGTCGAAAGCAATCCCTATTAACACTTTCCTCCTCGCTGCTGCGGAAGTCAGCATAATGCAACCGAGAGGTACCTACCGTTTTTAACCGACTTCCAAAAGGAGGAGATTCTCAACTTGGCCAGTATGTTTTATTTTTGAAGTGAAACTTCTTTATCGGCGTTGGAAAAAAAATTACTGTCACATTTTTCGGCTACGCTTCACATTTTTCCGTTTGCTACGCAACGAGTTGTTGTTGTAATATTTTATTTATTCATTAAGTTTATTTAACCAATTTCTGTGAAGTTGCTTTTTTCGAAAAATAAGGTGTACACTACTAGTACACGTACACATTTTTTAAAATTCTTTTTATTTTTTTATTTTAGTAACTCAATAGCTTCATACAATTTTATTATTCAATCTTATTTTATAAAAAAATAATTCAGCTAAAAAGCGTGAATAAGAAATCTTATTTGAGTTCGTAAGGGGTCAAAGCTTACTGGCAAAAATTAAATTGGAAATCTTATTAATTTAAAAAAGTATCTCACTAAAGATAAGGCACGTCGTCAATTCATGGCGGCTTAGGACCTCTGGTTCTAATTGAAATATTTCAATTTGTTTAAATTATATCAATTTGATCCAACAAGTAATTGAGAGATCCGGAGGTAAACCATTTTACAGAATTTTGTTTTTTACAGTAAATCAATATCGATTGGTGAGAGACAGTGCTGAACAGAAATCCTGGGAGTGGAGTATTCTCATTTCCGAGGCCGGGATTAATCTAATTAATAGTGTCATCGTCTAAGTTTGAAAGATAATTAAGCCATGTTATGCATTCGTATCAGTAGCGGATGTACGGCTAAAGGCATAAAAGCATTGGACCAATACATGGCAGTCCTAAGACTGAAGTGTTTCATAGGAAGTAGAGAAAACACCGTTCTATTTTTGCTAAAATGATTACGGATCCCAAAAAGTTTTCTTACGTTATATGAAGATGAACGCCTTTATGTAGATGAACTTGGGTAGCAAGGTGAGTATATTCTATTTTCTGCTATTATACAATAGCGAACTTTTGTATAGATAACGCCTAGCAGTGGAATTTTAAATTAAATGTTATTTGAGGTAGGTTTTTTATTTTATTAGGTACCCTAAATGATAAAAGCAATAGTCGTTCGTCGCCTTAGTCAATCAACTACATTGTATCCAGTGAAGAAGCTTACCTTTTAACAAATGTTTTACTTTCCTGTCCCGATATTTTCGATGTTCAACATTTCTGTGTTCATTGATCAATTCGCTTGCTTTTAAGAAAATCCGCTGGGAATACAATTTACGAAATGTTTCCCCCTGACATATTTTCGAACGCAAATTGCCCGCAATCTACTTTATTGTCACGTCACAATCGATCCTCAAATACCATATATATTTATGTCAAATAAATACTATACGAAAAAATAAAAAATAATGAAAATATGTCATTGGAATAATGGCTTAGAACGCACCGTGATTAAACGCAAGTGGCAAAGAATAACAGTAACTAAAACTCATAAACGCGTACGAGCACGCACATCAGTAGGCTTTTTTTTCATTATCACAGTGGCTTTCTAGGGAGCAGCAAGTGTTGTGGCTATCCTCTGCACTTGCTCGGAACACGATTATCCGCCCTTCGTGTATAGTAATTCAAATATTAGACACACATAAATCGAGGGTTTTCAAACCGCTCTAAAAATATAACAAATTACGTCCTTATAACAAGCCACTGAGAAAAATTGCTAATTCGTTTGCTTGTATTGATATATGTTACATTTTTCTGTGTTTTGCACCCGGTCGCTTTTAATAACAGTGCGTGCTAAACCTATCCCTATTATACTAAGGTAATCTGTGGCCTATCCCCAGATTGGTTGAATAATATTATTACGTAGGCACTTAAGATTGGAAGGAAACACCAGTTTTTAACTAAACGCTTATATTGACTTAGACAGTCGTATGTGATTTTTCTACGCAGGTTGGTCCCTACACGCATAACTAACGATGCACTGTCCCGACGTTACAATGTCTCACTCACAATATCGTCGCCGATATTGCGTAGACCACCTCCTGCTGTTGCGGTGGTCACCTCCGAATTTACCGCGTGTAGCTCGCTTCTGGATCTTCACTCAAACTACGCTACACTCCTCCTTACTGAACTCTCCACTAAACTTTTCACTAAATTCACCACTAATTCTAATTCTCTTCCAACTCTTTCGTATCTCACTTGTTGCTTCGCTGTTTTGAACTGAATTCAAACTAAACTGCCCGGTAGGCGCGTTTAACCTCGCTTATATATCCGGAAGAATTTTCTGGAACCCATAATTTCTATCTTCTATTCGTTATTCTTTTATTTACTATCTGTTCCTTTCCCTACCTCTATTTTTCCTTTCCGAACCTTCTATCTCATAACTTGTGTTTATAATTTTCCCTTTCTAACATTTATCTATCTCTCTTTTCCTTCCCGAACTTTGTATTCTAGAACTTTTATCGTCTATCCTTTTCTAAAATATATCCGTCCTTTTCTTTCCTTCCAGAATCTTGTACCTTTTTCTAAAGGTCTTAAGACCGGCTTACGTTGCCATAAAGTTCTACCCTCGGTTGGCACAATATAAAATTAATAGCAAAAACAAACGAATAATTTCTAAAGACGATTGACAGAACCCAAAAAAGATTATTAATTGATTGCCTGTCAATACGGTAATACCTACCAAATTAATTTTCATATGGATTGTTCCAGAAAGATTCCCTCACGTATGCTGACATGTAGAGGGGTTGATAGTGAATAATTCATTTCGATTCTGGCGCTAATGAGTTTCATTATGAGAGAACGTGACGTTGACCAAGACAAGTTTATTAAACAAAGCAGCCGACTCATTGCATTCACACAGAGATCACATATTCTGCATTGTACACACATTATTACTCTGAATGAACAGAGTATTAACTGAAAGAAACAAAGTTTCAAGCGAGGGATTAGAACTGTTCAAAATGAGTCTTTTTCTCGTGACTATGTATTTGGTTTTATCGTAAAATAATGTATGCGAGAGAATGATGTTTGTTCAGAATGTTGAGATGATGTATAAGAATGGATAAGCTGAGTAATGACTGAAAAACCCGTGGCTGAAAAATTGAGGGGAAGAAGATTAATGAGGTGGGATGAAAGTCAAGTGACAAAAGAATGAATGATATTGGCTTATCAAAACATATATATTTAAATAAAAATTAATGAATGTATAGGCAGTTACGAATTGAATTGATTGGGTTGCATGCGAATGTATAAATATGGAGGCGCTTATGTTGAGCTGGTTTTAAGTATCTATGACACAGAACGATGTTTCTATCAATGACTTTTTCTCTGGTAACTTATTTAAAAGGTGTCACCAAATTGACATAGCAAAGGTGTAGATATGATGAACGTTATCTGTTTATTTTTTATCATTTGGCTAGGGAATCTAAAAAAATCTCAAAATACCAGGGTATTTTCTTATATTTCAAAAACAAGGTGATACTTCATCAAACCAGTTCTTTTTGAAAGTATTTTTAACCGATTTCAGAAGTAATTAAAAAGCCAAAAATAAATAATTTGTTCAATATCCGGAAGTCAATGTGATTGACTTCATAACGTTGTAGAAAATATGTATTTTTTGCTTTTTGTTTTCTCAGTTACTTCTGAAATACATTTTTTATTTTTTAGATTTTGTTATGAAATTCTATAACCTTGAATAAAAAAAAATTCATTAAATTCGTGGCTTTCTGTCAGAAGCTAGTCAGTAGCCTGTAACTCAACCTGTGGTGGTGTGGGTGTATGGTTAGAATTTTTCTTAACCCTTATAGATGAACGTAAGGCTTGATCTTAGTTCAATACATTTTCCAAGCAAATTATATTAAAAATACAAAACTTCTTCTAGCGATATGGAAGTTAAATAACATGGTTTATTTATAAACACGTTTTAACTGAAGCTTCAAATATACCTGACTTTGACGTGGGTCAACGGATAACGCGGAATACATGCTATAATTGAATTTATTATATTTTTCACACGCAATTTATTTACCCTACGACCTATGGGACATATATGGTGAGAGTAAATACAGAATAGCGTTTATGCAAGCGAAGATGGAAAAAATATCCAAACAAATTCATTTCAATTTTACATTGTATATATAATAGTACACTAGAGTTTGTCTCACGGCTGCGCAGCGTGTCAAACCTTAGACAGTATCTTTATTTTACTTATACAAAAACTTAATTCGGTTTTCTTACATATATCTACTAATAACGTAGAAACTAAGTCCATATATTATAGTTTACACAACTGCCTGGCAAAATATTAAGGCGAGTGGAAGCCAGCCTGATTTGAAGTAATAGGAGTACAACGAATCAAATGTTGTTTATGACAACTAATATAGGATCCCGCTATACAACGACCGTCACCGAGATGCTTATTTGATGAAACCTATTTTATATTTAATTTAATGTGTCAATAAATATATTGCATATGGGTTGCCTAAAAAATTTCAGTCCAGTATATGATTAATTAATAATTAAAAAAAAAACATTTTTAACATTTCACCGGTTTGTTTATTAAACAAATTCTATACCAATCGAAAGTATGTAGCCCATAGAATATGCAAATGTTAGGTTGCCTATGCTTTTCCGGTTACAACTCTTGGGTAGCCAGGTAATATAATTCAGCAGTTTTTACGTGGTCTAACAGACAAAAATTTCATTTTAGGAATCTCCTGATCCGAATAATGCCGCGTTATTTTTTTCACATTTTTAAACGCAATGTACAAATAAATAATAAATTATTATTAAAATTACAAATAAATAATAAATAAATTTGTAAACTCGAACTATTTACAAATTTATAGTATACACCACAGAAATAATATCTAGATATTATTTCTGTGGTATACACAGATAGATATATGGACAAGTAATGGTATTGTAATGGGTAGCGTACGTTTCCCAAACTCAAGGGCGCGAGTTTGAATTCTGACCGGAACGAAGGCAGTTTTATTCATATTGTTACAATGATAACGTGCTATCAACGATAAAGGAAAATATCGCGAGGAAACCTGCACATTGAGATAATTGATGAATCAAACTTGCCAAGCCGCCTCGGACAAGTGTGACAGGTATACTGTCCGTTCCCCAATAGTGGGAGACCCGAGCACAGCATTGGGACGTTTATAGGCTGTTATTAGTTATAGCTGGGTTCGTAATTTCGTTGGCGCGAGACTTTTTAAGGTGGCTTTTTCTGTTTTACCCTAAAAAGGAGCCAATAGGTAAAGAATTTGACGAAGTGGCATTTATCAAACCAGGTCACATGGAACTAAGCTTAGTTCCATGTGATCTGGTTCCTTACATATTCTAATACTTTCCTTCACTAACATAAGAATGTTAGTGAAGGAAAGTATTAGAATATGTAAGTAAAACGTAATATGTAAAATTAGAATATCAATACATAATATAATACCTACCCTAAAATTAAAAAGATCCTAACCGACCTGATCGTAAGGAGAGGGTATAAAAATCTGTCGATTTCTGAAAATTTTTACTCCAGCTGGCTTTAACACAGCATGTTGTTTATTGCTATACTGCGACTATTTCTATGTACTAATTACAAACATTTATTATCATATAAAGAGCACTTTTTGCATAAAGTTTGAATTTTTTGTTGAAACCATTTCAAGTAAATTTATGTACGTTATTTTTTCATAGAAGATTGTTTTCCTAGATTACAAACAGGATTTTTGCAATGAATTACAACACTATTTAATAATGTTACAATGTCTTAGGGCCGATTTTTCAATCATCAGATAAAAGTTATCAGTGTAATCAGTTATAACCTGTTTAAATTGAAAGGCGAAACCATTCAACTGTTTTATTCAAGCAACTGCCTTTTTTAATTTTTCATGTCATACTTTATTCTATGAATAACTTTTATCTGGTGATTGAAAAATCGGCCCTTAGACAACTTGGCCACATCTAAAGTTAGATATATTACGGTAGAAAATGTTTTATATTGATCATCTGAAGACACAATTTAACAAAAAAATATACAAAAATTTATATTCTAAGGAAAAACAAGGTATAGGTAAAACTAGTATAATTTATTATTACACACACACACACACACACACACATATATATATATATACATACATATATATATATATATATATATATATATATATATATATATATATATATATATATATATATATATATATATATATTCCGTGTCCTAGAATTTGACTGCCATTAACTCCGAAACTATTCAACCGATTTTGATGATATTTTTTAATTTTGCTGGATTTGTTCCAATTTAGGACTTTTAAATTATAATTAAAGAAAATAGTGAGCCACAGCAACGGGTGACCGGGTCTGCTAGTATGACTGTATTTCCTTTAGGGCCAGGTTCGTATATTTCATATCCCTTTTCGTCAATGTGTTACCTACCGCTTACGTAAAACTTATAATATTTGCTTTTGTAAATGTAATAATGTTTGGAGGTTTTGGATCCTGTACATATACGGATATAATTATATATATTTTTTCTTCCTTATTTATACTCATCAAATATTTTTCACAATGTTGTTACGATCTGGGACTTGAATTAAAATGGCGTGGAATTACTATAGAATGGATTAGAACTATACAAACACATATAATACAGGTATAAATATAACTGGAAACAACCAGTACAAATGTAATATACGATTCAATAACACGCGCAAAGTCCGTCACTATATAGCTTATCGAATGTATGCACGTCTTGTCTCGCTTGTGACCATCGCTAGACAGCCTCACGCGGCGTTCAGGCAATGTTTTATACTAAACTGTACAAAAGAACAATCGACCGCGTGGACTGATTTTTTCCAAGAAAACGTAATCTGCACACGCGGCTATAAACGAATACAATAACAATATAATGTTTTTCTTAATTACGAATTTTAAACACAAAGTAAACAAAATAAGTCCAAATGCTGGAAAGGGAATAAACTACAGGTGTGTATTCACGTTGTCTTCGTGTAACAATATAATCGTGGGAATTTATGGTAATCTATGGCATTTTATACAACCATGAATTAGTAAACTAGAATGATAAATGGTCAGTAATTTTGAAAGTATAACTTAATTTCATTACAGGAAATTCTTCTCCCACCTTTTTTCGTTTTAACATTAAAAACATTTTTAGACCAAATCTTAGTAAGTTACTTTTTATAACTATGCTTCAACGTACTGGGTTTTACTAACATTACTGTTTATAAAAAATCCTAACAATTATATTGGTAATAAATTGCTTACAAAGTCGTAACATACGACTGAAACTACTTCTAACTTGAACCGCAATCCAGTGATCAGTAAGTACTACTAGAAAAATAAATTCTTGAAACTCAAAATATTCTACAAGTTAAACGCAGAAATTATTAATGTCTATTTTGAATCGTTGTATTAAGGTTCAGTTCGGAATAACATCTCTTAATTTTTCCTTTATACTGGACAAATGGCACGATACAATATATGAATATTTATCTTCGGAAATAAAACTGGTGGCCTCAGGAGGCTAGTCAAGTAGAATTTACGATCTTTTCAGCCTCACGTTTTATACTGAGCCATTCACTATTTCTTATAAATTCGGTCTTAATAGTTCCTAAATTCTATATGGAGGAGGGCTCCATTACAAAAGTGCGGTTTTACACAAGGGGCAAAATTGGGACTAATACAAAACTAGTTTATTGTATAAGGCTAAAATTTGAATTACCCTTCTATATAGGTACACTTGCATACTGGTAAGATTTCCTCAATTATAATATGTATAGATTTTAGTTAACAACAAAAAAAAATTGGCATTTTTGCGTATACGATCATTTGTTATGAAGACCACGATGTGACTACATACATGTAGACATGGACCTATATCAATTTTATTATTAAATCGGACTAGAATTAGGGGAACGTGTCATCTTATTTATTCGTGGAGTAGAAAATTTAAATGTTTGGGTGATTATAGAAATTCGATAAGATGAGCACGTGACCTGAAGCGCGCCTTTGATGTTGTAGAACCTATTTAACGAAGTGTGAACGTAGGCGCAGAACCAACATATCGTTCAATTAATTAAATCAAACGCACCTTTTAATTCCAAATTTAAAATCTAAGCTGTCTGTGTTGAATTTCTCTCGTCTCGGCCAACAAGGATAAAATTAGAAAAGATAAATTATACTGACATCAGTAGCAATTTTCTTAGACTGTTTGGTTATCGTTGTCTTGTTTCAATGAAAATATAATTTTACGAGTATATTAGATAAACAAAATATTAAAAAAAAATGAATAATATACTACTGTACGTTAATGTTTTTATCTTTATAATCTAACTCTAATATTATCTTCGATGTTAAATGCAGTATTGAAATTATTTTTTTCTTTTCGCATAGTGAAATTAGTAATTGATTATCTAACCAATTTTAATGGAAGTAGAAAATTGCTTAATTTTTGTTTATTTAATTATTGTGCCATTTAATAGGGGTTTCTTAAAAAGTTCTCCATATAAAGCAATCAGTTTTCGTGAAGATCCCTTGAGACATAGGGTCATAGACAGATAGACGGTCAGACAGTACTATTATTTATAATGCTTTTGTTTCTACCAATAGCTATTAGGCCCTCTAAAGAATAAATCAGTGGAACGGATTAACTTCTAGAAAGCTACTAAAACAACTACGCTTCGACGCAAAACGTATTAATGTGAAATCAATAAAACGCGGGCGCCGATGTTCTACGCTCCGGCCAGCTGTAAAAATTTAATGCCTCACTACACTATCGATTGCATACTGCGCCGAGGGCTTTGACACATATTTAGATAGCGAGAAAACACATTTATTTAACTCTGCTTTATCTACATTAAAATAGTTAAAATTAACAAACTTAGGTTAATTGGAAATCCATCTATTTTCTTATAGTTTATTATTATTACATGAATATTAGGCCAATTAAAAGATGGACTGACGACCTAGTAGTAGCGATAGGGTAAGGATTTTCGACGAGGCCAACACCGCCAAAGCAGGACTTATATTCGGCAGGTCATACGTAGTTAATTTACTTTGAATAAGCAAATAAATAGCTACTAAGACAAAAAATTAAAAACATTTAACTAAGTTGAAACATATACATAAAAATGTGAAAAATAAAATATAAGCACGGACTAGCTTTTTTGTTGGATAAATTTGCGTCATAATTATATTCGGAGGGGTATTTAATTATAAAAAATAATCATTTATAGTTTCAATAAAGAATTCTAATTATGAAACAAAAGAAACTATTTAGTTTTTATTACTTTCATTATCTTTGGTGGCTTATTAACTTCTGGTATTTAGTAACTGAAATAATAGGATATTTTTTTTGGGTTCAAAGTCTATATAGGTACATATTTCACAAACATGTCTCACGTAAATTCTTTTAAGTCACTCCAGTGGTTTATAGCATAATAAAACAAAAATTTCCAAGGATTATGACGGTATTACTAGAACATCGTTATAAAGACCTTTGAAAGCATATTGTTCGTGATATCGCAACCCGACCCAATCGACTTATATCGCCTCATCCGTCGCTTCATATTTGTATGAAGCGGGGACAACAAAAAATCCCACCTCAAACCCTATCATCGGGGTGAACGTCCATTGTTATGGGTACATTACCAAATTGAATGATTCAACAAATTGATGCTTTTATCAACTATACACCTACACAAAGAAAATAATGAATTATTATCAACATACCTCGAACGGGCAAATATTTGGAAGAGGGTAATGTTTGAGTTGTTTGGGGAGACGTTGGGCCCGTGGAGACCAAGTACCCACATTTTTTTTAAATATCAAAAATAGCTGGTTGAAGCCACAAACTTGGAGCTGCTGCTTGGAGTTGGAGCTTACTTCCCCCAAAGAGTTAAAGTACTGCCTTCTAGGCACACTAGTTCAGCGACAGTGGTCTGATGGCGCTGGAGCGATTGTAATTTGTAGTGTTTTATTTTAAGGGCCGTTTACATGGAAAGAGTTTATTGCACGTTTTGGGTCGAAAATCGTGTACTATTTCCGCAGGCGATACTCTTTAGACAATAATCGCATTCACATGTTTACATTCGACCAAAAAACACAGTTATCTACGAGTATGTCATACGATAATTGAAAGATCGTAAAATAACTATCACCATTGAGATATTTGCCTATGATTTATTGACTTGTCTAAACTAGAATTCATTTTTTAGTTCCTGCGAGTATTGTTCTGTATTGTACAAATCAGTATGAACCGATTTAGATTTAATTAGAAATTATATTCATTTATAATTATTATCAAAACGACTCATCAACTCTTCAGGTGATTAGAAGGCTGAAGTCTACCTCGGACTGTGGATTAGTATGGCAGTCCAGGAAGGATACGTAGGCAGCCTTCCAGCTTACCTATAGGAGACCTAGGCTCAGTAATTTATAGCCTTCAGGGGTTATAGGTGGAAGACAATATAGCTAAATTAAATGTTCTTTTATTGTATTAGTTTATAATTTCTTTATTTAATGAATAATAATAATTACATCTTTTATTGATATTACTGAAATTATTATTCATATGTCTATGTGTCCAACACTAAGAAATCACTAAACGAATTTTAATTAAAAAGTGTTAGGTGTTTAATATCTTCATTTTCGCTTTCTATGTCCGTATTAGTTAAAGCTATGTAGTAGAACTGTCGCAATGCTTTAGATGTGTAGGTCATGCAACAGTCATTATCGGTAGGTATCGATTGGCAGGCAGTTGAGGGTAGTTAACTTCTTGAAATTATTTACATTTAGTGTACATAAAAGGATTTTCTAGTTTGTATTTTTTTATTATGGTACTATTATTGGGTATGTAGCCAATAATGGTTGGACATATAGGTTAATAATATACATATGATTTGTGTTCCGGCATTAGGGACCAGGTTCCAGTCTCTCTCTCTTAAGAGAGACTGGACACACAGCATAGACGATGGTAACCGCTTTCCATCAAGTGGGCCGTCTGCCTGTCTGCTGAACTCACGCAAAAAAAAACCATTAATAATAAGGTTCTCAAATACCACATTCTATTCAATAACTGTAATAAAGTGCCTGTTGCAATGATTATATAAAACTAGGTAGACTAGTCTAATTTGGCAATTATTAAATTTCAACTAATTGGCTTCGTAAGTTAGTGGGTAGATATGATTCAAGAACTTTGGTAATATTAACTTCCATAGTTAAAAAACAATAGATAAACGAAAACTTATTCAATTCTATCCATACATAGCCTGTTTTAGAAACCGGCACAAAGTGTATAGATAATTATAAACGAAATGACGGTCAAGGTATCATTCCAACACAAATGCAGTTAGATGCAATCTGCAGTAAATGAGATGAACGCAAATTCCATCTTAGAATCCGACCAGCTTATTTATGAGTTCTTGGTGCTTGCAGACCAGACTTACTTTTATATAAATAAACTTAATGATTAGATTAAATTTTTAACATACGAGGTGGTGCGTGGTATTTATTTTATGATAGCCTGAATGCCTGTATTATGGCTTTTGACAATAATATAATATAATGAACATGGATCCAAATCAGCGTTGGGCGATATAACTAAATAACGGCGAAGCCTTTAGAATAAAGACAAAAACTAAAACTACTAAAATTGCCACCTTGCTCGCGTGGATCTATAGCGTGCAGGTTTTTTGTGAGTTTGATATATTTTATGAAGTAAACCTTTTTGTAATTATTCGTACTCTTTTGAATTAACCTCAAAGAAGAAAGAAAAGGATATTTGTCCAGTCATGTGTGGCTAACTAAAAGCGTTAGATATTTGCATTAGTCCAAACTTAATCTAAGTCTTTTATGTGATAACCAAGTTTTATGGGATAGGGTTACCAGATTTATGTAATTCACTATCACAATAATAAAGAGACTTTAATCTAATCAAAGTCAAATTGTAATGTGGTAGCGGCTAGGGTTTCCAGTCCTCACGTAATATAGAAAGACCATCTCTCCCCTTGGTAAAGAACCTGCTAGGATTACGCCCTAGCAAAACTATTGTTCCGCGACTTGGATTAGGATAATAAAAAGAACATTGGGGTAGTTTTAGCTGTCGATTTCGATCACACTACATTGTATGTGTAACATGACAGTGTGGTGTGAGTAAAAAAATTGCTAAGAGTAGCACGTCCACTGAAGCAATTTCGAATAACGGTATACAGCATACACCAATAGACTGTTTTTATTTTGTGACCTATTTTGCAAATGAAAAAGAAGAAAGATCGTTTTAGCAGGTGTTGACGGAAAACAAAAGTATCTGAAATACAACGTACTTTTGAAATAGGTCCAAACATAGCAGTCGGCAAATCTATCGACTTCCGATACAGTATTGTGGCCGGCTGTCAGTAGGACTTCTTAATGGAGCACTTAAAGAAGACCGCATCTCAGTTTTCATGAAATATTGGATTTTTATTATTTGTTTTAAAATTTGATTTCCTACAATAGTTTGTATATCAAAAGAGACTGCCTTATAAATTGAATAATATCAATTTTCAAGGGGCTTAACACTTAGTAGATAAAATATTCAAATTACAGTCTTTTAGTGTATTTCACAGCTCCAACACTTTCGGTTTTCTTATGTGTGCAGGATGTATATTTTAAATTTGTTTCGAACGCATAACATTGTATGCGGATCCGTTTGTAAGCAACTCACATAAACTACTTATAATTGTCATAAAATAATAGGCTCGATTTGGCCGAATCGAAACCTCCAAATCTTTAACCAAGTTAACCGATTATCACAAGAAATTGATTAAAATAATACGAATTTCTGATTGTTTGATTTACTTTAAATACCTTTCAAAATCGATGTGGAGCAAGAAAGTTTTAACTCAATCGCCTTTCGCGTGCCGCATGCATTTATTCATAATGTATTGAATATTTTACGATTTCACCCGTATAAAATATATTTATTCAATTTTTTCGTTTTCAATACATACATTTATGTAGAATTATTTATATAGTATAATAATGTTTTAATATAAATACATAACCAATGTAAGGGTCTAGAATAAATGTTGATTCAGTTTTTTTTGATGAATCGATTTGAGTTATTAATATGCAACAACCCTTTGTTAATGGAATGAAAAGTCCGAACCCAACGCTTGGATTTTTGTGACCTGATATTCCGTGTTGTCCCCGCTGTTCCTTAATGTTTGTCCTTGGGTGCATTTTTATATGGTAAAGGTATACAAAGATAAAAGCTGGTTAGTGTCAGGGCTCATTTAGTTTGATTTGTCGTAAGGGATTTTTCTCTTCTTCTACATATTGTCCATTTTTATGGCTCGTGGTTTTCCACGACGCGACGTACAATACTATTAGGACGTTTATTAGCTGTTATTATTATGAAGAAAGTAAATCGTGTGAACATGCCCTATATTAATCAACTTAAATGAGTCTCTGAAGAATAAAATGCTTCGCTCATTGAATTTGATAATGTGATTTTGTTAACAAAGCGTAAGAAATAAGTAGGCGATAAAGTTAATAATTTAATTGGAGCTTGCGAGCTCAGTACGATTTTCTTTGTTTAACTTCGTTATATTTTTTTTGATCCCTAGAGAAGAGTCCAGAATTTTAAATTCAATTTATATTAGACTGTTAATTACAGATGATAATTATTCTTTTTAGTACGTTATTAACCGCACTCAGAGAATTTAAGGGTCATTTAACGCAAAAACAGATAGAAAACGAGAGATAATAGAAATATGGTCGGGTGTCAGGAATCGACCTTAGATGTACATGTTGTAAATTTACCCCGTTATAAATACATACATCACTTCATGCCAGGTTCCTTGCAGGGCAGGCACGAACGACAGAGCGCCCGTTATAAATAGTATTTCATTATTGTGGTGCGGCCGCATGTAGGTATACCGCGAACTGTCAAATGGGGATGACTCTTTGTGCCTGTGCATGAGATGGTGAAAGTAGTATATAAACCAGCATAGATAATATTGTTTCTCACACTCACGCTCGATTTCTCATTAACATAGGTATGAAGTTACATTTTATTAAAACAATATGTACCTACGATATCATATTCTTCTTAACATTTTACAGTTTTGCCCGTAAATATTTGATAGTTGCTTATTTCTGGTAAACTTGTACTTTCATATACTACATACCTACGTTTTGTATTATTTTCTTTGTTGTTGCAATAAAGCGTCATCACACCATCACTTTTACCTTTTCCGCCGTCAAGGTAGGTAATTATCGAAACGCTATTCATGATTTACCAAAATATTTTGAAGGAATATCAAATAGCACGTAGTTATTGTAATTTTAGAGAAAGTTATTACTTACGACGACTACAATAAGTAAAATGTATGAATGTATTGATTTCACAATAAAAATCTTTATGTTTAATAAAGTTTGGGCTTCCCCTGCTATAATATTATAGTTATTGACTGTGGACAAATGCGTATTACTTATAAAAAATAACGCCGTTGACGAACAGACACAATAGTATAAATATATATATATATATATATATATGCGTCATCTCTCAGAATTTAACGCCATCCACAATTGTCCATAACAATATCGCATCACAAATAATGTAATCACTCAGATGTACCCATCGCTACATCTGAGTGAAACGGTCAATAACTATAACATTATCCCAGATGAAGCAGAAGCATAACGATAGGTACCCTAAAATATAAACTAGATTATGTTACATTTATTTCTAAGGGCCGCTTGCATAACGATCGACTTTAAATAAAATTAGTTAGTCATATTAAACTGCCTAAATACGTTTTACACAGTTCTTTAAACATATTTAGCGGAAAATTTTGCAAAATACGTATTGTGTTTCTTAAACAAATTTAAGCAACCTTATGCAAGCGGCCCTTAATGTTACAAAAACCAGTAAAAATAAAGTCTGACGTTTTAAAATACCTGCACCGATATTAAGACCCTTTTAAAAAATATCTGCAGTAAAAAACGCGTTGCCATATCTGGATATGTATCAAGTGATTGATGTCCAGTGACGAAATTGGCTGCCATTCATGCTACGATTCGTGAGTTAACAGTACGCTCTTTCAATAAATTGGGGACCGTAGGTAGCTTATATTGAGTTTTTTTAGTACCGCATACATTTATAGGTCAAGTTGGGTATTCAATTTTGCTACTCATTCAGTCGTGCTCGTGCATCATTGAGAGCTCTTCAGCTTAATCGGATAGATTGACAGTGTAATCGTGGCCGCTTGTGGCAGGCAACTTGCTTTCTTTAAAGTATATTTTAGATTTTAACGGTAGGTACTATGTGTGATCGATCATGTACTAGCAGAAGGTGATGTTTGGAGCCTTAAGAACAGACGAGAGACGACGTAAGAATAAGCCTGAATGACGCTCTGTTTTCGTGCCTACACCGCAAGGGACCTGGCGTGAAGTTATGTATGTATGTACTATGTGTGATGTTAATTTGGTTCAAATTTTATAATCTGAGATTGATGTCACTATTTTCTATTTAAATATCTCGATTACACATAGGCCATTTACAATCATCATCATTCTGATGATGATTATATCTAAAAAGTTACTGATATACCGCAATAAGTTTAAACATCTGTTAAAAAAATTAATATGTAATTAAAATTATCTTTTTTATTAATTCCTTCCTCGACCCATGTTTGTTATCGGACAGATGTCTCGTTTATACGAAATGAAATGAATTTTGAGCAGATCAGTTTTCTAGTTATACATACATACATAACATCACTCCAGGTCCCTTGCGGGGTAGGCACGAACAACAGAGCGCCATACAGGCTTATTCTTACACACCTTACTTGCTTCTTTGATCTCTTTCTAGTTATATTAACAAAAAATGATCATTCTAGCTATTGCCTCTACCAGGTTTCAGTAGTTGTTAAAAAAAAAGTGTTAAGCGTGCCAAAGATCTAACTATAAAGCGTACTGACGACGGCGCGAAATAGAGAAGAAAAAGGAGGACAACGCGTTCGTAAGAGGACGTTTCAAACGCAACTGGGATTTAAGAATGATGGTGATGTTATCTTAAATAGTATAGCAGAAGACGACTTTCTGTCTTGGCATGAAGACCAACGTTTAGTTACTGATAAATAAATTAGAGCAGTGGAAGTCATTAAACCCTGAAGCGACTTTAAGTTAAATAAGAACGGGCTGAAGATTCATTCATTTTTCACAGTTTGCTATCTCTAAATGCATTTGAGCCTCATTAGACGACATCATTAACTTTAGAAAAAACTGTCTCTCACTTCACGCAGAAATTTTCAAATGATTTCACAAAACGCGTACCCAAGCGTCGCTACCTGCGACTGATAAGTTTTAATATTTCGAGTCTTGAATACGTCCCGTTGAATACGAACCATATTATGAAGGTCTTATACTGTGTTGGGTGAAATTAAGCCCGTCATTGTCCCGGGCCATAGTTGCCGGTGACTGAAACAAATGAATGCGAAGGTTTCCCCATAAATCGTCAGCGAACTCGTGAAAGTAATTACGTTGGGGGAATCTTTTCATTATAACGTCATAATACACGTGTAAGGTCTTGTTATAGACGTCGACCGTAGGATGGAACTCCAAGGCTATGTCCAGATAAAGTGTTCTTTTGTTCTTTATGCGCATTCACTCAGGTATATGCGGTTGCGAGGCCTACAAACAAATATTTTAGAGAATTATTAGTCTTTTTTTCCGTTATTTTTTAGGACCTTTGCGGCATTGGCATTAGCCCTGTCATTGACAGTTCTATACAGATAAATAAAACTGAAAATTCTGTTTCTAATATCAAAATAAAATGTGAAAAAATCAAGGGGGTCATTCAGACAAGGAGATTCCGAACTTCCGAATTTTTTCGGTCTGGCTATCTGTCTGGATGTTTCGGCTATTATATAAAAAGTAGCCTGAATTGCTACTATTTTTAGGGTGCCGTGAAAAACATTCTATGCGGACAAAGGCGCAGCCACAGCTATTCTAAACTAAACATACAACAAATATTTTTGAAAGGTTTTTTAAATTCAAATAATAAACTAGCCTTTTTAAAAGTGGCTCTGCCAAAATACCTGCAGAAACATACATCTTAAGATTTTAGGAATACTGAATACAAACCTCATTTGCCAAATTGAAACATTTGCAGCCTACAACTTGCAAAATTGTTTAACATTACTTTAATTTTATGTGTTTCATATTGGATTAAATATAATATGATAAAGATAAATAAAATAAAGTTTTCAGGTTCGTTACAAATGTGTGTATTTATAATCGCACTGAAAATGTGGCTATGAACTAAAATTTAATTTAAAATTTAATTATAAAATAAGGTAATAATTGAATGTTTAAATTTAGTTTCTATGTTTAAAAAGTAAAATACGTTTTAAAAAATAAACTTTAAAAGTGAGATAAAAATGACCGTATTAATTAATTACATGTTGTTTATAAGCGATTCTTCTTAATACTGTTATTTTTGATCTTTTTGTAGTATTATGTTATAACAATCTCTGCATTGGATCTTAATGTTGTCTGAAAAGGACTACTGCTACCGTCAAGTACTAAAGTTTCCTTACTGTTAATGAAATATAAAATATATGACAAAGTTAAATAATAAAATACTCAAGGCTTCGGTTTAGAATGTTGTAGAATATGGTTCATAAAATAAGGAATCTAAAAATCGATCTGATTTACTCAAAGGTTTAAAATAAAGTAATAAAGTATAATTGTATGCTATTCGGAAAATTTTATTTTCTACGAACAACTACTTTTCTAAATAATAATAGGAGCTAATAGCTTTCAAAGCTATTATGTCAATTGCCATCTTTGAACTCTGTATCGATTGTTTTCGGTGCGCATAGAAAATTCAGTGCAAATATAACTTGCGTGTTTTCATGGTAGATGAATATTAGGAGTGAAAATAGCATCTCTGAAACGTTTTATTATTAAATAATATTTTTGACTAAATCAGTGAAAAATTAAAAGCCTTATAAATTTCTTTTCATTATTCTTAAAATGTTAAATTCACGTGTACTATGTTTATATGATAAATGTCATGTTTTTTATTTATTTATTGAATTATCTTTAGTTATAGAATTTTGATAAAACAAAACTGTAAAAATGTAGCAGTATACTCTTACCGTGTACTTACCTAAATACGACTAGAAAAAAATCTTTCATAGGCCTACTGCTGCGCGTTTATAGAGTGATAGCGGCTGGCTAATGCACGAGTCTACTCGTAATCTTTGAATATTGAAACATTCGTATGGCAGTACTTCATACTTCGACGTCCGACTCGCATATGGCCGCTTTATTCACGTTGAAAATACGTATAGAATATTATTATTTTGTACCAAAATAAATAAGTATTCTATAAAAAAGTTTTCTATTTTAAAGCGTTTCGTGTCTGAACTATTTACTATCAAAATAGAAGATAGTAAGGAGCATTAACAAAAGGTCGGACAGTGGGTAATCCAGGCTCAATACGAAAATATTTATGAATTCAAAACCTTTTTTAGTAATATGTATACAATATTCTAATATAAAATATCTATAAATAACAATGCAAATCACCAAGAGTACCTTATTCTTAAAATATCAAGGCTCGGATAAAAGCTTTGACTATAATGTTAGTTAATGGCTTTATAAAGGGGGTGACGCAATTTACTGGGATAAAAGGGATATATTACCTTTACGCTGCTGAGGGCGGTCGAGGGCCCACTTGTCTTGAGTGGGAGATAACACGCGTCGCCGCTGTTTACGAGGCGATTACAAGCTGATTGCCGCAGCTTCAAGACGTGTTAACACACTCATGCGAGTTAGAACTTTATTTAGTGTATGTGATTTGTTATGCCGCCGATAAAGTAACGGGTAGCGTTTAACTTTATTTTTAATCGTATTATGAATGAATGAAACTCTTTATTGTTCATCATAATTTAAACCTAGACGTTTAATATAAATACATTTCCATTGCAACAATGGGCGGCCTTATCGCTTGTAACTATCTCTTCCAGGCAACCCGGTGTCTAAGGGGACATTACAAAAAAATAAATGATATTTGATGGTTTAACTCAATTAAACTAATTCAATAGTAATAAAAATAAAACACTATAATAAAGTAATATAAATATACGTAATTAAATAAATTATAATAATATAAATTACATATACTTACATTCGAAACAATAATAGAATACCATATACTGCAACAAATTTTATTGCATGGACAAATAATGGTCAGTGATCAAGTGATTGAATGTAGAAATGGATGTAGCTTGTCTCATTTTCAAGGGAGGGAGTTCCAAAGGCAAACAGCCTGTACGGCAAAAGAGTTTCTTACAAAGGACGTAGTGTGTTTAGGTATTGTTAGCAGAAGATTTTCATTTCAGCACAAATTACGGGAATGAGATTGATATGGGAAACTAAAAAGTCCTTTAAATATGGGGGAGTACAGGGATTGAAAAGGATATTATGCAGAAGTGAGAGTAAGTGAACATTCCGAAGGCGAATTGGCAACCATTTAAGCTTATTACGGCATTCGGAGATATGGTCATATTTACGTAACCCAAATATGAACCGGATACAAACATTTTGAAGGCGTTCAAGCTTATCTAGTTGTTCTTAGATAGCAAGCATCAGCATAATCAAGCAGGGGGAGAAGCAAGGATTGAGCAACATAATCTTAGTAGCATTAGGTAGGAAATTCTTCAGTCTTATCGTTTATGGACTGCTGCCAGTAAGACTAACATTTTTTTAATAATTTTCATTAATTTTGGACATACCTATATATTAATTATTTTACTATTTAACTAAAACCTTGGAAGTGCTCATATTGTTAAAAGAGGACAAAATAATGCATCGATGTTTATCAATGATACTGAATAGAAATATGAGGAATTAAAGGTGCTATAATAATCACTAGATAAGAAGCCCATTTAACAGATGTCATTACAACATATTTAGGGAGTGAAACCACGAAATTTGATTGAATAACACTGGCACTGACATGCTACAGCAGTATATAACCCAGTGGGTAGTCGTCTTTGAGTAAGTGCTGGAGTATAAAGTACATGCTCGAGCCTTACCACAACTGAGCTGTTGACGCCAAAGTTTAAACATTTCTAATAAACGTGTCTAAATTGTCTCCAATGAACTATGTCTTGTTTAAAATTGTATGCATAATAGGTGTAATAGTACACCAAACCTTCTTATCCCTACATAAGTAGCCAAGTGCCTGACATGTATGACAAACGTCTATAGCGTTGTCACAAACTTTAGGTTAAAAAGAATATTGTCCTCGGAACATAAATATTATAATAGTAATCGATTATTAATTTGTAAACGACAACAGTAGTATAACAGTTTTAAGTATTGTTACGGTATTCAGTTATTGTTATTTCAACTCCCTATTTATTAAACTACTTACAAAGCGATTTTGATAATCACAAAATCATTAGTAAAATATAATTCCGAATAATTGAACCCAGGGATCAATTTATCGTTGGTCATTAACCGCTTTTAATTGTGAGTGAAGGTATTTCTCGAGAATTCCTTTGGCTTGGGCACCTTTCGGAAGATCTCATTTAGGTCGGAAGGGCTCGGCACTTGACGTCACATTTTACACCAACGAATAATTGCGAGTCGAATTAAACGAGTTTGAAGTCAGTATTAAGGTGTCGTACATACGTATCTTGAGTGCACATTTTAATTAAAAGTTAAGACGAATGAGCGGTTGCTAACAACCAAATATATATATATAAAAGAAAGTCGTGTTAATTACACTATTTATAACTCAAGAACGGCTGTACTGATTTGGCTGAAAATTGGCGGGTAGGTAGCTTAAAACCAGGAGACGGATAAAGGATACTTTTTATCCCGTTGGAACCGGTAGGTGGCGCTGGGATCAGATTCTAGATTTTTATTTTTCCGAGCAAGTCAACGTCTGTCGGGGCCGCTAGTTAATTATATTTCTTCATTGACATCAATGAGTTTTATGTCATTGTTATCTACGGTCTAACACAATGGCTGGAGTTTTTGGCGGGAACTGAAAGGAGATGTTGTGCTGTGCAGTTTTGTTTTCTAAAAATGTGTAATATTACTCTAAAATGAACAATAGTTATAGGATATTGATAGTTTTTGAGTAGTAGTTATGTTTTGTGAGAAATGTGATCTGTATAGTCAAATGTGGCCTTTTGAGTTGTCACAAGAACTCCGTTGAGTGGCACTAGCTGATTACCTACAGTTCAGCTGTGCTACACATAGGCTTAAGAAAATGAAGAAGCTATATTGTAAGATCTGACTTAAAGGCCTAGCTGTCAAGCCATAAACCTAAATAAAATAAAAAACACAATGGATGTGTCATCAAAATAATTAGGATTTTCGTTCATTTTAAGCTCTGTACAACAAATCTTATCAACAAACTAAGTTAACTGTCTCCATATGGTGCTTTTTTAAGTTTTATTATCTCTCAGGTATGTCGTTGGAAATTATGGGGTATTCCTATGTTTTAAAACTGAATCCACATATTTGAAATGCTTGCGGTCTGACATGTCAATAATAAGATAATTAAAGAATTTCTAAGATGTGAGCGGTGAAACAGTAGTGTGGTTATTATTGTTTGTTTAGACCGTTTATAGTATGTTTTGAATATTAAATTAAAACTAGCTGTCCCGGCAGATGTCGTCCAGCCCGAAAAAGCTTCAATCGATATTTAACAAATAAAAAATAGGGGTTGACCGTAAGGTTGAAAATTTAGGATTGTATGTATTTTTAATGCTGTATCATTAAAAACAAAATGTATAAAAAATTGAGTGGACTACCCTTAACATTTACGGGGATGAAAAATAGATGTTGCCCGATTCTCAGACCTACCCATTATGCACACAAAATTTCACGAGAATCGGTCAGAGGAGTATGGTAACTAAAATTGTGACGCGAGAATTTTATATATAAGATATACCCAGCGACGGTTTTTACGTTAAAAATAAAAAACTACAGTCTTTCGAAAAAATGTTTAATAACCCCTCTACCTTAGTAATTTGCATGATAGAGTACAAAACAAAAACATTGCCATGACCCGATTCTTTGCATCTTTGTGATAAATGAGGCCTTGCCCTAATCAAGTCTGCAGGCTTCATTATTACTGTAGCTACTACTTCACACCCTTGTTTATTTGGCTTTATTGACATATCCCAATTTGCGAATCTTATTGGATTAAGGAAATGATTACACGTTAAGCCGTGGCTGGGCTAACAAACTCCTAATCGTCATATTAGAATTACAATTGTATTAAGTCATTAGTATTGATTTCACATAATAGAACCACATTAAGAAAAGCCTTTATTGTTTAGCTATTCATTAATTCACTCTATGTTAGTTTGTTTCTTATTGGTACATACATACATACACAACTTCATGCCAGGTCCTTTGCGGGGTAGGCACGAACAACAGAGCGTCATTTAGGCTTATTCTTACACACCTCACTTGTTTCTTTGACATTCATAGCTCTTGTCATGCACGCTCGTCTGCTCTTAAGGCTCCTGACATCACCTTCTGCTAATACACGATCAATTTGGTCATAGAAGATGTGTCGTGGCCCTCGACGACTTCTGCATCCATCCACTTTTGCATTGTATATCTTTTTAGCCAATCTTTCATCATACATTCTTTTCACATGCCCGAACCACCGGAGCATTTCTTTCCCTATCTTCACCCCGACACTTTTTTCAGAACAACTCTCTTTCTTGTTAATGTTAATATTAGTTGTAAGTCTACTCAAGAGATAAGTATTAGGTATCATGCATTCAATTAACCTACCGTGCGTCTCTGGTCCATAGGTCTACTGTCGCTTACACTAAATTATATGGCAATCTCGCTTGAAATATATAAAAACAACGAACTCTGGATACTGGAAATAAAACCAGTACCCAAATATTTTACACAGTCTAATGTAGAGATGCTCTCATTTAGTAGACTGGCAAATTTACGACGAGTTAATCGCAGAAATCGGAACAAAGTATAGGCAAAAAGCATTTAAATCAGATAGGCTTAAATAATGATACCATATGCATACTGCTTGTGAAAGTTATATATAAAAAAAGTCCCACAAATTTGAAGATGAAATTTATGTAATCGAAACTATATAAAATCCAATAAGCGTATATTTAATCAACATTATTTACTACGTGAGAATATCGAAATTCACTAACCGCACGGTATTCGGTTTCACCACAATATCAATCATTTATTACGACCATCCATTGGCAAAGGATAATAAAAACGATCAATCAAACCTATACTTGCAGTCGTGGAAGAAGAATAGAACTATTAGTGATAAACGCTTTATGGTCTTTGGTAAAAACACCAAATTGAGGAACTTTTACTTTTATATTTTTTTTAATTATATATAATATTCTTACAACCTAGGCCCGACAAAGACAAATTTCAAGTACAGATCTGTAAAAGCACATTTTATTACCTGTCGGCATTTGAACTACTTGTAATCCTTTAATCCTTTTATGATCGTCTTCTATTATTCAGTTTTTTTATTGGAATACGTTTCTAGTGGAGAACAGCCTATTGTGCTATTGTACTCGCTCATTAGCATCATTAACCAGGTGTTACAAATTAATTCCAGAAAACTGTGTCAACGTTGTCGACCGAGCACATTTGCATTTGTGAAGTATAAAGCAACGGCCTGATGTACTCTTTTCAGCGACAACTACGATACGGGCGTGACGTGTGTACATTCGGGAATCTATAGTGACGTACTTTGCGCGTTTTATTGAATTACGACCTTCTGCATTACGTTTGGATTTGTTGTGTTCGGTTATATTTGTACCTGTGTTTGTACAGTTGTAAAAAACTTTATAATAATTCTAAATAAAGTTATTGGATAAATTAGCTTCGAGAAGTTTTGCCTTCCTAGTAGTATTTATATATTTATATGAACTAGTGGTCGCCCAGTGGTCAAAATTCGATCCTAATAAATTTGAATTATAAGTTTGAACATTATTAAGGTTCTGTTGCCAAAGACTATACTTCTATAATCACAGATTTCCCCAAGGCTACACTGTTAGTTTCACTTGAACAATAGACAAAATACCTATATGCATGTGTGTGTCAAATACATTGTAGTGTGTGTAGTATATTTTTTATTGATTTAATGTATTTTATGCATAATTTAAAAAAATATTAGCATTCTGCACTTCTTCTCTATATAAACTATAAGTATGCGATATTTCATACTCCTCCGTTCGCGCAATTTTCGTAAAAAGGGATACAAAGTTTTTGCTTAAAGTATTAATTATATGATTCTAAACTTGAAAATTAAAATTCCTTGTACAATCAGCAAAAAGCGGTTCGTTATATTTTAAAGAAGAAAATATATTTACATCTAAAAGTCAATGGCGAAAGCTAAATAAATACTAGTTATTTAATTTTATAATTACAAATTCTTGTGAGGTCTGACTATTTCGTTTTAGTTTGATAATTATTGAATTATTTGATGAATTGGTTCTGAAAAATAAGGCGAAATTTATAGACTATAAGGTAGAAGAAACATTACACAGCACGGTCATACTGTGTTCCGTTTGCTGCCATATACCTTCAGTTTAATCCAATTAAATATGTATGGGGGATAGTGAAAACTTACGTCGAAAAAAAATAATTAAAATGAACATGGATGCTATAATGACATTACCTGAGGAAAAATTTATAGCAGAACTATAAAGGAGTGGAAGAATATTTATCTACATGCTATTGAAGAGGGAAAGAAATTTCAAGGCAGGGGTAAGGCTTTAGATATAATATCAGAAGAAATCCCTATTTATATTATAAATGCGAAAGTAACTCTGTCTGTCTGTCTATCTGTTCCGTTTTCACGTAAAAACTACTAGACCGATTTGGCTGAAACTCAGTATATATATATATGTTTTCGATGCCGAGAATGAACCTAGGATACTTTTTATCCCGAAAAATGGGATAGTTTCCGGAAAAAAATATATTCTGTTTGTTATATTTCTGTTTGTTATGCTTTTACGGAAAAACTAATAGGCCGATTTGGCTGAAATTCGGTACGTATTTACATTAAATACTGAGGGTGGACAAGGGATACTTTTCATTTTGGCCTTTTTGGTCATTTTGGCTATTTTAGCCTTTTTACTCATTTTGGTCATGTTGGTCACTTTGGCCTTTTCGGTCATTGTAGCCATGTTGGTCATTTTGGCCGTTTTGGTCATTTTAACTATTTTGGCCTTTTTGGTCATTTCGGTCATTGTTGCCTTTTTGGTTATTTTGGCCTTTTTGGTAATTTTGGCCATTTTGGTCATTTTGGCCTTTTTGTTCATTTTGGCCTTTTTGGTCGTTTTTGTCTATTCCGTCATTTTGGCCATGTCGGTCATTTTGGCCTTTTTGGTCATTTTGACTATTTCGATTATTTTGGTCTTTTTGGTACTGTTTAGGCCAATTATTTCGATTGGTTCATTTCCTTGATTATATGATCGGAATGAAGTCAGTCGCGCCGACATCTTCCGATCTGTGCCCTGCTAATTGGCCAACGACATTGTGTCGTCACGTAATGTGACTGGAGGGACAAATCCGCACCACCGACAATAAGTCGAAAGTCGCCTACCTGACCGCGCGCGTATAACGACCCGCGCCGTAGTCATATGAACTACCTTTTTTAATAATTTAACCGCCATCGTGTGAATTTGTGTATCACCATATTATATTCCTTTGTGTGCAACAAACAATTAATTGAACCTCGACGACCGCTGCCAGACGTCTCCAGGCTTGCCGATTTGGGAGAAGTGCAGTTTCGGGAGGTTAAGGTTAGTGGCTTGATTTTCCTTCCCATATCATCAATCGGATGCAACGATTGATCTGATTGTCCTGCCGTCCACTGCTATTGAGCTATATTATCGAAGGCCGCACCAGTCCAGGAGGTAGGGCAATAGTAATTACAACCGCCGCCACGTGGTGTGCTATAGGTGGGGAAGGACCTGAAATTTTACCCTGGCACCATCATATTTTATGGTCACTTCGAGCCGTATTACATTGTTTTTATCGATTTATTGTATTTTATATATTATTCTTCTATCCTATATATGTAATCTTATTTACTGTGAAACCCACTAATCTTTTGAATACTCATCTTAATATACATCTATTTACGTTGCACACGTTCCTGGATAGACACTTTCGTATATCCTACCGCGCCAATAGTGTAAGTTAATCACTGGCTTAATTATAACGAGAATATTTTGTCAACTTATTTCTTGTGTTGTGCTCATTTTCATATAAATTCATTTAATGAATTATTCGCCGTAACGAACCTATAAGTTATTTAGGCAAGTAGGCATTTTACCGCTCCCTATTTCCGCTAAAATCATTGCGATTTTAATTATCACGACACGTAATATTGATAAAATATTTCTTTGTACAATATACGTTTCATTTTTTCTCGCGCGATCATAAAGCAGGTAGGCTTATTATTCACACAATACTACGAACTACGCTGAGTTCAACCGCGACTTATTCCCCGCTATTCACATTTACACATTTTATATTATTTGATTTCATATCTTACGTACTTACTTTAAAACGTACATATCTTCTGTTTATTTATTAATTAAAAATGGCAACTGAAAAATCCAAAAGGAAAGTTGAATTGCTTGTTGCTAAGCGCGATTCATACTTTGCATACTTACAATCTATCTATGATTGCATTCCGGACTGGGATTCTGATGACAAAATTATTGATAAATTTCTTACAAAGTCACAAAGTATCTCTGATAATTTTCGATCTGAATTTGTTCAAATTATTGATGAATGGAATAATTCGTTAGATGTTTCTCAAAAACCTAATTTTGAATCTGTTTGGTCTTTTACCGAGTTATATAATTGCATTATAAAGTCACGAGAAGGTTTTTCTAAAAAACAGTCGGCCGCATCGGGTTCAAAGTCCAATAGCGACAGTGAGCTACGATCCAACGTTAAGTTGCCGCGTATTGAACTCAAACAGTTTAATGGCGATTTAAATGATTGGCCTTTGTTTATAGAAACATTTAACATGTTAATTCACGAAAATAATACATTGAATGACACTGAGCGCATTCAATATTTACTATCTTCGTTATCTGGAAAGGCACGAAGTATTTGTACAGGTATTACACCTGCATTAAAAAATTATTTACCGCTTTATAATTCATTAATTGACAAATATCAGGATGACCGCGCCCTTGCATCTAATTATATAGATCAGATATTAGATTTTAAACCAATTTCCAATTTAAATTCAAGTAACTTAGAATCATTTATTGATAAATTTACAACAACTTACACCGCTTTAGAACAATTAAATATAGATAATTTTAAAGAATTTATTTTCATACATATTGGTCTTAAGAAGTTAGATTCAGAAACCCTAAAATCTTTTGAAACCGCTTATCGAAAACCGGGACAGTTACCCACTTATAAAGAATTTGTTACTTTTATTCGAGAACAAGTTAAAGTTTTGGAACGAACTTCCAAATCCGAATTAAAACCTAAAACTTATCAAAATAAAAATTCCGCTAAAATATCTCGATCTTATATATCTACGCAACTTAACAAAAATAGTTGTAATTTTTGTAACAAAACTGACCACATTCATTTATATGAATGTTCGGATTTTAAGAATATTGTTCCTCAAAAACGTTTTAATTTTATAAAACAAAAATATGGCTGTATAAATTGCCTAAGTTTATCGCATACTTCCGCTAAATGTAAGTCGAACCGTACATGTACAAGATGTCAAAAACGTCATCATTCACTTTTACATTTCAATGCTAATTTAAATCTCAAAACTTCTAATACAGTGAGTGATATGAACGTCGATGCTCAAGCGCAACAAGTGACACCAAGCGCGCAAGCTCCGTCTGTCGCCCTCGCTATGCATACCTATGCATGTAGCTCGCTCGATAGTGAGTCCAGCGGCATGCCGCGTTCGAATGCTTTATTATCCACCGCGCAGGTATATGCTTATAAAAATAACCCTAGGAATAAATTACTTGTTCGTTGCTTGATAGATAATGCATCTCAAAATCATATTATGACAATGTCTTGTTGTAGAAAACTTAACTTAAAAATTTCACCGCTAAATAATTCATTTATTAAAGGCGTTGGTTCGAGCAGTCGTCCGATTTATGGTTATACTAACTTGACAATTGAGTCGCGAGTTTCACCGCATAAGTATAACATTAATGTTTTGGTTGTTGACCGTATTACGGACGTTTTGCCAACGCGTTATATAGACGCATCGCATATGTATTTTATTAAAAATGTGCCTTTGGCGGACAATGATTGGAATGTGCCCGCTCAAATTGATATACTTTTAGGTTCGCAATTATTTACATTTATTTTATTGAATGGCCGCGTCGAGGCCCCTCCCCCCGCTCCACCGCTACTGGAAACCACTTTCGGTTATATTTTAATGGGAGATGTCTCTTGCATTTTATCTGAAGATTCAGATATTGTATCTACCGCTTGTCTTTCACTGACTGACAGTGAGTTGAACAATTCCTTACACAAATTCTGGGAGTTAGAGGAGTTACCTAGCCAGTCTTTCTCCAGCCCTGAGGATATTGCTTGTGAGGAAATTTACACTTTGATCGTTACTTGTCGTAGTGACGGTCGATATACTGTGCCGCTTCCCTTCAAGGACAGTGAGTCCTTGTTTGGAAATTCTCGTGCTACTGCACATCGCCGTTTTCTGAGCCGGAAACGTAAATTTATGGTCTCACCCGCACTTCGTTATAATTATAATAAAATAATTCGCGAATATATAAATAATAAATGTTTATGTGAAATTCCACCCGAGTTAGATTCCGACAAGGGTTACTTTACACCGTACTACGCCGCGCTTCGCACAGGCAAGGATACCACTAAGGTACAAATTATTCTGGACGCTAGTGCCAGGACACAAAAAGGGCTGTCATTAATTAATGACATTTTTCACGTTGGTTCTAAGTTACAGGCCAACCCTTTTAAACTTTTATTAAGTTTCCGCCTTTTTCCAACCGCTACATTTGATAGTATTGAACAAATACACTTACAAACATGTGTAATTAATGACAATTGTAAGTTTTTAAAAATCTTATATAGATTTAAAACCGCCGAAGACATTCGTGTCTTTCAGTTTTTACGCATTTCTTTCGGATTGAAGTCCAGCCTTTTTGTAACAATGCGCACTATCCGTCAGCTGGCTTCGGACGAAAAATGTCGTTATCCTGCTGCTGCCACTCTGGCAGAGATTTCTCTTTACATTGAGGATCTGATTTCCTCCGTAGCTACCGTTGATGAGGCAATTGACATTGCTAAGCAATTAATTGCTATGTTTTCGTCAAGAGGATTTGATCTAGTGAAACTGGCAAGTAATTCGGTTGAATTAGTCTCTGCATTACCGCCGTTGCACCGTGCACCTGTTGCCTTCACTGATGAAGCTGGAATGAAGATTTTAGGTCTTGCTTGGCATCCAGTTAAAGTCATTTTTATTTTAGTGTCAACATATATGTAACGACTTGTACAAAACGCACAATCTTGTCTTCAGTTGCTAGATTGATTGACGTTTTAAGTTTAGTTTCACCGATTGTTTTGTTCACCAAATTTCTCTTCAAAGAATTTTGGAATGTCAACATAGATTGGGCTGACGCACCATTAGATCATATCTTTTTTTTTTTTTTTTTTTTTTTTTTTTTTACATGGGGAAATGCGTTGCCGCACCGTCAGCCGCGCGGGGGATCATGCGCGGCCGGTGTGTGGGGCTCCCCGACGCCGGTTCAATACGACCGGCTGCCGGTATACCCACTAAAACCCCATGGGAGCCTTCCTTCCGCCTAGCGCCGGGGTCGCGGTACATGCGTGAGCTTAACCCGCAACCCCGGCAGCGGCCGGCCGCCTCGTAAACAGAGGCGGCCTCTCCTGTGTGCGGGCCGGGGGAGATGGTGGTCCCCGGCCCTGAGAGGGACGCGCGGCTACCTCTCGCGCCCTCTCGCGGCATTAGTGCGGGCGGAGATCTATGTTGATCCCCCAGACCTCGACGCCCGCTGCCGCCGGGAGGGGGAGGCTGCAAGGAATACTCCTGCGCCATCACCCCTCCCTCTCCTTCCTCCTCCCCCCGCCGCCTCGCGCACTCAGCAGCGTCAGCGGCGGGGGGGAGTGTCTTCGCGATGGGGGGGGGGGGGAGGGGGAGGCTGCGGAGGATTTCTCCTGCGCCATCACCCCTCCCTCTCCTTTCTCCCCCTCCGCCGCCTCGCGCTCGTAGCAGCGTCAGCGGCGGGGGGGGGCTTCGCGGCGGGGGGAGGGGGAGGCTGCGAAGGATTGCTCCTGCGCCAACACCCCTCCCCCCTCTTCTTCCACCCCACCCCCCCCACCGCCTCGCGCAATCGGCAGCGTCAGCGGCGGGGGGGGCCTCGCGATAGGAGGGAGGGGGAGGCCGCGAAGGATTTCTCCTGCGCCATCACCCCTCCCTCTCCTTTCTCCCCCTCCGCCGCCTCGCGCTCTAAGCAGCGTCAGCGGCGGGGGGGGGCTTCGCGATGGGGGGAGGGGGAGGCTGCGAAGGATTGCTCCTGCGCCAACACCCCTCCCCCCTCTCCTTCCTCCCCTTTTCCCGTCGCCTCGCGCACACAGCAGCGTTGGCAGACGGGGTCGGGGAGGATAGGTCGCCTGTCAGGAGGGCGGTGGTGGGGTGGACATCACCACCGCCGTCCTCGACCATCGGAAAGGAGGGGCGTTTGGGGAGGAGGTTTGGTAAGGAAGGGCAGGCATTGGGATTTGGAGGCGGAAAGGTGGGACACCACTGTCACGGAGCGAAAAGGGGAATGTGACAGTGGCCGCTCGGGGCCCCGGGGACGCATCCCCTTGTACCGCTACCTGGTCGGAGAAGAGACCAGGGCGGCACCCCCTGGGGGACCATTAGATCATATCTCCGTTAGCTTCTTCCAACTTGTAAGACAGCTATCATTTTTGTCCAAGTTACAGAACCCGCAACATTTAAATGTGTTAAATATTTTTAAAATAATTTTTTCCATTTTTTGTCACGTTAGTATGATAACATACGTTAGTGTTTTTTACGTGTACATAACCGATTGGCTTAGTAATATTCTAATAAGGTTGGCTTTCTCTAAGGTTCGTCTTATCAAAGTAGTAGCATTTACCCACTTAGAGTTATACACCGCTAAGCTTTTGTATAAGCTGGTTCGTTATATTTACGAATTGTGTAATATTCGCTATCCTATTTATAATAAATACGCCGTAATTGATTCCACGATAGCTTTATCGTGGATTCATTTTTACCCGCACCGCTGGTCCTTAATCGTCTCAGATAGAATAGCAAAATTACACAGACTGCAAAAGACTTATTTCATAATTGATTTTACATATTTCAAAATTTTGAACTCTATGCCAAGTAATGTTAAACTTTTTGGCCTATATTTCTATTATAAAGATATAGTTTACGTTGGAGATAGGCTACATATAACTGACTTGCTTTATGCCCTATACCCGCTTACACCAAGGTGTAATGTTACACTATTTCAGGGGCCGCTAGGTTTTGTCGAAACGGTCTATCTAGGACGTGATGGTATTGTTAGGGTAGCACTTGTTAAGACTCAGAATAGTACTTTTAAGCGTCCAGTAGTTAAACTATGTCCACTGCCTTCCCAATAATTTCACTTTACTCATTTTTATAATTTAAGTTATTTTTATATTACTTTTAGTTACCTATGTATGGTAAGATAATAATAACATTGCGTTATTTTTATTATATATTTGTCCCTCTTACATATTTTATTAACCCGCTTATATACTATATATATATTATATTTATACCGCTTCTCTAAACCGCTCTTCCGTGAGGCCTTTGATAGTATGGCTTAGGTCTGTTTTGAAAGTTCAACCTGAGAACTTTCAAGGCGGGGTGGATGTTTAGGCCAATTATTTCGATTGGTTCATTTCCTTGATTATATGATCGGAATGAAGTCAGTCGCGCCGACATCTTCCGATCTGTGCCCTGCTAATTGGCCAACGACATTGTGTCGTCACGTAATGTGACTGGAGGGACAAATCCGCACCACCGACAATAAGTCGAAAGACGCCTACCTGACCGCGCGCGTATAACGACCCGCGCCGTAGTCATATGAACTACCTTTTTTAATATTTAACCGCCATTGTGTGAATGTGTGTATCACCACAAAAATACTTTATTATATTCCTTTGTGTGCAACAAACAATTAATTGAACCTCGACGACCGCTGTTAGACGTCTCCAGGCTTGCCGATTTGGGAGAAGTGCAGTTTCGGGAGGTTAAGGTTAGTGGCTTGATTTTCCTTCCCATATCATCAATCGGATGCAACGATTGATCTGATTGTCCTGCCGTCCACTGCTCTTGAGCTATACTATCGAAGGCCGCACCAGTCCAGGAGGTAGGGCAATACAATTTACAACCGCCGCCACGTGGTGTGCTATAGGGGAGGTGGGGAAGGATCTGGAAATTTTACCCTGGCACCACCAGGTACTTTTTGCCTATTACGTCATTTTGACCACGTCGGTCACTGTGGCCTTTTTGGTAATTTTGGCCATGTCGGTAATTTTGGCCTTTTTTGGTCATTTTGACCATTTTGATTATTTTGGCCTTTTTGGTCGTTTTTGCCATGTCGGTCATTTTGGCCTTTTTGGTCATTTTGGCCTTTTTGGTCATTTTGACTATTTTGATTATTTTGGCCTTTTTGGTAGTTTTTACCTCTACCGTCATTTTGTCCACGTCGGTCACTGTGGCCTTTTGGTCATTTTGGCCTTTTTAGTCAAGTTTTGTAATTTATGTTGTTTACAAATAGACGGGGGATCTTATAATTAGCGATATAAAATGAAGTGAATCATCCGTGGGCAAATACATAAAAGTTTAATATAATATAACCTGTAACGCTTGCTCAATAAACAAGAGACACGCACTAGAGGTTAACCCGCGGCACAGCCGCGGGGTAAACTAGTTAGAAATAAAACACAAATTTGTCGTCGGATGATAGTGAGGATGGTAATGAGACCGAAATGTATGGAATTGAAGAAATTTAGTATTTAAAATTATGTTTAATATTTATTATTTTAATATCGTTTCAAATTAAGTACCGGCCTATAGAAATATATAAATGTATTTATTTATATGCTAGTTTATTTATTTATGTGCTGACCGTACACTACTTTATAGTAGTGCCTTTATAGGCAGAAACGTCTCGAAGCTTATTTATCTGTACCATTATTTACTCTCGTCAGTGTGTATGGTATTGCTTCTAGCCATTGAAATATAATTGTCTGTTGTATAAAATCCATAGCACTGGGATAATTTGGTTAGCTTGAAAGTATAATGCGTGTATTTGTTTGCCGTATAAAATAAAAGTAAAAATTAGTAATTAATACGAATTGCCTTTAATTGCTTAAGCTGTGCAAGTTATCAATCAAATTTTGAAATCAAGTTAATGGAATGCGACGAGGGACTTTTAAGCAATGAACTTGCTTTTTTATACTGAATTGTGTTTGACCGACATTGCGCCTTATGTCAGGTGGAAATCCAGTCTATGTTCACCATAGCACGCTTACCTAGAATATATCTGTTCACGCGAACCAAAATTGTAAGTTTTAGGAAAATAGACGACGGTAAAAAGCATCACGCTACAGAAGCATGTTTAATAAAAGTGGAAGCGTGGCGTTACTTAATATAAACAAATAAATAATCGGCAGATGAACACACACATTGTCTCCCAATACTAAGCAAGTTACGCTTGAGTTATAGATTAGATATTATATAACAAATCCCTTTAAGACCGATCCCAGACACTACGAGTAAGTAAATAACGGATGTTTTTTTTACCAAATTCACAACATCAGGAATCGAACCAGAAGCCGGTGAGTTCCAGTGAGCTAAGCCGTCAAAGGCCTAGACCAGAGACTTCAGAGTCAACATTTCAGTATTTACCGACTGAAACATTCGAAATCTATGTTCTCCAAGCAGAATTCACTCGATTGTAATTGAAAACGAAATTCGATTAACTGATTGCAAATCTTCACGTTTATACTATAACTGTACTACTATAATACCTATGTCTGGGACTATTCATCTAGAATGAATTGCTGTGGTCTTAACTTCTAGGGAAACTTAGCTCTGTAAATAGACTTGGCAAGAGGCCAATAAATTCTGTTCGAGATATTTACCTATAATACTATACACGGTGGCATTAATTTCGACTCAAAACTCAACAATGGATTATAACAATTTCGATTTGCCCCTCCAAGTGTCTTAAGTGTGTATCTGTGTATGTCATAATCCTTTTACGCGAAGACTATTATATATATTAATGAAATGTTAAAAATAGTAAATATTAAGGCGTGACCGCGACACGAACTAAAGACTATAAACATCAGTTTATTAAAGCAGGTATCATAAAGGCGGTCATAATCGCTGCGGTCCCATAGAGAGTCTACTTGCGTCAATGTGACTACGATGGTAGACCGAAGCGTGCATGGGGAAAGACTTGTGCAGTTTTTTTAATCTGCATGGACGACTGTCGCAAAATTAATTATCAATTTACCGTGTGGTGTACGCTCGCACTGTACGATGATATACTATATCGTCTCGCATACACACTACCACTCGCATACACACTACCACTCGCATACACACTACCACTCGCATACACACTACCAATACGGTATGACCCGCAAAGAAGTACGTGCATAGACAGCTGCTTTCCTTTCTACCTTTAGACAGGAGCAAATAAATTATACAGGTCCACAGAATGCTGGGTGTCAGACTACTATATTTGTATTGATGCAGGAAGGGAGAAAGAATACACTTTCCTGTTACCGGGGGGACTGACTTAAGAAGCGACAAAACAACACTCGGCCAGGTGGTAGGGCATTTGCCCGACTGGATGGCTACTACCCCTGGTCTAAAGCATGTCGCCATAACAACCTTAAGTTGTGTTCCGGCATTAGTGACCAGGTTCCAGTCTCCCTTAAGAGAGCAGCAGCGCATTTGAAGCACCTTTTTGTTGCAAATGTCCATAGACGAATGGTAACAGATTTTCATTAAGTGGGTCGTCTGCCTGTCTGCTGAACTCCTGTAAGAAAAAAAAATCTGATGTAGTTTATCTCGCTGAGCTCATACACCTTGCCAATGAGCAAATAATCGAGAAAAACCCAAAACTGATCGACCGACGGAAAAAAAGATCCGCGTGATTTTTAACGGTTTTTTTGGTTTCTCGATTCAGATTTGTATTTAGCTGTTAAAATACGCCAGAAAATCTATTATGATATCCAGCACACACAACTTCTTTTTTTAGGACCTGTGTTATTATGGGCCAGCTCCTATATCTTACCGACCATTCATTTGCCTTACTATCGTAATAGTTAATAGTTTTACTTTATCTATAATAGTATAAAATTCTAAAAATTGCGTGTCTGTACATTGAAGCTATTAAAAAAAAAACAACTGGAATACACTATTTATATATTTATTTATTTATTATCATACAAACATCATATAAACGATGGAGAACATGTTACTTTTGTTTAGATTTCTTGTTTGTTTGTTCAGGATTCAAAAATAAACTATTGCGGGTACTGATTTTGATGCGGGACCGAAAATTTCTGCGAATAGGAATTTGGGATGGCCAGATTAAAGAAAATTAATTCCAATGTAATATTTTCACTGACCGATACTAAATTTTATGTAATCAAATGTGTGATAATATCATCAAGAGGGTCCCGGGGGAATTTTTCCGGGAGCGGAATTTAGTTGTTCGGGTGCATAAACTACTACCTAGCTAGTACTAACTATAGCGTACATTCTTCTTTAAATGTTGCGGTATTTTCTGTCACGGGAACCCTACAGGACTTTCAAATTAAGCGTGGATGACATCGCGGGCATATCTTAGTATACTTTTAAATTTGATATAATTTCCATACAACTAATGACAAAATTCAACAGTTCCTTTATCTTGCTATTCATTCAACCAATTGAATGAATAGCAAGATAAAGGAACTGTCCATAAAACGATATTTATTAATTACACGAGCTACCCGACCCCGCTGCAAACGGGTGTCATTTAAAAAACATAGGTACATAGGTTTAATATATAAAAGGGAAAAATGATCTAAGTGCCGGTGAAAACAGCTTAAAATCCGTTGCGTGGTTTAGGAGGAGTTAGAGTATATACAGACATACCCAGATGCGAAACGCAACATTGTTTTATACTATGTAAAGATTATTTAAACGAATTGTTTGAAAATATGTATTTCCAAAGCCAAGAAACACGTTCCAACCTTGTCGACATTTAATTGCAGATGGAAAATTCTGAAAGAATCAAAATTGTGATGTAGAAGTTGAAGTGAAAATGTAGAGTTTGAAACAAAATTAACGAAAACTGATTATGGCTAGAACAAGGTCAGTATGGAATTATCGAGATATACGTTTTTATTGATGTACAGCTCTAGGGTTATATAGCTAATTGATATAAAGATTGGATGTTCGTCACGGAAACCTTCAATATGCGTTGACTGATACGCACTTGGCCAAAATTGTTCTTCACTGAGCCACCACAACTCTATGTTTCGTATTTGTGAACATTTTATTGGCCCATAACTACATATGAATGACCTACTATTACAATTATTTAACTCACTTGGTACTGACTCTATCCTTATAAGCAAAATTATCTTCAGAAGGTTGTCTGGAAGAAATTCGTTATCAGTAATACAGTTGTATAATATATAAGTATAATAACAGCCGATATATGTCCTACTGCTGGTTTCGGGCTTCCCATTATAGGAGAAGCGGACAGTATACCTACCACGCTTGTCCAAGGTGGCTTGGCAGGTTTGACACATCGATTATCTCGATGTGCAGGTTGCATCACGATGTTTTTCTTCACCGTTGTTAGCACGTGGTAATTGTAACAATATGTACATTAGGTCAGAAAACTGCCTAAGTGTGCATGCGTTCCGGCCAGGATCGAACCCGCGCCCTTTGAGTATGGGACGCGTGCGCTAGCCATTACGCTACCACGACTAGCTACTACTACTATATTAATTATAATCAATGTAATTTTATTTCTTCTGAGCAATAAAGAATTCTATTATATTATATGTATTTTAAAACTAGAGTTATCAAAATCTTTGCGTAAGTATAATGGGGCTATAAATCAAAACCGCAACATACGTGAAGCACACAAGGTGGTGTCTTGCCGTCACTCGCGATGTTACCTCGCCTTGACACGCTTTTAAGTGTTAAATGGATCAAATTCCAAGGTTTAAGTTGGTTTATGAGTTTGGAGAAACTTTATTTACTTAGTAGTTTGTACACCTTGTGTTTAGTCTATTAAAATAAAATTTCTAATAACTGATTCAGAATTTAAAAGCATTGTGACTGAAACCCTATTTAATAGCACAACACGTCATAGTCTAGTTGATTTTAATGATTTTATACGAGTGTAATGACTTATGTTCGTAGTTCTGAGTAAAAATAAGTGTTCTAATATTTTATTAGTCATTTAAACAATAATTAGATGACACACGTTACAATGAAATCGAAAATGATTTACTTATAAAAGAGTGGGCGCTAAAATATCGTACTCACGTGCTATAATATAAAACAATATTAATTCTTAATGAGAAATAATTAATAAGTTATTTTACTCTTTGAAATTATGACAACATAACTTGCTATGTTCGTACAAAATTTAGGAAGCCATGTTGTTGATGTTTTATAAAAAATTATAATATATTGAAATTCTAAACATGCGGTGTTTGTACGTACGTTAAAGCTATTTAAAATGAACAACTGGAATAGACTATACAGACTATGGAGAACACGATGCATTTTTTTTAGATTTCTTACCTATTTGTCTGTTTATCTATTTGTTCGGGATTCAGGTAAAAAAATGTGGGCCGATTTCGATGCAGTTTTCACTGATCGAGAGCTAAGTCTTAGATTTAAAGTCTGTTCTTCTATGTTACAGTCATTTTTCACAGAAAGTATGTAACGATTTTTATCCCTGCAGGAACGGAAAATAATACAATTTCCTTCGGCTGGTCGGTTTGTCGTAAGAGGCGATAAAATAACCCACAGCCAGGTGGTAGGGCATTTGCCCGACTATCACTCCTGGTCCAAAGTATGTCACCATAACAACCTTGAGTTGTATTCCGGCATTAGTGACCAGGTTCCAGTCTTCCTTAAGAGAGCAGCAGCGCATTTGTAGCATCTTTGGTGTTGCAAATGTCCATAGGCGATGGTAACCGCTTTCCATCCAGTGGGCCGTCTGCCTGTCTGCTGAACTCTTGCAATAAAAAAAAGTAAAAAAATGAGTACGTATGGACATTTCGTTGAAATATTTAATCTATATGCCGCTACACAATGGCGTAATGATTTCGTGGTAAAATTGAAAGCTGTTAGGATTGACCGTCATACATAGTTTGAAAATTTGTTTTCACTGTGTTAGTAGTGTAAAGTTTCGATCCTATCTCTGAGCTATGGAAACATTTTGAAAAATTAGATTGTAGAGTTTAGAAACCAATTTGAATAAAAATTGCCTTGTATAAGATGGAATGGGATATTTTTTATAAACTCTTTTCTTGATGTTCCGAAGCTAGATGATGAAAACAGTAGACGTTTGTTAACTCTACAGACTCTCTACTCTACAGTTACGTACGTAGACATAGTGCAATGTGGTTTGTAACTACTTACCCAATTTTTTATATCTATATTAGTCAGATATATAAATAGAAAACTTTTTGGTATTTACATCATACACATGAAATAAATGCTTTTCAGATTATATTAACAGTTGTTCCAATAATTTATTACACAGTTTTAAAAAAAATATCAGTTTTCGTTTGGGCAGCAAAGTGCAGACTGGTTTCCGACATATAAATAATTTATATTGAACTTTAATCGCAAGGGATATGGCAGAGTGTTGCTTGCTATTTATTCTTCGCTCTGTTCCGCTTACACGATTCGCAACATGAGATCGAAGTTTCGTGCGCTACTAAAATTGGTTTACTACGCACGTACGTACTAAGTACATCGGGAAGAAGAAGTTGTTTAAAACTGTAACATGATATTATTCCTCGTTTGTATTACTTCTACGGCAGCAAGCAGAAAAGTGACAAGAGCAGTGGACTATACAGTAAACTTATATGTTAAGCTTTTAAATACAAAAAGGAGTAAAATAATTTCTAAAATAATGTTTATTTAAAAGAGTGGGCGTTAATATATTCACATTATAATTTTAAAATATTGTGATAAGAAAAAGATTTTAATTTTAATTAAAATTTAAACCTTAATTAATACGCGGTTTGACTCATTAAAACTAATTAACATAACTCACTACGCTAGTAAAAAATCTAGCCAGCTTCGCGTTTAGTAAGATAAAAATTATCTCAGTTGGTTTCACTGCCAATTACTCTACTTCCTTGTTTACAATATTTTTGTTTTAGATTTTCTATGTTTGTCTGTTTTCAGGATTTACTTATTCTTATTGTAGATAACCCATAGTCCTACTGAATATATCCTTTTTTTTAAATATTGTTAGAACAACTGTGATCTTTACTACCCGTCCAATGTATACGAAGTCGCGAGCGAATTCTAGTTTATAACATAAAGTAGTAACTTAGGTAAATGTTCTGAAAGTTTAGCGCGGTATGAAATATTATTAACAGTATTTCATGTTGTACTAACAACATTATTTCTTAATAACTGAACTGTATGTCTGTGGTTGGCGGTGTTTTAATACTAATTTCCTCGTAGTCAATGTCAGTTCATAATTGTTTTTCCAATCTTTGTGTTGAGTATATTTGAACGTTTGTCTTGAATAGACTTCAAAAAGCCGAATGGACTTTAATGAAGACTTTCACTATAAGAAAAGGAATATAAATTTAATTTTTCGTCTATGTTTAATTTTAATATCTTGGCGGGTTCAGAAAATTCAAGTGCCACGGATACAAAGCGACCGACGCTAGTTGTAATATACTCCAATTAGCTTTTTACTACAAAACTGATATCACCTTTTTAGGTTTAATTAAAATTGAAAGTAATTCTAGAAAGTAAATTACGATATTTTTTTAATGCAAAGCTGGCAAACAGTCACACGGCCCACGTGGTTACCGTCGCCTATAGACGTTTGCGACAGCAGGGACTAAGCCAACACGTTGCCAGCCTTTAGGATAGGATAGAGAGGATGAGATAAAGGGGTCCGTCCGTCACATCCTGGACTTAGTAAGTATCCCTAACTGCGGCCTGGTAATGGCAATTCATACGTGAGATGCTAGAACCACCTCGATTTGGCGAATCCCACGGGTCGCGACCTTTTCCCTTTGCGCGGCCTATGGTCCTCAAACAGATATCCCCTGTGTTCGATTGAATATTTGATATTTTGAAAAATGCGCTTGTAAATAGATTAGACTAACCGATAGCTCGTTGTAGATTTTTTTTAAAGAAGAGTGAGAAATGTGATATCTTATGGACGGTGGCGCCACTCGTAGACGTGTTAAAATGTCGCATTTTTGTGAAATGCAGCATTTTCGAATCGCGGGAATTTAAATACAAGCGTTTAATAGAAAACTCTACACCCTGTATAAAATAAAGAACGAGATAACGGAGGTGGGATAGAGGGCTTAAGAAAGTTGGAGGTAGGCTAAATAAAACTTTAACGACACTTGTCTTGTCTTCCGTGACCACGGCTACTGAAAGTGGCCGAAGCGTCGGAATAATAAAAATCAAATAAATTACCGCGCTTAAAACCGTTAAAACGTAGTTTTATTATGTATACTAGTCGCGAAAACTTAAGAAAATATCCAGTATAGTATAGTAGAAAGTATTTTCTGTTTTTAATGGGTAAATGGGAATTGCTTGTCTGTATGCAGTGTAAGCGGATCCTAACTCTCGGCCAGAGTGCGAATCTATGTCATTGGAATCGTTAGTGACTTCATGTTACCACGAATTGGCGATACTCAAGAAAATTGTAACTAATGGTAGTATATTGAAAAGTAAGCACTGTAAATTATTTTTAATTTTTTAGACATATGCTAATTGATTTTTAAAATGACATCTATATGTTAAAAGTTCACCAGTCCTGACGTAGAACACTGTATAAATAAATAGCTTACCAGTTGAGTTTTAATACCTGAGATTAGAATAATTAAATAACAAATAATATTCAGAAAATATATATTGTGTAAAATTAGTTAACTAACAAGTCCCGTTGTCAACATACTTTGAATGAAGTATTAAAATTTATCGCGAAAGATTCTGACGTTTCAAGTCATGTCTCCTAATTATTAAGTTCGGTCTCGTCATAGAAGTTTGAAATAGAAACAATGACGATAGAAGAATGAACTTTTTGTTTTCTAAATATTTAACTATTGTAGAAATAATTAACTTGCTACTTTCCAAATAATTTTATTGCTTAGTAAGTTATATTTAAGAATTATCAAAAGGAATAAACTTGATACCTTATAAAATACATTTTAAATATAACTACAATATAAATAAATCCCTAACAAATATATTCACTAAAGGACGCTGTTTAAATCACCAGATAAAAAATATTGATAGGAATAAAATAGAACACAGGAAAATAAAAAATGACAGTTGGATGAAAAACAGTTGAATTCTTTCATTTTTCAATTTAGTCAGGTTATAATTTATTTGACTGACAACTTTTATTTGATGATTTAAAAGTCGGCCCTAAAAAGAAAAGAATACACACTAAACTTCAAGATGTGTAATGTTATTCGGAATTTTAGGGGTTATATACATGTCTAGCCATTTACGTCTCGGCTACATAAAAAAGACAAGACGAAAAACGACCCAAGAAATATTAGCTTGATGTGCGAAATGATATGCATACCAATACATACTGGTATCGAAGATCGCTCAAAGCGAAGAATAAAATAAATAGTAAATGGGGACTCCAGTCTTCAAGGTGGACGTTACTACAGCAGCCGAGATTTACCGCAAAATGATGGTTCGGACACTGATGTTGTAGTGAAGGGAGGTATAGCGGTAAGTTCAAATCATCTTATGATTAGTTTGTATGATAATTTTCCTTTAAAATCTGGAACTTACCTTTAATTCAGTCGACAATAAGCACGAAACAATACCAATATTTATTAAAGCACGTCCAAAAGTATACAAGACGTTAATACAATTACTTTTATATACTTTTTATAATCTAAAAACTACTTTGAAACTTTTAATACTATAAGTGATTATTGATGGTATTGCTTTATAGCCTCTTGATTGCTACGATAGTTAAAATAGTAAGAATTGAAATATTACTGAAATGTTAAAGTGACTTTTGTGCGATCGCATAGTTTCGGAGGCTCACATGATGTGGAGTTTCGCGGGAGTGCTGCCTAGGCGGCGGCGCGAGGCGGTCTGCCGGACTACGCCGCCCGCCTTCGTACAACCCAACTTTGTACGCACTTTTTACGAATAACTTAAGTTATGTAGCTTGCTAACTCACTTGTCACTCACTCAAATGTCATACGAAATTATTTACGCCACATGAATTCGTAATATGAGGGGATCACACAAAGTAAATGACGTGTAAACACGGAGTCGTGTACGCTACGCAATTTAATGAGTTAGGAAAGTCAAGAATGCGTATACTTTCTCGAAATTACTGATCTTCAGCGAAAGGTGAAGCGTCTGCGTTTCTTGAGTGACTTCGACCCTTACAAGTGAAAGGTTTAGAAAAAAGACTCCCGTTTGATCCCCAGGACTATTTTGAAGGTATAAAAATAATTTCTAAAGAAATGATCGCTTGTGGCTCCATCTCATATTTATTGCTTCTTGGCATCTCTGTAGGAATAAGTACATCCGAATTATAATGGACTAGCCGTTCCCGCCCGCTTCGCCCGGCGAATGACAAACAAACAAACAAATTGAGAAAACATGAAAAAATATATAGCCTGTGGTTTCATGCTGATCGGTCCAGTAGTTTTCGAGTTTACCTCGGACAATAAAAAAAACTTTGCTTATATATATATATATATATATATAGATAGACAGATAGATAGATTAGGAGTACACTAATTACGACTGTTATTCCAAACTTAAATAACGTTTGTATATTACTAAAAAAATGATTGTCACTTTTGAAAACTGCTTATATAATGGTTTGCCCGAAAGAGATCGCAGACAAGGACACCTCGTCGTGTTTAAAAGAAGGAACTTTTAGTACTAAGGTTATTTTAGGATCTTCGCTCTTTAGTTCAATAGCATGTGTTCGAAGATTAGCAGCAATGCACTTCTAAGCAAATACTTCTGGTTTATTTTGCATAAGACATTCCCACTAACACCTGAAGGTAAACGATACGTTGTTCGGAAACATGAAAATATTGATTTCTTTCAGAATCCATTTCGTTCAAGAGTGGAGGGTTTCGTATATAAATGTTCCGCTGAAATACCAGACATGGAAGGTTTGTGGGCATGATTAGTTTTTTTCTTATTATTAAAAAGTATTCGATTTAACAAAAAGTAGACACTTTATTGGATCACGAACAGCATGATCGTCTGTTTTCGCTTCAAATTAATAATCCTAAGAAAAGTCAACTTTGTGTCGAGTCAGAAGCCACGCCGCACTTGACCTACATATTTTGGTAATCAAAACACACGTTTTTAATTAAATTTCTATTTAAGATGTCAAGTAATAATAAACTTTTTAAGAAATTATCTCCTTTTGCGTAACATTCCACGATGTCGAAGTGATCGAAATTATCTTTAATTTCCAAATATACGTTATTTGATAGAAAACTTATTTGAAGTTTCTCGTAAAAGTCTCTAGACTGTTTTTTGAATGTTGGACTGTCGTTCTGACCAGCTATAATGTAAATTCTCACATTTATGTTTCGTAAATGAGTATAGTCATCGAAACACGGTGACATTTCTCTTACTTTCTGTTCGGGTAATCGAACAAGGTCGTTTACATATGTCTTGACTAAGTCCCGTAGATCATATACTCCCGAGACAAGAAATGCACCTCGTAGACGATTTGCGCCGATTGTGGATTTCAAGAACTGCTTATTGGAGAGCAGTTTAGCAACAAGATGGGCCCCCGCAGAATGACCAGCAAAGTAGACTCCTCTGTAAATTAAATAGGTTTAAGTAAAAGGTTTGGCAAATATACTTCAAATATTTAATTAATGTAATTAACTTACAGAATCTGCTATTTTAATAGGGAATTAGGAAGGAAGAGAAGCTTACGAAGACACAATTAATTATCTCATTATTCATTCAGAATGTGATTATTATATATATTATACATATCATAATCACTGACTTTTTTAACTCTTAACGAGCCTATATACTTTTTAAAACTATCAATGCATAAGATATACATATACAGTAAACAAAACCGAGGCACAAATAAAATTTGTTGTCCTGTTAGTTTTATAAAGGTCTTGAAAATTACTTTTTTGAGTCCCTTTGCCACAATTTCAGTGTATTTCATTTCAGAAACCTTTGTGACTAGCAAGATATTTTTGTTGTAAAAATGGACCATTTACATGGTTTTTCACACGTGATATTTTAATCTGAGTTTTGTGAGATGTTTTTGGGGAAACGTCCACAGTTTTTACATCACATTTTTTTACATTATTTCCAGATTTGTTAAAACTATTCCAATGGCATTGTTATTCGAATCTGTATTTTAAGGAAACTAAAGCATTTTTTGGGATAAATATCAATATCATTCTCTATGCCGAAAGAATATTTATAAGACCATTCATAATAATTTTGTTTAATTACCAAATATACACCCATCCAAACATCTAAACATGATAATCATCGTCATAATAGAAATGAAGATAGAGATTGTACCAGATGGTAGGGTATTATTTGGATGGCTACCCTTGGTCTAGAATATGCCGCCATAACAACCTTGAGTTGTGTTCCGGAATTTGTGGCCAGGTTCCAGTCTCCGTTAAGAGAACAGCAGCGCATTTGTAACACCTTTGGTGTTGCAAGTGTCCATAGGCGATGGTAACCGCTTTCCATCAGGTGGGCCGTCTGATTTTTTCTGAACTCGTAGAATAAAAGAAATGAACAAAATCCGGTTGTTTTTAGAACGTCCACTTCGAAGCTTGGGAATCGACTACTTTTTCTACTCGATATGAAGTGGTCTTCGGCATCCCTTAATATGAGATCATTTTCACGCTCGACGATTATTCCTCCCCATTATATTGACTAAAAGATTTGCAAAATAGGTAGTTATTAAATACGTAGTTTATCTTTATGTTATTTTCACTAACAGTAGATAACGTATGACCTATTTGGATGATGATTACGTGGGAAGTTAATATCAGATAAGCTTACCGTGAGCCCATTTTCTCGGCATATTCGAGAATATATTTAGCAGCGTTTTTTACTTGATCAACGATATCAGGAAGGCTCGCGTTGGGACACAAATCGTACCCAACAACTACGGTCTTGATTTTTTCAGGGTGTAATGACAGTGCTGGGTACCGGGAAACTGACCGGGACATAGCTTGCCAATAACCACCATGGATCCACACGAATATTACAGCATCTGTAAAGTATGAATAAATATTTGTTTAATAAATAATAGGCGAAGTCACTTTCGAGAGCCGTTGAGGGACAAATGTACCAGTATAATACCTTCCTTCTTACTTCTTCTGTATAGTTCCTTCATAATTAAGGGGCCTAAATTACGTCCACGTTAAACGAGGGAAGGGAGGCGCCGAAGTGTGACACTGTGTAATAAGGCTTAGGAGGGTCCTTAAATTTCTTGACATCACATTTCGTAATCTAATATATTTAGGGATAGGCTAATTAGAGAACTGCTGTTTTAATTTTATAATTTCTTGATGTAAATTGCAAAATATTTGCATATACTAAGGAGCCTCACGAATGTGACCAGCTATGACGTGGATGGGGGAGGGGTCAAAAATTAAATTCGTGTGACCTAATTTGTAGTTGGCCCCTGAGTGAGTCACATGTCAAAATCAAATTACTATAATTCTGAACTTGGATAATCAATATTTCATATAATTAAAAATAGTAGAAAAACAGGGGTAGGCAAGAAAAGTTGAATTAACTTCTCGAAAAATTATTTACATATCAATAAAAAAGTTTTTTTTGCCACACATGTAAGGTATTTATGGAAATATGTTGCAATATAGATTTTTGGTTTATCTCGTCATTATTACGATGATAATCATATTTGATTTCCTCCATTGTTTGATATTTTACAGAATTTGTATATTAGTTTAAAATAACGCCCTTTTGAGTCAAAAAAAGATGGCCCTAACATGTGCCATTGCCATTGTACACATTTTAGAAAATAGTTTCGTGATTCATCTGCATTATTTTTTTTTTAATTTAGTGAGGAAGAAATTTATTAGTTTATAGACAGGGGCCGTATTTTTCAAATATTAGTTTTTTAGTCTATTTTGTTCGTATAAGTAGTGTGATCTGTGAGTGAGTGATCTGCCAAAATAAATCAGCGTGCGTTAAATATTTTATAAGTTAGAAAGAATATAGAATAGATAGAATCAGTGTGAAGTGTGTTTATAAATTTAGTGAATTAAAATGTATTCATAGAATCAGTGTATGACACGTGACTTATCACGGTTAGAGCAGCGTTTTATTACATACCGATTAGGGGTTTAATATAGCTAATAGTAATTAAATTGTAATTTTAACTGCATTGACAACATCATTAGATAATGAGATCATTTCTACCTAGACCTGGCACCTAACAGACATTAAAAATTATAACCCAAATGTAACCCAAGTGTTAATCGCCGAAAGAATACTTTACTACAAATTTATAAAAGTATTGACATCGCAATGATGTCTAAAGCTGGGTATCCATAGAAACACGCATGCTCAATTACTCAAACTTTCTTGGTAAACAATAAATATTTATTAATTAGCCAAAATGTAGATATATTGCACACTTTTATATCAAATACGTAAAATAACACATCAAAACAAGAAACTAAATTTTTACACCGCAACCCTTATCATAATAAATTTTGTCTAAATGGCATTATGTTTCGTAGATAAGCAGCTGAAATATCCTAATGTTTACTATCTCCTATTATATTAATGTACTCTGTGGCTTACTAGCTGCAAGCGTTCAGGAAATGCACGTGCGTCTCAATGCTTGTGAATAAACATTGAAAGGTTATCACACGTGATCATGTGTTATTGACAGTCGAAAATTGTGTCAAATAATTTGTATGCCGAAATTCTATTTGTATAAAACGAAGAAAGTTAGTTTAGCATTGGAACTTTGTTTAGATTGTTACATCGGAGTTACTGAGTTACTTTGAATATGTTTCTTGTACGCAATCAGATGAATGAATTTATGCTTATTTATCCTTAATAATAATATGCTTTACAATCTTTACTATATATATGTTCGCGACTTCGTCTTCCCTGTAATTGAAATTCTCACGGGATTCCAAGGATATAAAATACCGCGGTATTTGAAAAAGAATGTATGCTAACGTCTTGGTGAACACTGTCTCAGAATAAGCAAATTTTTACGCACATGAACCACTACAAATCGCTCCTGGGCAAATTCCCGGGATAAAAAAATAACACATTTGATTACATTAAATTTGATATCGATCAGTAAAACAATCACATTGGCATTTGATTTTTTTAATCCAGCCATTTTAATTATTTCTCGTAAAAATTCCCGCGGCATTCCCAGGATAAAAAGCAGCACAGTCTTTAAATCTAAGAACTAGCTGTTGATTAGTGAAAACTGTATCGAAATCGGCTTAGTAATTTTTACGTGAATCCCAAAACAGACAAGAAACAAAAAAAAATGCATTGTTATATCGATCCTTCTTCATCGTTTATAGACACTATAAACGATTCCAGTTTTTTTTTGTAAATAGTATTAATGTAGAGACAGGGCATGTTTAGAATATCTAATATATAAAATTCTCGTGTCACAGTTTTCGTTGCCATACTCCTCCGAAACGGCTTGACCGATTTTGATGAAATTTTTTGTGCTTATCCGGTATCTATGAGAATCGGCCAACATCTATTTTTCATCCCCCTAAATGTTAGGGGTAGTCCACCCCTATCTTTTTTTATTTTTTTTTACCGGGCTGGACGTCGTCTGCCGGGACAGCTAGTTATAGTATAGATTGTAGGTTCAAATATAAGGTTAACAGAAATGACAACAATGCAACCACTGTTAGCAATTCTTTTTTCCAGATAACCCTTGGATAGATAGGAAGTTTCGGATCAGTGGTATGTTGTATAATCATTACTTAATTGGTTGATGTATCTTATAATGAGTAAATATTTAAATAAATACATACCTACATGATATAAATTACATTAGTAAAATATATATACATATACAAATATTTAGGTCGATACGTGTAACATATCGTAATGTATGTAAATAAAAATAAAATAATGCTAGTTGGTAAGGGGGCCCATCGATTTGGCTATATTGTGTTTTAAATTGTGCATGGTAGTTTTAATAGGTTTTTAGATATAGACAAAGAGAAAGAGGAAAATATGCTATAACAGTTGTAAAATTCGGAAAAAATTTAGGTTTAAGGTTTTTGTATGAACTCTCCGTACAAACGATGGATATATATATATATATATATATATATATATATATATACTAGCTGTCCCGGCAGACGACGTCCTGCCCGGTAAAAAAAAAAAAAAAATAGGGGTGGACTACCCCTAACATTTAGGGGGATGAAAAATAGATGTTGGCCGATTCTCATAGATACCGGATAAGCACAAAAAATTTCATCAAAATCGGTCAAGCCGTTTCGGAGGAGTATGGCAACGAAAACTGTGACACGAGAATTTTATATATTAGATATAGGTATAATACTTTTAAGACTTCTATAGTTCTATAGCCATTTCGGTAATCATGGACGTTTTATAAAGTTGTTTGCAAATCTGCACGTCTGTCTTTATATCTGTCATTTTTCTTGGTAACCGCTGGGCATAACATTTTTCCATCATTTTTACTTTGCTAACATATTTCTAATAACTTTTTACATATTTAAAAAGCGATCATAAACCAATTATAGAAATTCAGATACGGTGTCTGTCGGATTAGCTAGTGAACAATATTTTTGCCTAGGTATTTTTAATTAATTGCGGACATTTTGTAGCTCGAACTTCGAGATTGAGTCATGTTTCGCTGATTTCAAAAATGTACAAGTTTTATCAACATAAACATTATTTATAGGTTATTGTTTGTTTGTAAGCAAGAATTGCATTTGTGAGTTTATTTACATAAAGAGACGTATGCCATGGCGACTAAGTTTGCATGACTGTATAATGGACACAAATTGTTGATTTATGTAACCTTAGTTTAATTTGCAAATTTTTAAATAACGGTCTTATTCATATATAGTTAGAGTAAGTTTGTAGCCTTCTTGAAGAACCTTCAAGAAGCTTACAAGCTTATTCAATATGAGTACACCCGTAAAAGTATAACAACAAATTTCCACTATTGATTGATATTTTGATAAAAGTAATTAAAATAATCAACATACGTTTACACTCTTTGTATTTACACTCACATGTCAATACATAGCAGTATTTATAAATATTTATTCGATAATATACTAGATAATGTCGTATTTCTTTAAGCACGCCTTAGCTTACCATTTGGCAGGTCTGTTCCAAGAATGTCCAGCTTCTGTCCTGAGGTTGATCCATATTTGATTTCCAATACGTGGGGAATGTTATTCGTCGCAGTCTCGCTGGCTAAAACATTTCGGACAAATATAATATAGAAATATCTAAGCCATCAATTGTTCTATTACATATTGTGTATTATGTGTTGAATAGAATTGTCATGGTGGCTTTGTTTTTCTTTTACATATTTACTCCAAAAAGAATTCACTAATGAGTATAAGAAATCAGTGGACAAAGTGAGTAAATGGGCACTTAATAGTTTAATCATATTTCATTCTTAGACAGCAGACAACTACAAGAGACACTTTTAAGTAACAAATGTTGAGCTATGCCGCTTCCTACGGTCCCAGGTAAAAGGAGTACGTCCAAGCAACGCTTCCATGACGGTGTCAAGGATGGTAAGCGTGTTTTTAGTCTTATAGAATAGCTGTTGCTATAAACTATGTTGTTGTAAAAAGTTGTGGTAGCGTAATGGCTAGCGCACGCGTTCCAAACTCAGAGAGCGGGGTTTCGATCCTGGCCGGAACTTATGCACCACTTAGTCAGTTTTCTGACTAATGTGCATATTATTACAATTACCACTTGCTAAAAACGGTGAAGGAAAAAAACATCGTCATGCAACCTGCACATCGAGATAACCAACGTGTCAAACCTGCCAAGCCGCCTTGGATAAGCATAGCGGATATACTGTCCGTTCCCTCTATAATTGGAGATTCGGGCCCAGAATTTATGGGCTGGTATTATATGTATAAAACAAACTAAAAATGGATGAGACAAAGAAGGAAAATGGATTTCGAACCCCGCAGCGAAGTCTCTAAAAGCAATTACCGCTACCGTTAGGATAATGGTGTGAAACAATATATCTAAAAATTGATAATATATGACAATGTCTTGTTGCTAAAATTAGCACTTACCATCACTGACGAACTGTTCATGATATTCTATAAGTTCTTTCGCTGTTGGAAATCTTTTAGACCACAAACTAGGTGAGTATTCTTTGTTTAAATCAACTGACTCCAGTGGATCTGCCATTATCTGAAATATTTTTGTACAATACTTCATACACCTTAACTTTTTAGGCCTAGTTAATTCATTACAATGTGAAGCTATAAAAAGTTCTTACTGTATTCTTTTCGTAATATAATGTTACAATGAGTTTCAATGTATCCTTGTTTATTCCTTTTCTATACTTGGGAATGCATCAATATAATTAAATTTGGGTTTTTTTTATAAACTTATATTATAGAACAATGACTCATGTTGATAATCGGTGCATTTAAATGTCGCGTGGTCTCGTCACCAGCCACTCGTGGCCCACTGCTGAATGTAGGTCCTTTAAGTCTGCGTCACGTGTTCCGGACTTATGCGTTCCTAATCAAGCCCCCCCTATCGATAACCCTTCGCTAGTCATTGGTCAGAGGGCGTCCTACATTTATCAAAACGCACCAGAATTCGTTTGCTCCATGGATCATTGACTGCGATACACGTAACCGGCCCAATGGCACTTCAGTTTGCCAAATGAACTAAAACAATGAATAAGAATGCCTACACATACTACACAGTTTTATGACAAATCTTTTACTGTGCAAGCTGTAAGGCTTTGGAACTCACTACCTTAAAACATAAAACAAGCCAAGTCTGTGCATTCGTTTAATGACCTCGTCAAACAACACTATCTCAAAATCGTAAATGAATAATAATTTTATTTAGTTGTGTGCTTGGGATGGTGATGTTTGAAGACACACAACTTTGTGTGTCTTCAAACAGACATTTAGATAAATATGTATGTTTATAATATAATGTAGTAACATTTTCCATATATTTACGTATGTATATATATGTATATTATTTCTATTGCATACCTACCCACATCCATACCGAGTTTCTGTCCATCCAAAGGTTGTCTGGAAGAAATCGCTCCCAGCGATAAGACCGCCCATTGTACTTATCATTATGATTGTATGTTTTAAATTTATTTTGTAACATTGTGTGCAATAAAGTATATTATATTCTATTCTACCAAATGTAAATCAATTAATGATAAGAATTTAATCCCTACATTGCTCTGTGTCGAATCTCGTATTCAAAAATCGGTTTTATATTTATTTTTTTGAAACAATAAAGAATATTTTTTAATCTATATCTATAATATTATAAAATTCTAAACTGCCAAGTCTGTACATTGAAGCTATTTAAAAAAACAGCTAGAATAGATTATATAAACGATGGACAACGCGATGCAATTTTTTTAAGATTTCTTCTGTATTTGTTCGCGATTCACGTGAACTACTAGGTGAAATCGGCCAAGTAGTTTTTACGTAGAGTTTTTCGCTCGTCTACGCAGATTCCTAGTCTTAAAATCTGCGCTAGTTTTTACCATGGAACTTTCTGGGAATTATTTAAAAAGGCTAGATATAAAAAATCGAATTCAAACGAGATATTTTCACTGATCGATAGCAAATTTTATGCAATAAAAATAAAATTTGTGACCTTTTTATTTTATTTAATTTTCAAGGGAGCAGTGCGAAGTTTTCACTAAAAGGATAGCTTACATTATTTTTTAAACGCTGCCTGACTTTGTGCCCTAGGAACATCTCGGGAATTTCAAGTCAAGCGTGGACGAAGTCGCGGGCATCTCCTAGTAAAAATTTATAAAATTAATACTTATATCAATGATGCTTCAATTAAAACAAAATATTCAGTTTATCCCATGTAGGTTTTTGTTTGAGTACAGTTTTAGAATAATTAGCCTAAAAGATGGAGAGTTATAATTTCAACTTCTACAGCTAGTAAAACGCTACTGTTATTTTATGATTTAAATTATTATGATGAAGTTATTTAATATTGTGAAATATACTAAAGTTTTGCTTTGGAACTTCAAACTGTTTGTTTAATACATACAGAGTTAAGCTTAGCAATATTAATAAGGCTGACTTAACATTAATTTTTTTCTTATTTGCAAACTAATGTTAGAAAAAGAAAACTGTTAAATTTAAAACACATGAAACGACATATTATGTAATATCAAATTTTTGTAACATATTTCAGATATACAGGATAGGACAGAATGAAGTCCCTAATTTCAAAAATCACTGAATTCGAAATCGCTGAACTTCAGACTGAATAGAGCAGTGGAGCTGGTTCCGTCAAGTGGGGGAAGAATGCCGTTTTCAATAGTCACCATGCCGAGGTCAGCTGAGCAACAAACGTTTGTTGTGGAGACGTTTTTCAAAAATGGTTAAAGCGTCGTGGCGACACACAGGGATTAAAACCATTCCGAAATACATCCGTGATGAAAGGGCGACAGGATCTACTGTTCCTATGAAACAAGCTGGGCGACCTAAATAGGCATTATTGGGCCTTACTTTTTGAATCCAAAAGCTTGACTTTTCTTGATTACTGTGAATTCGGCATGCTATTGTGACATCTTTAAGAACTTTTAACGCCCCAAAATAGAAGAGTATGACGAAGAACACGACACAGACGCCTTCTGGATTCAACAAGATGGAGCTACGGCCCATACTGTCCGTCGTATTTTGTGGTCGCCTAATATCTTTGTGGGTGGGTGTTCCATGGTCCTCTCGCTCCCCCGAATCGATACCGTGTGACTTTTTCTGTAGGGATATGTCAAAATTCGACATCGTTGAAGACGTTGAAGATGAATTTCGAAGGATATGCTGGGAAGAGTGACCGAAAACTTCTTCGAAAGACTCAGCATGTGCATTGAGCAAATGCTTCACCACCTGGCAAAAAATTTCGTGGTCCGTTGTTTCATACGTTGCACTTAGGGGTATTTGATCCTAATTGGTGGTCAAAATTCAGTTTTTTGAAGATTGTAATTATAACAAATTTATTAGTTCAAGGCATAGCACAACAATAGAGGCATACAATGACGGTCATCTTGAAACATTGGGATCAGCGGGTGGCAACAGGATCAGTCGAAATATAGCTATTGTCCCAGTTGCACGTGCAGTTCTTGACTATTTGAGAAATCAGTAGTTTGTTTGATCTTGAAAAATATTTGTGAGTTGTTAATGACAAGTTTTAATGATGGATATTGAATATGGAGGTATGTAACTTGTTGTTTTGTTATTGTAATAAAGTTTATAGTTATTATTATTTAATTTATAGCCTTGAAAACACAGAGTAAAAATTTACCTTTTTTTTAGAATATATGGAATAAAGTAGTGATTTTGTTATGGTTTCGGGCCTGTCCCGATAAAAAAATAATGGGATCGTAATAAGTGTTTTCTCAGGAAGCTGATAAATAAAAAAGTGTTGCGGAAATAGAGCGTTTTCTGTTTTATAGTCTGTTTTCGTGAAATATATAAATAAAATTTTGATCTAAGCAAATATATATTTCTGAGTTAAATAGTGTTTACTGTGTTCCAGATGCATCAAATCAAAAGATATTCAACAAGATTTGTATGACGTATTATTCCAATGCCCTTATAAGCAAATCGACAAAAAAATCGACTATTTGGAAGATCATGTGTTTGAAATAACAAAATATATAAAGAGTGTTTTGAAACATAAATTATCTCATTTCAAATATAAATTATATAATAATAAATGTATTCATTTATATTAATTTTGTGTTTTACTGTGTTGACAAATACACCTAATCTATCCAATAGTGTAATAAAAGTTGATAAAATAATTTTGGCCACATTTAAGTGTCAAATACCCCTAAGTGCGTCGCAAGTAATAAATACCATGGGTATGAATAACCTTTGAGAAATTTACTCAAACTATACTCTTGTAAGGTAAAATAATAAATTAGTTCACAGCTATGACTTGGATATAACGGGTACCTCGGTGTCAGGTTTAAGGAATAAACTCAATGAGTTATGTGTTCTATTTTAGTGTATGTGTGCTCATTGCAAGTTTACTTAGTAAGTTAGATAAATTTTTCATGTTTAAATTATTATTTATTTTCTATGTGTTTTTAGTACTCTGATTAGATATCTTAATTTATATCTAACTGTGGTGACTTGTTAATAGCTCATTATCACTAATGTGTTGTTATTATAGCGTGAATAGCTGGTAGTCATTCAAAAACTGCAATAAAAAACATTATTTATTTTTATTTAAAAATCTTAGTTACGATGGGTTTGCTAGTTTTAACGCTTAAATTACTACGTTATAAACATTTTTTTTATTGCCTGAAGCAGGGAAACAGGCTGACGGCCCACTTGATGAAAGGTGGTTATCGTCGCCAATGGACGTTTGCAACACCAGGGGCGTTGCCAACGCGTTGCCGGTCTCCTAGAAATTTTATAACGCCCTTCTTAAACGACCCCATGTTGTAGCGAAGAGGGAAACCCTCGGCGGGAAGCTCCAGATCATTGTTGTATGCAGTATAAACGTTCTAGAGAACCGTTGCGTAGTTGAGCGTGGGAGCGCCAGGAAATGGGGGTGAACATCCCGTTGATGGCGAGCGGTGCGGTTGTAAAAAATAATTCATAATTAATTATAAATGGTAATCATTTTTAGGAGACGAAATATTTCAAAGAAACTTTAATCTTCTCTGAATTATATAGTCATTTATTTCAATGTCGAATAATAATAATCGATTTGAGATTACAATCTGTCCAAGTTAAGAAGTCTCTAGGAACGTACGAGGCGTGATATTGAGTTGTTATTCAAGTTTGGTCACCATTCTATTATAGATCATTATAGATCTTTATATTAAGAATAAGTTTATAGAATTGTAAGCATGTATAGATTTATGTATAGATTATTTCATGAATTTATTCATGAATAAATTATATCAAGCTTGAACGGAATAACTGAATATTATATGAATATTGTAAATTCATAATACCTTTTAACTGGACAGTAACGTTTAGAATTCTCTAGAATAAATAATAAATAAAGCACTGCACTAATTCACTGTTTTAAGAAAATATTTAAAATACGTGCACTGTTGTTACCAACACCGACCGTCAGCGGTTTATGCTGTTCGTAAGCAATAAAGAATTTGTGGTCACGCTTCACAACTTCTACCGTGTGCTGTAATTCGTCTCCGGCTGTGACATTGATATGTTTAAGGACACTACATACGACGCACATTTGTTATTTTTTATTTGTTAGGTTTCTCATCATATCTTAATTAATTTAAGAAAACATTTTGATTTTTTCAAAGCAAAAATATAATTATTATAAACTATTTATATAAATATTCTTAATATAAACTATCTCAAATAGTAATTAATATAAACAATAACGATGTTAAGAGGAATTTTGTAAGCTTCTTTAAGGTTTTTAAAGAAACTTACTTTTAACTCAATATGACTATAGTACATTTATTTTGTCCGTGCAGTTTGGGTTATAAATCATAGCTCAACCTCAGGCCGGCTAAGACGGTGAGCATGTTGCGCGGGCGCAACGCCATTATCGATAAAAACTCATTCTTATCAAAGAAAGATTACCATTCTTATGAAAATCATTATTATCTTTTTTACTGATAATTTTAAACTTGAGATATAAGTATTTATATTTCATATAACTTGTTACATTCTAAGCTTTTGTACTCATTGTTTTTTAATACATAGATACCTAATCAATAATTTATTTTAAATGATTATTAATCTTATTTTAATGAATACGTTGTTTTATCTATTTTCTTCTTTCATTTTTATCACTAACCCAAAATTACTTACAAAATGACAAAACTAAATACATTATCGATAACGCTTATCGACAACAATAATGCGCATCACTATGCCCGCCCATAAGCCCAGTGAGTGGAAGAGAGAGCGAAATACTCGCTTCACCGCTCCGATTATTTATGACCCAAACTGCACGAACAAAATAATTCTACTATAGTACCGCACAAGACGAATATTCTATAAAATTTGTCTTTTTGACTATTTTTTCAAACTTTAACCTAGCATATCTTTCGTACACTGTTCGTTGTTATATTTAAAATATTTCTACCGCAAAAAGTTGAGTAATAAAAAAGGTAGTTTATTCGGTAGGCACGTCACTGTCTAACTGCGATGTCGGGTTCTATTGTGAATATTGTTAAGAGAGTTAACAATGCCAGCTTTGAAAGCATACTTTTATCTAAAAGCTGAAAAAATAACATAAAAAACGCTTATAAAAGAAACTATTTACAGACAGAATTCAAATATAATAATATTTTTATTTTATCTTTATTGCATATCATTCTCAGAAATTTAGTGGTCTATAATAGGATCGCCCCAAACACAATATCCGCATTCCAAATTATTCATATCAACATAACATACTTAGGTTGGGAGCATGTAAAATGTATTTGTTTGCTAATTCAAATAAACAATTACGATTTCCAAGGGAATACTTAATCTTTTATTTATTTTATAGTAAAAGTAGCTATGCGTAAGACCGATTAGTTAAAGACCGATTTACCTTTGAAATCGGAGTTTCTAGCGCTAGCTCGTTGGTGAGTTCGCTGGGCGTGTGCTATGAAGTCAGCATTAATATAGGTTCATAACGTGTTTCTTAACTTTTTTTAAGGCCATAAAAACCTGCTTGGGGCTGCAATAGGAAAGCCAACATCTCCCATGGGACCTGGAGGCCAGGGTGCTGGCGTCAATGTATGTATGGCGCAAAGAAGCCCTGGCCAGGGGCACCAGACCCGCGCCTCGCGAAATCGAGGCGTGCAGGTCGGAGCTCCGCCAGGTCGCCGTGGGAGTCTGGGAAGATCGCCTCAGACGCCCCAGCGCGGGCCCCGCCACCATTGAGGCGGTGAGGCCCGTCCTGCAAGCATGGATTGGACGTGACTACGGCACCCTGACGTTTCGGTTGACGCAGGTCCTCTCGGGGCACGGCTGCTTCGGGAGGTACCTGTGTCGCCTCGGCCGCGAAGCTACGTCAGGGTGTCACCATTGCGACACAGGCGACGAGGATACGGCGCTGCATACCCTACAGGAATGTCCTGCATGGACGGAGCAGCGCCGAGAGCTCGTCGCCTTTACCGGATTCGACCTTTCGCTCCCGGCCGTGGTTCGCGCCATGGTCGGGAGCCGCACCGGATGGGACGCCGTCTCCTCCTTCTGCGAGCACGTCATGTTTGCGAAGGAGGAGGCGGAAAGGGAGCGTGAGCGCACGTCTTTGCTCCGCTCCCGACAAAGGAGGACGCGCCGACGCCGGAGGTCTGACCTAGACCTTCGGCCACCGTAAGCGGGCGGCGCGGGTGGGGCCTCTAGGGGTATAGAGGTTCTCACTCACCCGCTAATGCCGTCGAGATGAGAGTGCGAGTGTTCCGCGCGCGCTCATCTCTCTTCCCGTGGGGCGCGTTACAGACCGCCCCACGCCTGGAATAGACCGAGTAGGGCCGAGGGAGTAGCTCCCCCGGCATTGGAAGAGGCCCAGTGAGCGGGGCCCACGCCTGCCAGGGCACGCGGAGACGGGATAGCCTACACCCGTAGCTCTGGCGTAAGGCGCAGGACGGAACACCCAGGGGTTTTAGTGGGTATCCCTAACTGGGGAGTGGCAATAGCGTGGCTCCGGTTCTGACCGGGCACGCTAGTGCCACCCCCGATCTGGCGAATCCCACACTCTCACCGGGTCGCGAGCATCCCCCAGGCTTCTGTGCCTGTCGCGGCTTAGTCCTCAAACGGATTTCCCCTGATTAAAAAAAAAAAAAAAAAAAAAAAGGAAAGCCAACATCTAGAAGCCGCTTTACGTTTTACATATAATTTGTAACACGAACTGTCGCATACTTTTTTATGGTATACGGGTATAGTTATATGATCCAAGGATAAAAATATTGTAAAAAATGTGAACGAAAGTGATTGGGCTATGGGGTGTAATGTTATTGGTCGTAAAGCTAGAATTTAGAAGAAATTTTAGTCGGTTTATGTAACTGGCCACAACCAGTACAAACTGCACAATTCAATAACACGCGCAAAGTCCGTCACTATATAGCTTATCAATGTACACGTCTTGCTTGTATCGTAATCGTCTCTTGACTGCCTCACCCCTCCGTACAGGCATTCCTTGTATTCTGTACAAATACAATATGCCTCGACGCAAAACAATAACAGCAATAATGTTTTTCTTAATTACAAATTTTAAACACAAAGTGAACAAAATAAGTCTAAATGCGGGTAAGGTTATAAACCAGGTTTATGGCAGGCAGATGTGCATTCTCTATATGTCGGCATGTAATAATGCGTATAAATTACACATTATCACCCTTGTTTCCTATAGGGATAGGCATAGATGATGAATCTCTATTTGCTACCATCTTGGTATAGAGATTTCGCTTTATTAAGAGATGATTTTTATGGCTGAAGTATTGTTATCAATAATAGAGTTTTAAACGTTGCAATAGCCCTTTCGAGGCTGATAGAACGTTGGTAGCAAATGTCCATAGGCTACGGCAAGTACTATCCGTCAGGTAGGCTGTGAGCCTTACGAAGCTAAGCGTTAAGCCTTAGATATAGTGACAATGTTTAATAAACTAACTTACTTACTTTAACCATTATATACATCAGATAAGAAGCTAGTTGTTACGGTCGTTGACTTATCCATCGTACTCATATTTAATCATATTAATCCCATATCTAGTTTCATATCCTTTTCATTCGCTTGAGTAACAGAGGTCAACAGACTAAGGTAGTGTAGGTATTAACACATACTCAATACAATATTATATATGTATATATCGATTCATGTATAAAGTAAAGGGTCGTCTGCAGCCTGTCACATAATTTTCTGCTCAAATGCTTTGATTACACCACAATAACTCTTCATAAATGGGATGCCTCTTAGATCTTTGGATGACATGTATATAATGTTTAACAGTTCACAGTTCGAAGCGCGTTTTTTTGGCTTTCAAGTCTTTGAGATTCACTCATTCATGAATAAATTGGGACAAAAAAATCTCATCATACATATTGGCTTTTGTCATAATGATGCTATAAAATCGGAAGGAAATTTATCATTTTGTCAAGTCTTTATGGCATCACGGCAACAAAGAGTTAAAGGGTTATGTAGTAAATTAAATATGTGGATTACATGGGCTTTTAAAATGCTCGCGTAAAGTTCGAATCTTATCTCATAGAAACTTGATATTTTTTCCGGGCAAGAATTATCTCAAGGTGACCAATGAAGTTTAATGTACTCTATGAAGTGGCATTCTTCTTTAATGAACTTTATTTTAATTTATATGGACACTAGATTTTACCCCGCAGCCGCGCAGCGGGTCAATCTCTAGTATGTACTTTCTGTTTATACAGCATTCGTTAATACAGACGTTACATTGTATAATTTTTTATGGTTGTGCTATTTGCCCCCGGAAGACGAAAAGTGTTTATGTCCATTTTCGGTATTAAAACTACATTTATATGAAATTACGGCAAAATCGATCCAGTACTCCTAGTAGTTATTCCGTGAAGGCATAACAGGCGAACAGATTGAGTTACTGTCGCATTTTTTTTATAATTTTTATATGCATATACTTGAGGAATGATTGGACTCTCATACAAACTTTCATCCTCTATTTCAACCAGTTCTTTTTTTAGTCACCTGTTCTATCCCCCGTCTATCTGTAAACTACATAAACGTCCTAAATGCCCAAAATAACTAAAATGGCAAATCACAAAAAAACCTATCCTACTTTCTGGGATAACCTGTACATAAATTTATCCTAAAATATTTTGTATCCCAAAAACTGTGATTTTTCGGGATAAAAGTAACTTTTGTCTATCCTCGGCATCGAAAATATGTATATTCTGAGTTTCAGCCCAATCGGTCCTGTAGTTTACCGTGAAAGAGCAAGAGACAGACAGAGTTACTTTCGCATTTATAATTTTGATAGGGATATAATTGTTCTCAATTTTCATGCAGGTTGACGTCACTTTGAATACTCAAATTAAATACAGACTTGAATATAATTAATAAAACGCATAAGCATCTCTTTACAAAAAATGAATTGAAATTGAAAAGCGGCCGAAACGTCGGATAAACCTAAATAAAATAAATTACCGCGCTCAAAACCGTTAAAATGTAGTTTTATTATGTGTACAAGTCGCGAAAACTTAAGAAAATATTAAAAAAATGAATTGTTATAATCTTTTAACTTATAACTGTATCTTTATATATATATAATTATTCTGTACGTGTGTTGACAGTGAACTCCTCCGAAACAGCTGGACCGATTTGTATGATTTTTTTTATGTGTGTTCAAGTGGATTCGAGGATGGTTTAGATTCACAAATAAGCCCGGCAGATGGCGCTGCAGTCGGGTTCTAAATTTTATTTCTTCAGGGCAGGACAACGTCTGCCGGGACAGCTAGTATCTTTATATTTCCATACTAAATATTCAGATTCTTGAGCAGATACGTCAAACACTTAATATCATTTATTGTTGTCCATAATGTTTGTACACATTGTTTTTCGCACACAATACAAACAGGATTGTTGCAACGAATTACACTACTTCATGATGTTTAAATGTCTTACAGCTTAAGGGACATTTAAAGTTAGATGAGTCAGATACTGTAGAAAATGTTTTATGTTAGTCAACAAAAGACAATATTTAACTAAAATTGCATCTCGAAAACCATCGTGTAATAAAAAGCAAAGAATTACATTTATGTTGTATTACGAATTATTATATAATATATTACATTCAATTTTATTTAAGTTGATTGTTTTTTGCTTTAAAATCAACGTCCTTGGTTTTCCTTGTCTGCGATATTACTGGCTCTTTTACATCATTTAGATATGAATCTTTCATGTTCTTGCAGCGACTAACTCAGATAAAACAGCTTGTAAAAAACCGCTAATAAAAATGCATTTGTTTAGGATTATTGTAAATTAAATACGAAATGAAACGACCAAACTTTTTGTTTATATTATTTAAAAAGTTCGGAATTTCAGAAAAGCTCACTATTTTGACGTCTAATAGAAACAATCTTTGTCAAAATAACAATCCTTGTAATCGACGAATGTAAATAATTTTGGAATTATGGACAACGAATGTTTTGTATGAGTTTTCGCTTTTGAACATCGAATTCAGAGTGTTAGCGTCGACGATGCACTGAGTACCCAAAATTATTTATACGGGTGTAAGCAATTTATTTTTAATCTGAGAATAATCTAATTATGAAAATAATTAAATCCTTGTCATATTAGATTCTGTGACACGACATAATTATTTTCTTTTCATGGTTGGTGTTTTTGACATACGTATAATAAAAAAAAAATTAAGTATATTTTCACACTGATTTCAGTGATAAAAGGGAGGGGAGTTTTTGGTAGGAACATGAGGGGGTGATGTTTTGATGTGCAGTATTATATAAGTAAATGTTTTTTATTTATTTAAATGGCTTTTAGCGATAGGGCCGTCTGTTGTTTTGCCAAGAAGTATTGTAATTATGCAATGCAATTAACAAAATTTTTGTATTTGTTTATTTTGGTGAGCAATAAAGTGTTATTTATCTATATATGATAGATAACACTTAAAAGGTTAAAAGTGAATAATAGTTGAGGATAATGGATGTTTAGAACAAAGAATTATTTTTGTGTTGAAAATCATAATTGTTCAATCTAATGTGCCTTTTAGCGGTTGCAAGAACTCTGTTGTTTGGCGCCTGTCAAAGATCTACAATTTGACTGAGGGTTTTGCTTAAAGATTTATTCCAAAACTTGAAAATTCATAGATGCTTGATACAATTATTAAAGAAGAAGAGTGCTAAGACGCGAAAAAACTGCGTGATATAAGCAATTCAATGTACCGTTGCAAAAATTATTCAGTCAAAAATATTAAATTAAAATCATGTAGCCGTTGAATTTTTTACTGAGCTATTTTCATGAAGGTATTTATAATACTTAGTAATTTAGATGATGACATCACCAAGATTAGTTGCATACCTCAACGCGTTGTTGGCAATTTTCGGCACATCCAAAACGTTTATGAACGCAATATCATTATAGCAAAAAAGGCCTGTTATACTCTGGGGGACATGGCACGAATTCCTCTGCCTTTTGTGTGCTGACCGTCATTATAGAAGAAATGCCTGCCTTTTTCGCCTAGCTTCGTAGCATATGGGTGTGTATATTGCGTATTTATTGTCGAAATATCAACAGAAGTTTTCATAATATGCTATATTGTATTGATTAATATTGCTTCTGCTAAATCGGCGTTAGAGTTAGTGACTGTGCCTAAGTACGACTTAAGTTAGCGTTAAAAATAAAGTATTAACGAATCACTAGATTATTTGTCCATGTTTAACGTTATATTAGGTGATAGCTCTATGTTACTCACATAAAAACTAAAGATAGATAGATAACACTTTATTATACACCATTACAGAAAACACAGATGAACTTATAGACTCAAAATATTCTATATGTGCGGTCTTATCGCTAAGAAACGCTCTCTTCCAGACAACCCGTGGTAGGAATAAAAACATATTATATTGGTCAAAGGTGGTATACATAAATATTAGAGTATATGCAGCTACTTACATATATTTTATACTAAATAGACAGATATAAATACACATATTGATATTACATACATAAATATATGGATACATATATTATTATATATACACATATAAAAATATACGTAGAAATATCAAACATCACTATATTGCAGGTAGTGCTTTTTTGTCATATTCTAAATTAGATTTTTAATATATATTAGACCTAAAACTTTACTTATTCTTGTACAACTCACTACAATAACAAATAAACTATGTTCATATAGTTTAAACGACTACCCAGCAAAACATAGAGATGAGTCAAAGCCAACCTGATTTGAAGTAATACAATGAATGACTCATAACGTTTTTATCTTGCCATACTTGTAAGGAATATATGGAGTTATGTTGCAAAAAAAATAGTACGTCATGTCTTTATATTAATAACTCGACGTGTTGCTGGGGAGTGTCTTGTCGCTTCTTCTCCTTAACAGCAACAACACGTTGCGAAGCGGTGTACATAGACCTGGGAGTAAAATTAAATTTTAACCTATATGTATGACCTTCAAAAACTGTTCTCCAGTGGAACTAAAAAACTTTAAATTTGAATTTGACTTGTTTCCTATTATAACGTATTGTTAGTGAATTGAAAAAACGCGTTTGCAGCGCTATCCATTTAGCTGATGTATCTATTTTAGGTTGCCTGGAAGAGATCGCTTTGAGCGATAAGGCCGCCTTTTGTTTTGCCTTTATATTATTATAATAATAATAATAATAATAATAAGAGTCGTTGGGTATCCCTGATGCTGATGTGAAGCAGGCGATGAAGGACCGTTTCTTTTCCCGCCTGAGAAAGGTCTTAACCAGCCTTCTCTCAGGTGGAAATAAGGTTCGAGCCTTCAACGCTTGGGTCATGCCAGCATTAGCATACTCCTTTGGCATACTAAGATGGACTCAAACTGAATTAGACGCCCTGGATAGACGGGTTCGTTGTTTACTGACAACACATAGGATGCACCACCCACGTTCGTCTGTGATGAGACTGTACATCCCACGGAAGTGTGGAGGTAGGGGGTTTTTAAATACCAAAGACCTCCACAACCGTGAGGTGTACAATCTCAGAGAATATTTTCTCAAAGTAGGCGAAACAGCGGGTATGCATCACGATATGGTGTCAGTAGACAAGGGGTTCACCCCGCTATCCCTAGCAAAACAGAACTGGCAGAAACCGTTGGTAATGAGTGCTTCTGATCGTATGGACGTATGGAAGAGCAAGGAGCTGCATGGCAGGTTCTATCAGGCTTTAACAGGGCCTGATGTGGATCTACCAGCCTCGGTGAACTGGCTACGTTTCGGTGACCTATTTGGGGAAACCGAAGGGTTTGTCTGTGCAATTATGGACGAGGTTATCAAGACGAACAACTACCGAAGGTACATTCTGAAGGACGGCACGCTTGACATATGTCGGGCGTGTCACCACCCTGGTGAGTCTCTCAGACATGTCACCTCCGGTTGTTCTCGTCTTGCTAACAGCGAGTACTTGCACAGGCATAACCTAGTAGCCAGGATCATCCATCAGCAACTTGCTCTTAAATACGGACTTGTCTCGTTGGAGGTACCTTATTACCAATACAAGCCCGAGCCAGTTCTTGACAATGGTCAATATCTGCTCTACTGGGACCGATCAATTATTACAGATAGGACTATTGTCGCCAATAAGCCTGATATTGTGATAGTTGATCGGTCTGCGAGACGTGCTATAATTGTAGATGTCGCAATTCCCCATGATGGTAACCTCGTGAAAGCCGAGAAAGAAAAACAAATTAAGTATATTGATCTCGCTCACGAGGTTACTGCCATGTGGAACATGGACTCTACAATCATAGTACCGATAGTTGTGTCAGTGAATGGATTAATAGCGAAGAGCCTTGACCGACATCTTGAAAGGCTCTCGCTTGGTACCTGGGTGAAGGGTCGGATGCAGAAGGCAGCCCTGCTGGACACGACCCGTATCGTGAGGAGGTTCCTATCTCTGGAACCTTAACCACCGGTAGCTTGGACCCTAGGCCCTGCTGCCGGCGGACATCGGTTTTTTACATTTTTTTTTAAATATATGTTTTTTTTATGTATAAAGAAAAATGTAAATAATTGGAAAACTAATAAATATGTGATAATAATAATAATAATAATTTTTATTTATTTCAGACACAAAGATCCATAAAAAAAAAAACAACATAACATTATTGTAATTTATCTTTTCTGTAATCGTTTATTTGGTGAACAATAAAGTGTTTTCTATTCTATTCTATTTTATAGACACGACATATATATGCTTATACAGGCAAAAATCTAAAAAAAATATTTTTGGAATGCCTTGTTCCGAATTATCTCTCCTCATTTTTTCTAAACGAATTGTGCAAACTCTAACCATTTACGGATTTCTTATAGTAAAGGTAGATGTCGTATCTCAAATAACGTATTTAATCAGGATGAAACAGGTGCATAAGACAGGAATACGAGTATTAACTATGTCTAGTCATCTCAATGTTATTATAAGGTCAAACTACTGGAAGACGACTTGTTTATTATGCAGCGGAGATACAAACCTATTTAGTTTTAATATTATGCTAAATAACTGCATCATTTCGTTTCCAGTTTTAGTTTTAGAATGTATATCATTTATTTAATTTTGTAATAAAAACAGCGTATTTAGTAGAAAATACCAAGTTTTTTATTATGACCCTGGTAAACCAGCAGAGAGCACGTATTGGAAAGTGGTACTTAACTGTATCCTATAGACGATTGCAACACAAGGCGCACAGCCTTCGTTTGGCCAGCCTTTAGAATTGGGTAAGAGGCGTGGAATGAAGGGCGATATGGTAGAGATCAGACAGAAGATATGGGATACACGGGATGAGAAAGGTAAACGGCCTCTGTGGTTGCAACTGGCGAAGTCTTAGCAGGACAAACTCGCTGGAACGCAGACTCCGGGTTCGATTCTTGGCACGGTAAATTTCGGAAACGAATTTGCTGTTATTTAGTATGGAATGGATTTCTGGGATCGGCCCCAGAGCGGTCCGTTATATATTATATACTATACAGATGTACAATGTATTTGTTTGTTTTCAGATTTACTATTAACTTTTGAGGCCTCTTTTTCTGCCAAAATGGCTGTGGGACCCTAAAAACACTATTAAAGAAGAAATAAATCCGTTGTCAAGCAGCAACGTGCCTTGTAAATTTCCAGTTGAGAACAACGTAAGTCTCTAAGGATGTAAATTTAAGAACATAAATAACACATAAAACATGTTAGCGAAGATGCGATAGGGCGACGAACCAACGCCCTATGGCATATTCATTCAAGCGTCTCTTTACAAAGTTTAAAAATAAAACAGATTTCAAGTCCTTCATCTTCTTTAATGAAATTAACATAAAAAATATTAGAGATCTCAAATATATAACTTAATCATACTCCTTGTTCCATTAACGTAATTTGTCCCAATATAGGCACTTAGATATAGTGTTTCCGTTTTAGAATGTATATGACATTGATTGGTAATCAATTCAATAATCATTTTTTTTTATTACGATTTAGTTTCAAACTCCATTTGGCAATTTGGATAGCTATTTCTATTGGTCTAGAAGATGCCGCCATAACAATCTTAAATTACGTTCTAGGATTAGTGTAGAGAAAATCAGCAGTGTCAAAAGGCAAAACATGTACTGTACCATAATAACATAATCATGTAAAATTCCTTTAAATAAAACTACTTTGAGTCTAGCTACATCCATGAACATTAATCATACATAAATAGAACAACGTAGCCTTCTATTCTCCAATAACTCCGTCGTGATTTGAAGGATTTCAAGTCACGAGCGAACAGGTATCTTCTAAGATAGCTTGTTCCTATACACCATTTTTCCTTGGAATATATTTTTGCTTTATCACCAACAAGATTTTTGCAATCGATTACACTATTTAATTACGTAATGTTTGATATAAGCTCCATACAGGTAATATCAAATTCTACTGATGGCAAAGCAAATGAATAAGTAGTAAGATACAATAATCATAAATAAGGGGCCGCGCAAAATTTTCAATTACAGTTTTATATATACCTTAATCTTAACTAGTACATAATCATATTATATACCTGTAACTAAAAATAATTTTAGTTAACATTCAAATATCAACTTTTAAATATTAACAGTCATGAAAATAATTCATTATTACACTTAACTCTAAACAGACATTAATATTTTGAGCAAATTAATTGTATTAATTAACATTAATTATAATGATCATTCAAAACAAATCATTAATATCCTTAACTACTTCGAATTAGTAATAATATTCTTACGTCCGTATGCTGGAAAACACTCGTGCGTAAGCCGATGCTTGATGTGCGTGCACCATAAATATTTCAGTCCGATTATTCCTATATGCTTCAACCGTTTTTCAACTTTTTCTCTATTTCTATAGATTTTTGACATATATCGTAGAACGAACAAGGATATTGAAATATTTTTCCGAACAAATACACATAATAACATATCAGGGACCAATTGTTTGCTTCGCAAGTCTGTTCGGTCGTATAATAAATACTACACAACATCAAGCCATCAACATTTGAATCTAACCCGCGATCTGACGATATATCTATGTCTAATCATCTGACAAAAGTATCTGCTGAGATTTAGGTGTTCTCAAATGTACGAGATCGTGTGGTAATTCCTATATAAGGGTAAAATTAGGTAGGTGGGTGACTACCAATCTACCTAATCAAGGGTTGATTATCGTATGACTATTGTACTAGATTACGTATCCTAAAGTTACAGTAGTAGATGGCGGAGGGGATTCAGTGGAGACAGAAGCTGCCTCAGCCGAGAACAAAGATTAGGGGCAGACAGCCACTAATGAATTTTTGTTACAGCCCTGAAAATTTATTTGACTCACTGATCCCCCCACCTTTAAAGTACGAGTATACCGGATGAGTCATTTTAATTTCACCTGTTACCTATTCCGAAACGGGGTTTGTTTCGTAAAAATATTATTTAACAAAGTTGTTAGATATTTTGGGGGTAACCTTGTGTTTACTACAATGCGGAAAATTGACGTTAGAATAGATAGTTTGGTCTTTTTATTTCTGAAGTAAAAATTAAATAAATTGACATTCTTATGACCTTGAAAATATGGATGAAGGTCAAATCTAAGGTGAGCACAAGGTTGCCGCTAAAATATCAAATAACTTTTGTTAAAGAATATGTTTACGAAATGATCCCTATTCTGAAATAATTAACTAGGGACATTTTTGTATCCGGGGATGTTTCGTCATAAAAATTACAAATGCTTTCGTACATCATGTAAAAGTAGATTCTTCAAGTAATTATCCTCTTTCGCAAAACATTCGACAATATTAAAGTGGTCCAAGTTATCTTTTATTTCCAAATACATGTTCTGCATCAGACAAGTATTGTGGAGTAACTCGTAAAACTCTCTAGATTGCTTTTTGTATGTGGGACTGTCGTTTTGCGCCGCCAATATGTATATTCTGACTCGTTTTTCTTGTAAATGTGTGAAACAGTCGAACTGTGGGGAAAGAGGGATCGCCCACTCACTTGGGAGTTGAATAACTTTGTTCAATGATGTGTGCACGACTTCACGTAAGTCGTACATGCCTGATATTAGGAAGGCGCCTTGGAGATGCCTTGAGCCTGGGGTGTTGTGGAGAAATTCTGCACTGGCGATTAACTTCGCAACTAAATGTGCTCCGGCGCAATGTCCAGCGAAGTATACCCCCCTGAAAAGTGATATAATATATAAAATATTTGGAAACTTTAAAATTCCCTAATATACGTTCCTATATGAACAGAAATGTACACAAATATATAATTATACAATAAATATAATTGTACGATTAAAGTTTTTATGGAGAAGAAATACATAGAGATAAAATTTATGTTAAAACTAGCTGTCCCGGCAGACGTCGTCCTGCCCGGTAAAAAATAGGGGTTGACCGTAGAGGGTTGAAAATCTAGGGTTGTATGTATTTTTGTATGTTGTATCATAAAAAAATAGAAATTAAAAATTTTGTCTAAAAAATAAAAATCAAAATTTAGGGGTGGACTACCCCTAACATTTAGGGGGATGAAAAATAGATGTTGGCCGATTCTCATAGATACCGGATAAGCACAAAAAATTTCATCAAAATCGGTCAAGCCGTTTCGGAGGAGTATGGCAACGAAAACTGTGACACGAGAATTTTATATATTAGATATAAGTTATAAATACATTGAAATAAATAAAACCTCCATTGTTTATATTCATATTGACAATTTTGCGCATAGAGTAGTCTGTGGTTTGATTATATACAATGAAATTCACTGTTTATGTGTTTATGGTAATTTAGTGTTTAAGCCACGATTAAGATTACTTCACACTAGTCAATTTGTCTGGAAGAAATAGCTCATAGCGATAAGACCACGACTTTTAACACAAATTGAAGCATTCATTCTACTTCATACATTCTACATACTGAAGTACAAGTTATGTAAATGTTACATTGCATCGTTATAATACTTATAGCATTTAAGGCAAAACTTTTGTACCACATAGTACCCAATAAAATTTGAATAAAATACAACTTCTAATTAAACGTCAATTGCAGTTTTAAATATTACCTCCTACTTTTTCCAGCCGGAAATTAGCTTCTTCAAGAGTGGATAATTATTTACTTGAGGATGAAAATTTTCCTTCCGCTTAACAAGTCAGGTAAGTTCGAGACAGCCTAAGAATCATAAGGCATCCCGTAAAGATTAAAAACTTTCAGTGTTTCGCTACAGAACCATAAAATGCATTTTTGATCGAAAATATATTATAAAACTTTAACTCTCAGTTATAAATATGGTATCCACCTAATTTTTATACATTACATTCATGTAGCCCCACTAGTTTCTAATAACAAATGCTATAGCATATTATAATATACAAAGACAGATGGACAGTCAATGAGATTGTGGATGTTTTTGCTGAAATGACTCTGAAGTCTTTCCAGAAAGCAAATTGATGTTTTCGAATCAATATTCGTCATATAACAAAAAATATCTTTTCCATTTTTGTAATTATTTGGTTAACGTCATCTACACATTTGAGCAAACCTATTTTTATGCCTAATAAAAGATATACGATCATTTTCAATAGAAAGGAGGCAACTGTTTGACTGTGTGCAATATTGACTGTGTTGTGTGTGTTTAGTTTACTCCTTCTTAAGAATCTATTATCATATAAAGCCTTCGGTATGGAAATTTTATGACGAGTGAAATAATCAAGCGTTAACAAAAAAACAGTACAATAATTAATATAATACAATGCGAACTTTAATGCAGTGAAATACGATCTAAAATAATATCCATCAGTGTAAGATATGGAGAATTGAAATTAGAAGGTCTTGTAAAAGTCTAGTTGTTCGTCGGAGCTTACACACAATTTTTTAGATTAAAAATCGTGATTTTGAAATAGTTAGTTGAAATAGCTTAGCTTCAAAAATGCCGTGTACGTTGAAGCTATTTAAAAAAAACAACGAATAGATAAACACGATTTTTTGACTTATAATTTGCTCTTTTTTTTATATCGAGGATTCCGCGAGAATTTTCCCGGGAGCGCTTTGAGCGTTATTCTTGTGCATAAAGATCAGTGTTGTGGTCGTTGAACGAGAGATATCGTGATGTTAAATAAAAATATCCTGCGCTTTGTGTTATTTCAATTATATTATCAATAATTTTCAGTTGACAAAAGGAACAAAAAAATTGTAATATAAAATAAATAACGAATTCAATATTCTATAAGAATATTTTTCTTTTTTTAGATTTTATTTCAATATGAGATGCAACAATTCCCTAACATTTTTCACGAACACTATGATACCTTACATTCTTTTTCAAGTACTACGGTACTTTGTGACCAAGAACCGGCGGATATCTCAAGTCAAGCGTAGACGAACTCGCGGGCATATCCTAGTTTCACATAAAACTTCTTACCGTGATCCCATTTTGTCGGCATATTCAAATACAAATCTAGCAGCGTTCTGTATTTGATTGGTGATTTCTGCAAGTGTCACAGCCGGACAGAGATCGTAGCCGACGACGATTGTCTTGATCCTAGCCCGGTATAGGGATAGTGCGGGATACCGGGATATCTCCCGGGATAACTCTTGCCAGTATCCTCCATGGATGTACACGAGTATTGGTGCATCTGTAATATAAAATATCGAATATTAACAATGGCTTTTTTTTTGTTTTTCTAAGTTATACAAACAAGTCCTAATAATGAGAATATATGTAGTTTTTAGTATATTTGTTGTAGGAGATTAGTGGTTAATGTATTCACTTCAGAATTAGAATCATCTGTTCACTTTATAAATAAGGATATCCGAGCGCAGCAGTGTGTTGATAGTTACTTGATTTGTATAATTATTATCTATTGTTTCATCACTGTCCTAATGTTGAATACTGGTTGCGTCTGACGCATTCGCTTTGGAATCTGGGTTTTGTATTTCTACTTTTTCCACATGCTCGCACATGATCTTCGACTTTCTTAAGAACTAACTATTCGATTACATCTCGTCCCCTATGATATCAAGCCAGCATTTTTTAGACGTACCACAAGACCTAGATGCACGGCTACAAGAGTATCTGGTTTGTATATTATTTCATTTACTTTCACTCTTATCAAAGTTGTAAAACAAAGATAACGAGTCAAATCGCGAGATTTAGCTAAAATATGTAAAATCATCACTTGATGATCCTAAATACAAAGAAAACAATAAATTAACAGACTATTTTTAAGAAGAGCATGAAAACAAAGCAGTCTTCATTATATTAAAATGATTTAACTTATCTAAGTTTAACTTAAGATTTTAATTAGTTTGGTCATTAACAGAATGCATTAATTAATCTATCGTTTAAAATACCGCGCTGTACACAGTGAGCAGAGACATAGCATTGACGTCATTATCAGTGAATGTAAATATACCTGTAAGTAGGTACTGTAAGGAGTAACCTGTTTTAATTTATGTATATAGAGAAGAATAAACATATTTAAATTCTAATTAGAGAATGCCTTTAAAAAAAACTACGTACAGAATTTTACTGGCACTCAAGGAGATGATGTAAATTATCTATACTGAAAATAGAAAGCTAGCATATTCTGAACCAGTTTATCATCTTCTACTGCAAGATCTGGGCTGTGGAGCGAGCTATGTTGTATAAGAGAACCAAGGTAATCGACATAGCTCAAAATTAGCAAGTTAAGTGGCACTCACGTCTGTCGCAGGACCGAGTGGAGACCGCATTTCGGTAAACGTAGTGTCGGACATTCTCCAGCCCGATGGACCGATGACCTATGGAAGATCGCCGGTAGGCGCTGAGGAAATCGGAGGACAGGGATGAGTGGAGCTGTCTTGGGGAGGCCTATGTCCAGAAGTGGATTGCGAATGGCTGACGACGTTACTGCAAGATCTGCAAGACCCCGGGCAGCTCTTACCCAGGTTCACGTTACAGTACATACAACAAATATTTTTATTTATTGTATTTACTTTTTATTTATTTGCTTTCCACAAAAAAAAAACAACAGAAATAAAGTACAAAATTAGAGAAACTTAGTTGAAGTGGGAAAGACAGGACCACAAACTAGGCAAACCGGAACTCCTGGCCCTCGACTCTGAATTGGTTCGTGATAACAACCGCCACCATTGAGCATTACAATTAAATAATATAAATAAGTGCGTGTATTGTTTGAATGCGTGGGTGTTGTGTAATTATAATTACAAGTGTATGTAAAAATTAATTTTCATTCCGAAACTGTTATCAGTTTCTTAGTTCACGAGTACTCTTTAGACTCGGGAATTTATAAATTAATTATTAATAATACACTGTTTAAAAAGTTTCTGACTTTAATTCAAATGATTTTTTTAAGGTCGCATAACTACATAAACAAACAAAAATGTTTTCGTCATGTCCGTCTGTCAGTCCATATATCCGTCTACCCGTCAGTCTATAGATATACGTCGCATCCGTTTTTTTCAGAAGCTAGTGATCTTAAATGGGTCTGTTTTAGTAGCAACGTGTATGTATTCTAACTATGTAACTATATGTTGCTATGTTCAAATTACTGAATGCCACCAAACAGGAACAGAACTACATACAAATTTAAGGTATTCAAATTAACCTTAAAAACAGTTTAAATGAAGTCTTAAGTCACTTTTATAGACTCTTGAGCAATTTGATATTTGATGATACTTGATATTTTCAACTAAATACTTCTTTAGGATTCAGTAGCGAAATGTTAAAGACAGTGGTTGCCACGGGACTTTTTTCGTGAGTTGTACTCTATTTATAAGACAGATGATGTGACGGCCCGGGTCCTATATCCTACCGAGCGCTCATTTGACTTTCTATCGGTTAAAATTTGACAAAAACTCCATAGAAGTAATGTCAAAATTCAATTATTATACGATATATGGTGCATAAACCTTCGCGAACTACTCAGAACCGTAGGGGAAAGCAGGTAGGATTCGTACACAGGGAGCATTCGTACAGTGGAGATATCTCCGCCATTATGCAACATTGAAATGTTTGCATTTATGTGCGTGATGGCCGTTTGTAGGATACGGGTACCTGCGGGATGGGGCCACAATACGGCCATTGGCTTCGATGATGTAAGTCGATACGTGAATTCGCTCTGCGTAAATATTTTTCGTTGTCATCTTTTAATTCGCTTGGCTGGTATAAGTAATGCTCAAATTATAAAAGTGATTTATTATAGTTTATGCCTTAAAATATTACTTTAATATTTAAATAGATATTTTAGCTCAACTATAATGGTTATATTTATTTCAAATTAATTTGTTGAATTATCTGGATGGGGTACCTTCGTGCAGTTACATGTGGGGTAGATTCGTACTGTAAGAATCCTCCTCTAGTATAATAGGTACCGGGAGATATTGTACCTATGGGCAATTTTGTTCTAATTTCACGATAAATACAACTCGAATTTATGTTTTAAGTCTCTGCAAAAAAAAATATTTAGTTATTAGCACTTTGCTTTATGCGGGTGATGCCCTGCTTTTAGCCTAATCGCCATCAGAACTGCAAACACTAGTTACAATCATGAAAGATGACTGTCATGCGAGAGGCTTATATTTGAATGCGAAGAAAACAATGGTTATGGTGTTTGAAAGAGAAGAAACCAGAACGAATGCAAGGATAATGATCGATGATGTTATGCTGGAACAAGTGAATGAGTTTGTATATCTTGGATGTGCTTTTAGCAGGGATGGAAGGTACAGCGCTGACATAGAAAGAAGAGTAAATTTGAGGAATAGTATGAATGGAGCTTTAGGTAAACTTCTAGGCGCTAAGAAACTCAGCCAGGAAGCCCAGCTTGCCATACACAACGCAGTGCTGGTACCATGTATGACAAGAGCTATGAATGCCAAAGAAGCAAATGAGGTGTGTAGGAATAAGCCTAAATGGCGCTCTGTTGTTCGTGCCTACCCCGCAAGGAAACTGGCGTGAAGTTATGTATTTATGTATATTGAGACATGTGATAAAATTTATAATGTTGATTTTTAGTTCTTTTATTAATGGAAAAAATATTATGTTATATAAATATTTTTAGGACTTATTTTTTAAGTATTAAAGTACTTAAAACAATATGTTTGATCATTACTAAATGAAGATCATTAGTTTCATAATTATTAGAGAAGAAAAAAATACATTTGTGTTCTTTTCGTTACATAGGTACTCTGAATACAATAATTACTAGTTTACTATATGACGGCTGACGCTGTTTTAACTTTGACCTCATTAAAGGACTTTACTACATTGAATAAATGGCATTTTCTTTGATTGTACGGAGGTTCCCCACTATGTACGAATGTGCCCCACGCTATGCACGAAGCTACCCCATGCATGGGGTGCTTTCGTGCGTTTTCCATTTTTTAGGAAAACGGTCGTAACTTCTCCGTGTTGCTTTATATGAAAACTGCACTTCCATAATATTAAAGCCAGATAAATGGGTAATATACCGCTATTAAAATAATTTTGTAATAGCTAGTAGTTTCTTTTTTATAAGGCTCAGAACAAAAAACGTACGAATCCTACCTGCTTTCCCCTACCACCTAAAATTGTCACTGGGCAATTTTATATACTTCGTTGAATATTTAAACACGTATTATCCCCGCAAATTGCTAATGCGCTGGAACCTTGTCAAATTAACATTCACTTTACGTCATCAGGAACTCGATATGTACGCGTACTCGCCGGCCAGTGATGCTAACATACTGAGTGTTCGGCTACGGTTACATCACCAAAATGGCGGCCAGGTCGCATTACCAATTTGCGGGGATAATACCTATGACTGAAGTCTATCTTTCTTTTATCTCCAATAACAATAATATAATCTTGTGTTTGAGATCATTGTATTGACCTCTGAGCAGTTTGAGAATTAAAAGTAATTAAACAAAATAACTTGCCTTCGGGTAAATCGGTCCCCAGAATGTCTAACTTTTGACCCGGTGTTGATCCATATTCGATTTCAAGTTTGTGAGGAATGTTGTTTGTTGCCAAGTCGCTCGCTGGAAGTAATAAAGATAACATCTCTAAATTACCATACTTTGTTTCAGAGACAACTATTTAGAATTTAAATATATTTATTAAACTTTATTCAAAACAACTGATAACTTAAGGTATGATTTTTTTTATTGTTATGCAGGCTGTTCTACCATTGGTCAGGGCAGAGTTCTCATTTCTTTTATTTTTTATCTATTTTATTTATGCTTTCTCAAAAATTTTCATTTTGCTACTACTTATATACTTATATGTTACTGCGGGTAAATATCTATAGTTATACTATATATATTTTACCTATCTAGTTAGTAAGTAGTAGTTCTTTTAATCTAGTTCTCTTAGTCTTAATCTTTTCTATTTTCTACGTACAATACTACTTAAGGTATGATGGCACTAGTAACCCTTTACGTTCACTTTGTGTTTTTATGCTCGGGCTTCACCTGCGGTAATGATTTGTTTATTAACTGTGGCCAAAGTCGTCTTATTTATAGCTTTAAAAGTAACGACGTTAACGAATAGCGACATTAGTGTATGTTTTATAGTCAAAGGTATCGACCTTTGACTATGCAGTCTCTTTCCGGAATGACTGATTTTGACTAAAGTACTTTTAGTCAAACCTAGTAGTACCTAACTTTTTAGTCTGAGGTCGAAGCGACTAACTTAGATTCGGTCAAACGTCGATTCGTACTGAACCTGTTAAATGTTTAATAACTCTAGAAATTGGATCTACTTATGCAAAATGGAACCAACCCACATACTGAAAGTTTTGAGAAAAGGCAGTTTTATAAAAAAATGGCATACAAATAACGTGTCTTGTCTATATTTTGGAAAAAAATATTTAGAATATTGTACATTAGAATATACAATATTCAAATATATTTTTTACAAAATTTTAATAATAACTGTTTTTTCTCAAGACTTTCAGTACGTGGGTTGGTTTCATTTTGCATAAGTAGGTCCAATTTGTCTGTTAGGCAAAAATTCGTTAGTCAAAAACATAAATAACGTCATTTATTTGGACTTTCACTAAGACTTTATATCAGACCTGAGGTTTGACTAGTCAAACCGCCAAACCTAGGAGCGCCAGATCTTCAATGTTTGACTTTTCTTTTTATTGCGGGAGTTCAGTAGACAGGCACAGCCCACTTGATGGAAAGTGGTTACAATCGCCTATGGACATATGCAACACCAAAGGTGCAATAAATGCGCTGCTGCTCTCTTGAGGGAGACTGGAACCTAGATAGATATTAAAATCAGTTGAATGACTGCTTAATCCGAATCGTACAGAATCTGCGTAATCAATATAGCTTAACACAAACCCATTTCTATTTTTAAATTCAATATCTTAGAAGTTTCGGTGATTATCAATTTTGTTCCTTCAAAATAAAAATAAAATATTAGACACGATATTCATTTTGTAAAAAAACTTATTTGGTCTCTTGAGTAATTACAACCAATTAACGACTGAGGTTCCGCATTAGTCAAGGTCAGCATGTACAGGTAAATTTGTAAGTTTACAAGACTATCTCACGAAAGAAGTCCCGGGGCGCAGCGGTTGTGCAACGGAATGTTCAAAAGATAAAATAATTTTAAAAAGATTCCGATGTAATAGTATCAATTATTTTCGCAAATAGAATAATAATATACAGCACGGGATATATATATATATATATATATGTATGTAATGTATATATATATATATATATTTACATTATATATACATTTGATTTGGGACCTATTTTTTATTTGTAGTTTTTATCTTTTATAAATTAAGCTGTACATATTATATTTTTAGAATAGGTATATAATAGCGTGTAAAATTTTATAATTTTGTAAAAACAATAAATGAATATACAGCACCAATTATTATTATTAGGGATTACAATTATTAATAATTATTATTACATTTATCTAGTTCTTGTCAAGTGTTCCAATAACACTTGACAAAAACTACACAACAAGTTATTAATAACTGGGATCATCTGTGTGATAAGTTCTATTTTTTACCGCGGAAATTTCTTCGTGACACGCACTCTATTTAAAAGACAGGTCATGCGCCGGCCCGGTTTAAAGAATAGGTCCTGATTTGTTTTGGACTGGGTAGGAAATGGCAATAAATATGACTGGTTCATTGAGTATATGTGCTAATTTAAGAAGCTTACTATGAATATATGTCAATGATACAAATTAAGAAAATATAAAAATATAGCTTTCAAATCTACAAAATGTGAACCAACCAACGTGAACTAAAAAATAAGCGTTTAAAAAACAACTTCTCTCTTGAGATACCTGTTGTGACAAATTGGACATGATGATGTAATACTTCTAAACCGGTAGGGAAACGATTCGACCACATTGTAGGGTTATATTCCCTGTCCAGATCTATCGCGTCCATGATCACCGACATTTTGTGGAGATCCGGCGCCTGCAATAGAAAAAAGCAATTTAATTTTGTTTAGATACTTAATATAAATTGTTATACATATGTTTACAAAAAGAATATCGAATTTTTATTATTGCTATTTTCGTTGGAGGATTAAGACTTATAAAGTCTACAGTTCGGCCTCTAAGGTCGCATTTGGCCACTATCAAACTGATAGCCATATCGATTAAAGTAAAACGATTTATTACTTAAAATATATAGTATTTTACGTTCTCTTGATTCTTAATTTTTAATATGTATTAACTTAATAGGAATTGTTCACAAAAAATTACCCTCTGATTTTATATTTTTATTACGTAATATTGGGTATTTTAAGATACTAATTTGAATATTTTTGCATTTTAAGCGTTATTTTTTTTATAATTCGATTTTAAAATTATTTCTCCGATGACGTCATAAGGGACAAGTTTACATTGATTTCTTTGCCTAGGAAACAAAAATAATGAAAGTAAATTTCATCTATATATAATCATAGTAATCTGTGCTACTATTTAAATGTCACTGTCTTTACTCATTACGTATCGTGTTCTCATTACGTGTAGTGTTTTTTTGTCGCTAGGCTTAATTTTTCGTGTTCAACCATTATTATTTTCTATAGTTATCGTTAAATTTTTTAAAGTGGTCTTTAGGGAAAATCCATGTTACAGAACTTAAATCACATAATGCCTACAGCTAGAATTTTTTTACACTTGAAGCAGGCAAACAGGCAGACGGCCCACCTGATTGGATTTAGTAAGTTCAAATAAAGGTCAAACGCATTTCTTACAAAATACAAGAAGATCGTATGTTTTTTGGAATTTTAATTAAACAGAAATGATTAGGGACACTATTCCTCGAAATGGTTTTTCAAATAGCTAGATTGAAAAAGTGAACAATCTCAATTACGATTTATTTTTAAACTTTTCGATTATTATAGGTCCAGGTCACGTCACTAATATTTAAGAATACAAAGTGTTGACAAACATAACATTGTCATTGTTTACGTATCTAAAGATATAAGCAAATAATGGTATTCTATCTTGATATACATTATTCTGATACTGTTACAAAGTTAATTCGTCAGTATTTACATGAAATTTCAAATGGGGCTTCTTCGAACGGCTCAACTATAGTATAGTACCCATTTTCGTTATTTATACAAAAAGTTCATAAAGAAGGCAAAGATTGTAAAACAATACAGCCTCGACAGATGTTTATTTTTCTCACTGTCAATCACTGACTTCTACTATTACTGCAGTATAGGTTGGAAACTATTGAAAGCAAAAAACAGCTGCTGTTATTTTATTTCATCAGACGAATAGAAATTATTTGTCTGAAACTATTTTATTATACAGTTGTATGTTTGTTAACTATAATAATACATACCATTTTGCAATTGTTTAAATATACTTATTTTGCTGTAATTAAGCCTTACGTATATCTTAATTGCATGATATATAATATATAAATACCTGCGGCCCCGGCAGACGTTTTTCTGCCCTTAAATAAAAATCTAAATCTCAATTCCGGCGCTATCGACTGAATCCAACTATAGATTTAAATCATCGAGGGATCCACTCAAATAAATACAAAAAAATCGTCAACATCCTGGAACCTGAACCCGATTCCACCACCACCTACCACGGGTCCAATTATGCATTAAACCATTCTCAAATCCACTCACACAATTTATATAATATTTTTTTATCAAAATCGGTCCAATTGGTTAAGAGTTCAGTCTCATACACACGATACATCTTAAGTCAAAAGATAGTGAACAGTGAGTGGCAGAGAAGCCTTAGTAGATATCTACCTTAATTAAAGTTTTCGTTTTTTTATTGCAGACTTTCGTTTTCATTACAGAAGTAGCCAACTTTTGAAACCAATCTTTAATATTATTATAACACATTTTATCACACAAGAAACTTGTACACAACACTTAATCACGTTATCTGGTTGCAATGTTCTATTTTAAGTAAATAGAACGCTTGCCATATATGTATTAAACAACTGTTAGATAAACAACACGATGTTTATTGTTTGATACGTTTACTGTTTGTGATTAGGCTACATCATGCTGGTTGCTAAACCTTGTCAGCTGTTATCTTATCCACTTTTAGACTGTTAATGATAGACGCAGGTGCCGTTTCTTTCTTTTCTTTGAGTTATAAATTCGGAAAGTTTGCAAATTTAGTTAGCGTGTTATAGAACAGATTTAAATATTTATCTCATATAAGGTCATCTGTCACATAATTTAGACTTCTTAATTTAAAATTCGTGTTAGTTAATATATTAAAAAATAACCAAGAATTTAGTCTTAACCGTTTTTATTAGATACATAGAAGCAAAAAAAAATAATTCTATCAATTTTATTTTGAGATTATAAACTAGTTTTTGTGGGCGACGTTTTTGTAGAGTTAATATCTGCTGCCAAACTTTGGAATGCTTTGCCTTATACGGTCAGAGAGGCCAAAGCATTGTGTACAACTAACAACGCACTCAGAAAACACTATTTTCTTAAACAATTATGCCTGATTCTTATATTGTAGACTAACTAATAAATATCTTTGAAATGTGTTTATATTCAATTCATAAAGTAGTTTAAGTATGTCTTTTTAATTTATAAAATATCTTGTTTAAGTATATCTAAGTTCTACCTTATAATCTGCACCACTTAGTCGCCAGATTAAGTGAAATTATTCCTTATGGCGGCGCGGCCTCACTATTTCATGATAAGGAATAGCAAAACAATTTCTATATAATACTCTGACGCTATATTATTTGTATGGACGATGAAGCCCCCTTACTGTTAAAGGGAAAGAATAGCACTAGTTAAAAAAAAGGTTACAAGATTTCTAAGGTTTTCGGGATGAGACTAAGTTAAGTGCAAGCCGACGTTGGAAACATGTAGTAACTTTACTACATGTTTCCAATAATTTCGCACTGCATTTTTACTTAAAAATGCAGTGCGAAATTATAATTTTTATCATTTGCAAAAAGTCGTCTGGGCTGCCATCTCAAACGTCATTTTGTGTTAGTTAACAGTATTGTGTAGTCACAATACACATGCGAGTATTGTTATAGTACCTACAAAAAAAGAACATTCTGTTTAAATTAAATATAGTTAGCAAAATATTTGAAAAGACGTTTTCATTTCCGTTCTATCGAAGCTCTGTATTTAAATTTAATTAGAATTGTTTGCTTGCAGTTTGCAGCGTTTATTTGAACTGGTGACCACTCGGGCTCCGACGGTCATTGTAAAACGGTTCTGTTTTGTTGTCAACCAACCCTTTCCACTCACAAAGTCCGAATAACTACATCTGAACTCCTAATTAAGGTTACTTAAAGTATGTAGCATGTAGCTCACGCTAATATGCTTTCGAAGACTTAATTAATGTGAAAGAAATTAAACAATATAATATCGTCTTGGAACGACTCTTAGTAATTCTAAACCGATACTTTAGTTACGACGCCATGTTGAATATTTATTTATTGTATATCAACTTACAACCACTATGTTGCAGCATTAGGTAGTATGTAGAGATTTTATTTACTAGTGCATAGTGCATATTTGTACAAAGGCTACATAGCCTTCAAGCAAAATTTAAAAATAAATAAAAAATATTGTCAATAAAGTTGGTATGTGTTGCGCAGAAAGAGCTCACAGTGTTTTGAGGCCTGGCAGTTGGTTTTTGCTGGGAATTGGCTCTTAATAGTTTTGATGATCGTATCCGAAGCAGGTGGTGGCAAGTAACCATCTTCTCTATTGAAATTTGTGTGTTATTGAATTTAATAGCCTCACACATTATTCTAGGTATGAAACGATTCTTTTTCTTCAAAAACCAACTTCTTTTTATTTTAACTCTCACCCATTTTATCCCTACTAATATTATAAATGTGAATGTAAGTTTGTTTGTTACGCTTTCACGCGAAAACTACTCAATCGATCATCATGAAACTTTGTACACATATTCTTGGAGGTACCTATTAGAAGTAACATAGGATACTTTTTTATAAAAAGAATGAGGCATGTTCCCGAAGTGTTTCTTGCGCCGATTGTTCTCTTCAAACCACCACATGTAAAGAAGCGGTGGTAAATTAGATTAGGCTCCTATAGAATAAATAGTTATCATAAACAAAATTAATACTATATAATTAAAATGAACAAGTAGGCGGTAGGCTAAATAAAACTTTAATAATACTCATTGACGCTTGACGTCTTTGTCATAATAAAAGCGAAATAAATTTCCGCGCATAAAACCGTTAAAACGTACTTTTATTATGTATACTACTCGCAAAAATGTTATATAAATACAAACTAAAATGAAAGTATAAAATCTAGTACTAGACCGCGGTCAGTACTAGATAATAAAACTAATTTAATTTTAACTAATCACCGAGGAAACGTAGCCACCCTTCTGGCGCTTTACCCATAGAAGATGGTGATCTAGGATCAGTATGCTACTTATAGTCTCGAGGGACTATATATAAAAAACCTCAGAAGGGTGTAAGATAATAACAACGGCAACCGGTTACTATAGCTTTAATCAGTGAACCTTAAGGCTCAAATATGACGATCACACCTAACTGATGCACATTTTTAGAACAAATTTGACACTAAAATTCTATCACACTGTCCCGCAAAAAAAATACAGTTCAGGAAATTTAGTTCTAAAGAGGTTTTAATAGCTGTACTATATTACTGGCACTTAAGAAAGAGTCTGGAGTGTGAAAAAAGTTAATTCTAAATTTGAAACCTTTGTTTTTAAAAATAAGTGAATTTGTGACTTTTTCCCCACTTTTCCCGGGTTTGCGGTTAAAAGGTTATCAGGTCACTAAAACTTACTTATCGTTGTTTTTATTAGAATAATTTATGTCTGTCGCATAATCATGCCTTGTTGTGACTTAAAACAGATATCTTTGTGTCTATTGTAATGACAGAAAAAGCGATAAGAGCTAATAAAAATATAGCACTGCTGGAAGAGTGGTGTAGCCAATGTTACGTCTCACAGCGGTTAGACGTGAGTTGGTGACCGTCCAAAAAACCTGGAATCGATACCACGCGTCAGGTAACGTTCAGTGAAGACAAGGTTCTAGGAGAAAATATTGTTTACAAACATGAGACGAATGGAATCACTAGTGCAGTTACATAGACCTCAAAGGAAACCTTGAAGAGGTCAAGTTATCCTATGGTCTGTGAGGAGAAGGCTTTTAGTGCCTGATACCTACGTCAACAATCATCGTGGTTCCCTAAGTTACTCCGTAAACTCCGGATTCCTCGATTGAGGTTCGCTAGAAATTGCCTATCTTGAATAGTAACTGGAGTAGTGTTCTCTTCTCCGATGAGACTTGAATTTATCTGCATGGTGAGGACCGACGTAGGCTAGTGTTACGAAGACTAGGGGAACGCTATGCCAATGTGTCTTTTGAGGAAATCACCCCTTATCGCAGAGGGCCCGTAGAGGCTTATATGCAAGAGATCGGTATTCGTCGTTTGGATTGGCCGGCGCGGAGCCCCGACCTTAACCCCATTGTGTCGGGTGGTACCTCCTAAAAAGGCAAATACGATCTGTCCAACCACCTCCGCAAAACATCAGGGGGCTTAAACGTTTGACCTAGGTGGAGTGGGAAATTATTTCACAGGACACCATCAAAAGCCTGGCGGAAAGCATGTCCAGATGATTGCAGCGATGCTAGGAGAGATCATACTTTTTATTACTTAATGACGTTTTTATGAAAATACTCGTAGTCTTAATTTCATTATATCCATAAAATTGTTTTCTAAAAGGTTTTTAAATACAAGCTTTTGAGATCTTGGATATCATGCAGCAGCAGAGTGCTAGCCAAGACAAGTAAAACGAGCCGAAACGCGACGGGTCTATCTTATTTAGTGCAGGTGTTCCTATGGCCATCTTCCGACTCCATCATCAGATCAGCTTGATGGTAGCATAGTAATTGCATTTTCACGCGATATGTGTGCAAAATTTCAGCTCAATCGGAAACCGGGAAGTTGGTCAAATTTAACTTGCAAGGTTCCACCCGAACATACATACATAGGTACATTCATTGCAAGTTAAATAAAAGCTTGTAATAAAAATTTCATTTTTAATATTTAAATGCTGGAATCGGTGTTTTAGTCAATTTAAACAGAGAGCCGTGTTAAAAACTATATTCTCATTGATAATAAGAAATTTCTAATCATCCACGCTAATGACATATTAAAAATATTAATATTATCTATAGAAAAGCCAATGACTGTGGTGCCCGTTTTTTTACAAGGTTTTTTACAACCTAGTGTATAAATTACTATAATTAAAAAAATATTTTAATGTAGTATTTTATACACTCCTTCGCAAAAAAACGGGTTTAACGGGTTTATAAATAAATCGGACACAGTAAAAAATCTAGTGGTTCTGTCAACATGAAACGATAGCAAGTTCTTTATGGTATTGTCTACAATAAATTATAACCATAAAATACAATTATAACCTTGAGTTATAATCTACACACTTACCACATCATATTTGAAATAACTTCTGTTATTATATATAATTATGATAAATTATAGACAATTACTCCATACCAAATCACGTTAAAAATTGAATGAATAAATATACCAAAATTACTATTTAATTAAGGTAATAGTTAATTACATTATTCAAATATATTTTATTGTAAATATGTAGATATATGTATAGATATTCATTCAGTAAAAAAAAAGTAGTAACAAAAATAATTATTGATATTAAGAAAAGTTACTACGCAAAGTAATTAAATTGAATTTAATATATAGGTAGAATACAATATAAATAATTAAAGTTTACTTTTATTGTAAAGTCATTGCACTATTACAGAACAAATTTAATCAACAAAGAAACAAATAAGTAAGACGTAATGTTGCATGGCACTATATGGTACAATATACTGTGCCTCTAAAATTGTATGTAGCTATAATATCTATATAAACTGTGTCGTCAGTCATTTGCAGTCCACTGCTTGACGAAGGCCTTCCCAAGACGGCGCCACACATCCCTGTCCTCCAATTTCCTCATACAGACCCTAAAGGGCGACCTTGCATGCATAGGTCGTCGGTCCATCAGGCTGGAGGGCGCCCGACACTACGTTTACCGAGACGCCGTCTCCACTCCATGACTCGTTTGCTCCATCAGCAATCGGTTCTCCGACAGACTTGACCGGCCCACTGCCACTTCAACGTGCTAATTTTGCGAGCTATGTCGGTTGCCTTAATAAGGTAACTTTGATCTAGTTTATACCTTACCTAAGGTAAGGTATAAACTGGATCTTGCAAATGAAGATATATAATTGAATGTAAGTATTTAATACTTATATATCGTTCCCATCGTATCGTTCACAGGTTTATACCAAAGTTAAACTAATATTCATGTTGACTTATCATGATTATTATAAAGTTAATAGAGAACTTATTCAATCAGAATTCAGAACTGTTAGACTTTAATCAGATTTTCAATGTATATCTAAGCATATATGGTTAAAAGTTTTGTGTTAGTTGTGTGTTTTAGTAATATAGCCTTTGTTCAAAAGTTCACATCTATATTCTAATATCAGACCTATAAAAACGAGTATTTAAACGAATTTGACAGTCAAATTGAATTTTCGTTATCTTCCTTATTAATCAAGTTAATTAAATTTATATACAGGCGAGTTTCCAAGTAGGCCTTCAGGGCCAACTAAACTATAAGAAATAGCGAAGACAGGCAAGAAATCTAAAAAAAAAACTATCGTGTTCTCCTTCGTCTATATATGTAGTCTGTACCAGTTGTTTTTTTTATAATGGCTTCAATGTACAGACCCGGCATTTTTAAAATGTTATAATAATATAGACAGATTTATGAATAAACGTTCATCGCAATCAGTACATATTTAGACGAAAAGCAAACATGTAAACAAACCGACATTTACACAGTAGTATTTACGAAGTTTAGGATCACACACAGGATTTCCGCTAAGTGGTTAGATGTATAAAGACAGTACGAACTTATGCTTTTCGAAACGGCCATTGTTTATTGCGCAGGTCGTTGATCCACTGGGATAGGAAGCATTCTATTCTATACACACTCAACATACATACACTCAAGAACCTGTATACTCCATCGACTGCCATTTCAGTTTACTATTTTTTCAAGAAACCTTGGTTTTATGAATATCTTCATATTTGGTTGTACCTAAATAAACATTTGATATAACTGGCACTTTAGCCCTCTAAGGCTGGTGTGCACCGACTTTTAACCGACGGTTAACCAAAAATAATCACTGTTTTTTCGTACATTTTTGCCGATTATTTTATTTTAACCATCGGTTAAAAGTCCGTGCACACCAGCCTAAGTGGCTTTAAATGGATGGACTAATCCCACCGTCAGTGTATACTAATAGGAATGTAATTTAGGCCTTTACTTATTATTTAATTTTTACTTAGTCGGTTTGTCAAAGAGTTTTACACAAATACAATTAATTCTTAATTCCATTGAGCCACTATATTCTGAAAGGTGGAAGTGTATAGTTTCAATAGTGTCTAGTCTGTGTCTATTTTGTATCGAGTTAGGTAACTAACAAGTTTTAAAATTTTAAATAATTGTTAATAGGCTGGATGAGGAAGATCGGAGAACGGAGCCAGTATAATAATAAATTAAGAAATCGCCAAATTTATCTGATGATTGATTTTTACCAGTTTAACAGCTTTGGAGTTTTTACCAAATCTTAATATTAATTATCTTTAATATCTGTTACTAAGATCTATTTTAATAAAAATACAAGTTTTCTTGACCGTTCTACGCAGAGTTTAATAAATACCTTAATGTTTTAACTGTCATTCTATGAGTTATTCCAAATAATATGTATTTGTTTGCCGTAGACAATTTAAATAAAGGCAAATCCGTATATACCTGAGTGTATAGTATTATATTGCTGGGCTTTGTTCTCACACTTTAATGGAATGATTATTAATAATAATAAGTGGCCTTAAAAACTATGGCGATAAAAATAACATTTAAAATCGAAATAAATATTTTTAACATATTTGTCAATAAACGCATTTATGGACCCTATTGTGTGATGTGTAATTTTTAACTTTCAAACAATGTATACAGACTTATTAATGCATTTTTTGACCAATGTTTTGAAAAATATATAAGAATTTGAATAAGGAGTTTTACATTAACAAAGTAAATACGATGAATAATCAAACCCCATTGGACACGGTTTTGATCAATACATTTCTCACTTTGCTACCATATAGAAAATGAAACGAAAGATGTAGATCTAATTTTCACCACGTACACGTGGCGCCGTTTTCACATTAGAAACGTTAAATAATTTCGCAACTTTCCAACTGATATCAAAGAGTACATTATCAGGGTGTTCCATTAGTAGCTCAGAACGCCCGAACTGCTCCGTTAGCCGTTCCACAAGGCGACCGCGATCGTTGTGGTCGTGGCGAAAATGACACTAATGACGTCATCATTTTAGATCACACAACGCTCACAACGACCTATGTCAAGAGGTGTGTCGACTAGCCGTTCCACTTGGGTTTACGATTGTAACGCCGGGAAGCAAGTGGAACAAGAAAAATACAGACGTGAACGTGGTCGTTGTGAGTCCCTAATGGAACGGAGCCTATATATAAAGAACTGATATTTATTAGAATTGTTTTTAAACATTTTAAGGCTTAAAATTAATTGGAATGTAAATCAAACTAAATACAGATATTTATGTTTGTTTCATTACTTATTGTGCTATTTTCTCGCAAATGTGTTGAAAAATGTTATATGACAACTCATGTCGATGGTATATGCCTTTGACTTCGTCTTGGGCTTACATTCGCTTACCCGTTTGTAAAAACAAACTTACCGAATTGGTATCATAAATAATTATTAAAACTACTAACAGTTTCTTGCGATTGGAACTTATATTATATATACTATACTTACTTATAATATGATATTTAAGGCCCTGTCCCTATTAGACGAACAGTGAGTGTCTGTTTGCTTCCAGATTACCTCCCTGTAATTTTTAAATGTAGTGTCCATACAGCGCGTAATGTACGCAATTTGTGGCGTTTTGCTTGACGACTCAATCAGTTAAAGCCAATCAGCCGGATTGGCAGCGAACGATACGCGGGTCGGCGGTGCAGTTCGCTCACTTCGCTAGGGCACTGTGCGGCTTCGAGGGTTATTTCTTTTAATTTTTTTATTGCAGGAGTTCAGCTGACTGACAGACAGCCCAGTTGGTGGAATTTATTTATTGACATTTGCAACAAAAACGTGCACAAATGCGCTGCTGCTCTCTTAACCTGACCAGGGGTGGTCGCCATCCAGGCGAGCAAAAACCCTACCACCTGGCTGTGGGTTGCCGCAGGAAATTGTATTCTTTCTGAATTCCTGCATGGTTCGCAAACATTTCGCAGCTAATACGCCACAGTTAAGGCGTGAAAACATCAAACAAATACGCTTACATTCGCATTTATATTATTAATTAGGATAACAGCTAGTAAATGCATTTTTGTTGACTGTTCGGCTGAGCCTGGGATAAAGGGCTACTTTAAAACCGTTTGTTTGAAGTTTAGATTATTATAATTATTCTCACACTTTAATATTTAAAAACAATACTATTAATAATACTTGTGAGTCAATTCAACTGAGATACTTGTTTTCATCAAACGTCACCCCCTTGCAGCCCCCTTGATTTCGTCGTTTATAACGAGTCAAATACCATATTAATTACCGTTTAAACAAGAACTAAAGTTATCATATTTGTGATTTTTTTTATAAAATGATAGGAAACACTTTAAAAGCGCGCTTTTTTAGGTAAATTGTTATAGAATTTTCGTAAAATGTGTCAAATATTCCATTTGATACTGACTAAATAAATCGTGCTAAGCCACATATAAAAAGAAGTTTAACAAAAGGCGACCTTAACTCAATAGTATTAATCATCTGAAATATTTTTGGACCGTGACAAATGCGCAAAATGCCTAACTTCATTATACGAGTAATGAACTTTCGAGGCCTTTAAAAGGAGCACTTTACTATTTTTTATAAATGAAATTCATTTTGTAGTTTTTCTGGTTGGCCTTCTATTTATAATGTGACGCGTTCAACACGTTTTAAATATCAAATGGAAATGAGGGCTTAACTCTCAAACGTCTTTCGCCATTCGTTTTTGTTTTAGAAATTATGCTTGTTTTTTATATATTTAGGTGCATTTTCCATTGTCCGTTACATTTAATGTATATTTGTGTTCAATAAACTTTATTATTGTTGTTATAAAGAAATCTTTGTTCTTTCTTCTATCTACATTTTCATTGAGTCTTGGGCTGATGAAAGACGTCTCAGAATAAGGCCTCTAAGATACTTTGCTGCTTTGACATGGATTGATGTTCTATATACCACTCCACCTCTCCTATAATGGGAGGCCCGAGCCCAGCAGTGGGACATTTATGGGCAGATAATACTTATAATACCAGTACCACTCCAACGTAACCAGGATGACGCTAAAAATCTCGGAATAAACTTCTTCGTAATCTTGGTTTTTTAAATCGCCTCCAGACATACCGCAGAGAGTTTACTTCGTATTAAGTGATTCCCGTCACCAATGGAGATAATATTAACTACAGAGAAAACCGTCGAAAACTTGAGGATGTATTTATATGCTGTTTTGGAAGATCGGCTAATCGTTCCTCTTCATTTACTTGCATTCATTTACCTTTCTGATTTGGATTACTGTTTCTAGCTGCATTCTATCACAGCTCTATGAAACAGTACACAGGCTTTTTTTAAAGAATTACTGAATTCTTTCGAAGCATCATGATGCCGCTTAGAGTCCATACCGGAAAAAAGTCCCACACACGTGGCACTCCAATCGCCGGACTTAATCCTGCTTGAGTTTAGTAATTACTGAATAATAAATGCAAAATGTTCCATAATTAAAGCTGTAAATTTATTTTCTGGCTACTTTACGAATAAAATTCCATCAAATAGCGGAGCTGCCTTTTAGCTCCTTTATTGTCCTTGGGACTACTTTTTATGGCGTGGACTCTACTTATGCGCTGATGTCCGTAAGCGACGAAAACGTATTAGCGTGGAAAAGTCTTAGTCATGGAAAAGGTGGGCGGCTGTCAGGATGCTGTTATAAACCAGTAATAAAAATAATAGTTTTAATACCTACATATACAATAATTCCTAATGCTATTCATGTTATTATAAGTTCATGTATTTTGTGTATATGAATGTATATATAAATTTATATTGTTTTGTACTTACATGTACTATGTTTATTTATCATTCATAATTATTAATTAATTACACCACCGAATTAAAAATTATCATGGGTTCCCTGGAAGAGATCGCTTCTTAGATAAACAGAAGTATCACGTATCACAGGCATAAGGCCTGTGATACGTGATTATCATGCTTGTTTATCTATGCTTTGGTATACAATAAAGAATTATCTACAATATCATATGGCAAGTATTTAATATGTTAGGATTATAACCGTCGTACACTTTATATTCTGACCTGAGACAAAAGCCTATTTAGGCTTGCTTAGAGCTCCATTTAGTGCATTCTCCGTGATGTCTGTGTACTCGACACCGACAGATAAAAATAAAACGGCAATGCTGATATCCCTCAAACATATTTTGTAGCATTATCGTAAACTTCCGTAGATAATAAACATTAATATTAATTACATAAAAATATATTTAATCCTATTTGATAATACTATTTTTAATTTCCAAATGTCTATTTATATTTATATTATATTATTTACATTTACCTTTTATTTGTGGTATACAACAATAATGACTTTATTTGTGTAAAATGTTCTGTAAACGATGTCAATAACTTAATATCACGAAGGTTACCGAGACTGTATAATAATATAGAAATATACTCGTACCGGCATCGATAGGTTACCACAGGGAGTCTTCGCTGCTGTATTCGCTGTGAATAATACTCGCAGCGATAATTCATTGCATGCCTGTCACAGACAGCGAGTTCTACATGAGAATTTCGACAGTCAGTTTGAGCCTTCAATAACAAATACGTCTTCTATTCATCGCATACGTCTAAAACAATGTATTTGGTTAGTATATGTAGAGTTAAACCGAATTAAGCTCACAAGAAGCGAAACTAAAATGGATTGAACGCAGAGAACTGTTTGGGGCTTCTAATATCCTTCTGAAGGATTGAGTACAGAGGAACCAGTAGATTGCATAAACATTCTACGTATAACTGAAGCTAAAAAGAATGACTACTTGCAACGAGTACTGCTTGTTACACGCAACGATCTATCGCTGTGAGTGCGCTTTCGCCGAGAGGAACATTGAACATATTCAATTGAAATCGCTACGAATTCAATGGCGAATGAATCTATTCGTAGCGAATAGTGTATCACAGTTGTTGCGAGTGTTTAATCATAACGAGTATTCGCTGTGTTTGACCGAGGCTTTAGGTCCCTGTTGCCATAAGAGGTCGAAGTGAAGTCGAAACGTTACAAATTATCCTTGGTATTTACTGATCAATAATTTATAAAATATAAAAAACCTATATATACATACAAATATAACGTAGTTTTTTCTGTAATTTTTCTACAGTTAAAATTAAGAATAATCACAAATTCCTCCAAATTTTTAAATTGAAACTATTGTACTCCTTAAAGTTTTATCAAACAGAATGAAAAAAATATCTACACATTTATGAAAGAACACGATAAATAATTTGGCTTTATGTTTTGTAAAATTTTACTATTATTTTATTTAAAACTAGCTGACCCGTGCCATCTTCCGCACCGCATCAGAAAAAAATAAACAATACTTTAATGTAAATCACAACAAAATATACCCTATGTCACTCCGGAATAGTTATAGCCTTTCGCTGGTGAAAGAATTTTCAAAATCGGTTTAGTAGATCCAGAGATTACCCCCTACAACGTCACAAACTCACAAACTTTACCTATTTATACTATTAGTATACGTAGATAAAATAATAACGATCGCTCAAGTGATAAGCCGTCCACTATTTTACCAGGAAAGTATTGTAAACATCCGGTTTTGCATTTGTTCATCCTGTTGAAGAATAAACTGTTAATAATATTTTATATTTATGTATATGCACTATAAGTATGGAAGAAACCTTATACACATTTCTGTCGTACTACTCTTTCCCACCCATCTTTGCTTGTTTAGAAGCTTTGATTATATAAGCTTAAGTTTGGAAGTTAATGTTTAGTCGGATGGCATCCCTGACGATCTGCCAGTAACAAAAGTTTCTTTGATAAAACCAAGAGCGCATTCTTCTTATAGCTCACAACGTCCAAAATGTTCTATAAGCCGTTCCACATAGCGATCATGGTCGCCGGGAAAAGTCACTAATTACGTCGTGATTTTCGTTCACAACGACCCATGTCGAGAGGTGGGTCGAATAATCTGTTCCACCTTAAGTTTACCATTGCAACGCCCGCAAGTAAAAATTGCGGTCGTGAGCGTAGTCGTCCTGAATCTCACGTGGAACGTAGCCCAAATATACTCTGTGGATAAAAGTTAGGTCGCGGGTACAGCTATTAGGATACGTTCCATCAAAGACTCACAACGACCACGTTCACGATCTCTCCCGTTCCACTTGCTTGCCGACGGCAATATCGTAAACTCAAGTGGGACGGTTATTCGACATGGGTTGTTGTGAGCGCTGCGTGAGCGAAAATTATGACGTCATTAGTGACGTTTTCGACACGGCCATACACGGTCACCTAGTGAAACGGCAGATGGAGCATTTTGGGCGTTGTGAGATACTAAAGGCACGCGCTCTTTGAATTAAAGACTCAAAAGAATTTTACGTGGAAACGCGTGTATGGCGATTGCAAACAGTGCTTCTATCATATTAACGTACTGTATGGATACCTAACATGATGTGCCCATTTTTACATTTCATTGGGTATATTTAAATAAAAAAGAATATTTCTATGTAACAGGTAAGTGTACCTACTTGCATATAACGTACTTGGCTGCGCGTAAGCATATTTCAACACTTTATTTTATGTTAACCTTCTTCTGTAGATGTATTTATTTTATAATATTACATTTGATTACGTTAGCATTTGACAATACGTGACCAAATTTAAATTCTTTTGTATCAAATGCTTAAGTAAGCTGAAAACATGTTTAATTTTTATGAGTGATTCATAGAATTAACTCATATTTATAACAAATGTACCTAAATAATAATCTCAAAGGAACGAATAAAGTAATATAGATGGAGCCTACTTGAACAAAAGCGTCAAATGAAGTGAAGTATATTTTACTAACTTTTATGCGTAATCTAATGTAGTATACACATGGTTTGCGTTTGTGCGTTTTATAATACCGTATCCATTGGAATTTATTCCAGCTTCATCTCTATTAAATTCGATTATTTAATAGGCAGGCTCGCAGGGTACTGCGACGAGATTGGCTTTCTATTCCAAAATTGGATTCTTATTCCAAAATCGGCTTCCTTTAAACGGCTTCATTCAGAGAGCTCGAGAGTCTGTCTACCTATTTTGTTTGTTTTAGTTAATAATACATACAATTTTACTGCTTCTAAATTGTTTTTACATTTAATAACGTAACACGTGCCTGTATATAGCCTTGATTAAATAATATTTTTTGCAAATCAAAACGAAAAATTTGCATTTACTAGTATTTGTTACAGTAAATTCTAATTAACTATTTGCTGACACAAGATAACAATAAACTTATTGATTAATGATTAATTTATCAAAACTGCATGTTAGCAATAACAGACAATTACAGCATAAAAATAGTTAGAATTAACAAAAGTGTTTATACATCAAATTTGGTCAATGATTCGTGTTATATTTCTTCAAGTAGATATAAAATTCATAATATATATTTAAATTATAATTCCAGGACAAACCCGAAGCTTAAAATGATAATCCACATAAATTAAAAAGTTTTTTCGAATGTGTAGAAATTTACAGCATTAGATACGCATCATTTGCTTCTAATGTATGCAGAAGTTTTGACAAGCAACACAGTGTGTAAACTCTAGTAATTTAATAATAATTATCTGTATCTGTATATCTATTTATTAATTGTCTCGTTTTAAGTTTATGGTCTAATACTATTATATTTTTCATTTATTCATTCCAAGTTTGGTGGTAGCGATACGAAAATAATTCCAACAAAGAATTTCTTATATAAGTCTCAACACTTAAATTACCAATTTTATTACAATGTTAGACTTATTGTACAGTATAAGTCACATACTTCTACAAAGAATAATCAAATAGGTACAACCGTTAAATGTAGCGCGTCAAGTTTATTTTTAAATACACGAAAGAGATAATAATGTTATAAAACAAAAATTGCAACTTACCGCAGTTTAATATGCTTGTGCAAACACAGTTCTTTAATAAAATTATTAATATATTTGTTTTTTAACACTGCATCTGGTTGTTTGTAAACAATGTTGTGTTACCGCCTGCGCGTGCGCACGTATTACGTTGTATAGTTGATTTTAAGAATCCGGTCCACTGTAACACGCTCGTGATAGGACTGACAACTAAGAACGGTGAAACCAGTCTAACAATAAATTAATAAACTAGCCGCATTCACACTATGTTTTTGTACTCCGACAATACTGTGTTATTTACATTGTTTTATTTACATATCATCTAAACATTAATTACCTCCGAGTTTCTTAAGCTATATTCAATATGTATCTTTGTAGAATAAATTTTTATATGTCATCGTCGGTCTGTTTTTGTCTAGTCTCCTTTCGCAGGTCGTTGTACCGCAAGGAGCGTGATACTACGTTTCTCGGACACGGTCTCCACTTGATATATAACTCAATTTTCTGGATGATAAAACCTTCACTGTTACTTTGGCTGGCTAATTCAAAAAGCTATTTCAGTGGCTTTGGAATTCTCAGAGCATGATTATTTCCATAGCCAGCTACACGCTTGGTAAACAGACATACGCAAGCATAGCGGTTGTGTCAAGTGTATTCATCAATATCCTAGTCGTGGGAACGTTTGGAGTTAGGAGTTGAAGACTTCATAATCTATTACTTGATTGAAAGATCCATTATAACTTGTGCTGCAGCCTCTGCTCTCTCTCTTTTTACCCCAGTACTATTGGATATCTTAGTTGATATACCAACTAAGGCGTCAAACAGACGAGTAGCACTTTGCTGTCAACAGAATCAACTTCAGCTATCGACAAAAGCAACTGCTGCAGTATTCAACAGGCTGACTGGTGCCCACCATGTCGACAGTATTATTGTAGTGCGCCGTGAACGTTATTGTAGCAGGGAGACAGACACAGACAGTAAGAAAATGAATTTCGAGAAAGAAAGACTGTTGCTTCTTCTGCTCCGTAGACGTAAACGTAAATAAAGACGAAATCGTTCATCGTATTTAAAGTCGACTGACAAGGCAGCGCGCGTGCTGCACTCATACCGCAGCTGCCACCATTGGTCGGCGTTTGCTGTCCACGTGTCGACGGCAAACGTCGTCAGCTGCAGTTGCCTCTGTTGACAGCAAAGTGCTGCTCGTCTGTACGACGCCTTACATTCAAATATTAATTAAGGTTAATGTGTAGCATGACATTGATAAGATTCACTGATGTTGTAAATTAAAGACCAACGCTAACCATCTTCATTATATGAAAATAATAGGATATGCCCGCGGCCATCATCCACGCCTGACTTGAAATTCCCGCCGGATCGCCGGGTCACAACATTTAAAAAAGAATGGGAGCTATCGTTTTAGTGAAAACTGTCGGAGTAAAATTTTATACACCCGAACAACTTCCAGTCGCTCCTGGGAAAATTCTCACGGGGTTCCCGAGGTAACAAGTAACGCGAATTTAAGTCTAAGAATTTTCTCTCGATCAGCTAAAACCGGATCGAAATCTGCACAGAAGTTTTTACATGAATCTCGAACAAATGAATAAGCCGATAAATAGACAACAAATCTAAAAACATTGCATCGTGTTCTCCATCGTTTATATAGTCTATTCCAGTTGTTTTTTAATAGCTTCAATACACAGACACGGTATGTTAGAATCTTGTAATATCTGCTACCTTTTAATTCAAATTCAAGTTTTTATTCAAAATAAGTTCCACTGGAGAACACTTTTTGAAGGTCATACATATAGGTTAAAATTTAATTGTACTGCCTAGTCTATGTACACCGCTTTGCAACGTGTTATTGCTGTTAAGGAGAAGAAGCGGCAAGAAACTCCCCAACAACACGTCTAGCTAAAACTTGTTTTTCTTCATATTTGTTGTTCTATTTATATTTAAGTTCTTTTTTTAAAGTTTTGTACAGAATTATGTATTCTAAATGTATGTATTATAAATATAAAGACAACGTACTTTTTTTTGCAAGATATCTCCATATATTCCTTACAAGTACGGCAAGATAAAAACGTTATACTCGTACATAACATAGTATAAGAGGATGGAGCGACCTGCTATTAAGTAAATGAATTATTGTCATTTAAATAATATTCTTCAATAGTGTAGTATCCGTTTTTTAGCAAGATACTTTTATATTTAAATTAAATAGAGAATCAAATCTTTAATACAGAGACGTCGTTACCCAGAAAACTTTTGGATCCACTAAGAAGAGAAGATAGTAGCTGTAATTTTTTTATCAACACGAATACAGAAAATATCGTGACCGACTCCAACTTAATTAGATAGATAACACCTCTTCCTTGCCACGCTTATGTAGAACAGGTAGAAGAATATTGAATTTGAAGAAAGTATATAAGGCAATCACTCCTTCAGCGACAGCCTAGCTGTCTTACATTTGGCTAATTATCATTGGAGGAATAGTATAAAGGCTGATCTGTGCGAACATTAACTCTGCATCTATTATCAAGATACTGCTTAGAACATCTAAGATGGCATGCTTTCGAGTCGGATACCCACATGGGCAGCCAGAACCAACGGAGTTATTTAGTACTACCTTTTGAAACAGAAATAAGTTCTAATCTTATTAAAATAAAGGTAAAACTAGAAGAATAATATTTCATAGTATCACAGGGCGATAAACGAAATAGGAAGTTTCTTTTGTTAGTTTTGTTGGGTTCATAACCGGTTCCTATAATTACCTAACTATGCCTGTACATTTTAGAACTATCGATATGGTTCACTGGCAACCTTGTGATTCGTACTTTACACAATTTGTAAAGGATTTTAGGAATTTAACACTGACTAATTTTACAACATAAAAATATTAAACTGAAAATCATGTACGTATGTACATTGAGAAGATACTGTTTTAGTAAATTACTATTATATTACCCGTGTAAAATTCATTTTTTTTCCAACCAACTTTGACGACGATCATTTTTAGAGGTCGTTCAATTAAATAATTATTAACAATTTAGGTTTAATTTCAAAGTATAATATATTATATATAGGTATATTGTTCACCGCTTTGCAGTGCGTTAACCTATTTATAAATGTAATAAGCTAAACTCACATTATACATTATATTTCATTTTTTTATCGATTTCAAAAAGGAGGATTCGTCTAAAATCTTATTTCAGATTTCTTAAGGTTCTTCCATAATATGTTTATTTTTTTCAGAATTTTCTATTCCTTAATTCAAAAGTTATGGTACGGACCACTATCTCGGCCTTAAGGAGCATATATATCTCTTTAACCATTGACATATTAATAAAATCATTAATAAGCATTGTTAAAATTTCTATCAAAAATTGTTTACCAATAAGCCAAAAGACTCTGCTGTACATTCAGAAAACAAAATCTACATTCAGTTACATGCTAATACGGTGGCCACCCCTAATTTTTTGCTTTTCTTCTTTAACACACAACATTGTGTAGAAGCACATAAATCATATTTTGCCAAGTTTTATGTATTTAGAAAAGACTGAAATATAGGTACATAGATATGACGTGGATCCGACGATTTAATTACGGTTCCGTTTTTACGAAAGTAGCAACATAACCCTAGAAAATATGTGTCATTATGAATAAAACAGTGAGGTTAATAGAGCTACATTCGCCGATTTTTCTTCGTCTTCTTGACGTCTCATAGATAAAAAATATTTGTTAATAGAGGTCATATAACAACCGCAATAAAAAGTGGGGCTGCGATAAAGGTGTTGATAACAAGAATTACAAAATGTCACGAAGGTTAAACGGCTTTATAAGCAGACAGTAACCTCATAAATAATGTTGCAGATCCATACGCTTTAGAAAAGGTGTTTATTTGTAGATTGTGTAAAGGATGACACGATGTTTTGTGAGATGTCACTAGATATTTGTGGCAGGATATGTCGTACCCCTAAATTATTATAAAAAGATAAATTAAAAGAAAAACATTTTCGAAAAGAATAAGCGTTCTGGCCATAAGTACCGGTTTCTACGTCTTACTATTCTCTAACTTGCCTTACTGTCGGTTATATTTTGATATTATTTGTATTGAGATTACTATATCAAATTCTAACTGATGGTAAGGCAAATGAGCGGTTAGCTAGATATAATCGGAATAAAAACGCACTAGCAACCAATAGATAACTATTACCCTGGAAGAAGAATCTATTACTACTTAGCGTTATTCAGATAAAAACCACTTGTATCTATCTAAATATTTATGTAAGGCTTTGGTAATGCATTCCACAGCCCTACAGATTATGGGATGCATTACTAATGAGCATCAGAAGTGCAAAGTCATTTACATCTTTTAATAAACTGCTCAAAGATCACTATCTAAACAGTAATTTATATATGTATATGTAACTCTATGTACATATAAATATGTATGTATATTGTTATTTTCTATTAATACGAGGGTGACACTGAAAGTTCTTAGAAAATCAAAAACTAAGCAAAAAGTTATTATTTTTATTATATCTTTCAAAATAGTTTCCATTCACATCAATACATCGCTGCATTCAATAGAACCACCGATAAAAGCACTTTGCCTACTCGTCCTTAGGGGTCTCTTCGATGGCCTTCTGGAACGCAGCCACTGCTTCCTTGGCGTCCATAAAATGTTTTCATCGAAGTATTTCTTTTATTTTCAGGAATAAATAAAAATCGCAAGGTGCGCGGTCGGGGCTATATGGCAGGTGACTCAGCAATTCCACGTCTGACGACGCCAAATAGTCCATCGTTCGCCCAGCGGTGTGCGAGGATGCGTTGTCGTGGTGAAGGAGGATCTTACTGCCAGGTCGTTTCTTTCGAACTTTTTCCAAGACAAGTGGCAAACATTTGTTATTAGTATACCACTCTGCTATAATGACCGGTCCTTCCGAAGAATGAGGTCACCATCTTTTTTCCTACACTTTGACCTCTCTTCAATTTAGTTGGCAACTCCTTGGAAGGAAACACCCACTGAGCAGATTGTCTTTTGGTTTCCGGATCATAGCAATAAATCCAGCTTTCGTCACCCGTAAGTGTGTCGAACACAGCTTTTGAGTCACCGCCGTTAAATATTTGTCTCAGTTTACGGCACCAATCAACGCGATGGAATTTTTGGACCTCGGTCAAATAATGAAGTATCCACCGGGCACAAAGCTTTCTAACGGCTGAATGTTTTTGGAGGATTTTGTGCACTTGCAAGAGTCATACCGATGCCTAAGCTTGTCTGAATCTGCTGATAGGTTATTCTTGGATCAGTCTCTATCTTACGCCGCACAACACTGATGTTATCTTCAGTCGTCGCCATAGAAGGTCGTCCCTCACGCAGAGCATCGTTGAGATTGGTGCGACCACGTTTAAACTCATTAAACCAGTTATAAACAGTGGCCCGAGAAGAGGCTTCATCGTGAAAGGCCAATCGAAGTCTGTCATAATATTCTTGTTGACTTAAATGACACCGAAAGTCATAAAAAATCATAGTACGAAAATTTTCTCGCGTTAAATTCATACTGGCGTGACACACAATTTTCAATTTGCCGCCAAATCGTAAAACAAATGACAAAATAATGAAATTAGTACTCAATAATATTAGCAAAGAGTTCTATTTTCAAAACTTATTTTTTATTATATTTCTTAAAAGTGGTTAGCTCTAAAAACTATCAGTGTCGCTCTCGTATATGTATGTATGATTGTATATATTTAAACAATGCGCACTAAATACCGACCTACTATTAAAAAACTGATATACTCTCCAGGGTGTGTGGAATAAATCGCTGTTGGCGATAAGACCACCCATTATATTACTTAAATGATTGTTAACTATTTTCTTTTTAACCGACTTCAAAAAAGGAGGAGGTTCTCAATTTGTCGGGATTTTTTTTATGTATGTTCACCGATTACTCCGAGATTTATGATCCGCTTTACGTGATCCTTTTTTTCGACGCGGAATAGCTGCCACTTGGTCCCCTAAAAGTTTGACATAGTTTGGCCCTGTAGTTTTCATTTTATGAACATTTTTTATCTTTAAATTTCAGTGGTGTACGAATTCGAGTTAAAAAGAGAGACGCGAGTGGATTCACGTGACAAAGATCTACTACAGTTTTATCAAATAATATACGTTCACTAGCCAAATAAGTATAATTTTGAATTCTAAAATCTGCTTAGAAAATTAATAATTAGGTGTAACTTGCATAATTATTCGGTGTATTTAATGTCGCAATAGTTCATTACACGTATGTCAATGGTCACGTAGCTTGCTGATGTTTGTTGGTCACCAGCCTATTCAAACAATTAACCATGATATTTGTTATTAACGTTTTATGTAACAGACAATATAAATGTTAATTAGAATAATGTTAAAATATTTAGTAGTTGCTGTGACTAATCTAGTCACAGCAACTACTAAATATTATGCAAATCTCTTTTTACAGTTCTACGGAAAGAAGGCAAATGTTCTGTGGCCGAACGTTTGCATAATGGACGATTTTATTAAAACTTATAATGTAGAAGAACCTGTGGCTCCGTCTCGTTATTTAAAATTTAGGACCTGGTCAGTTACTTTTTTATCTTGGTTGTCGTTACTAGTTAATCTCGACTATATTCAAATACAGCTTTGAGGAACAGATGTTTGGTATGTGCGCGTATCTATTTATAACCTATGTTATGAAACATTTTATAAGTAAACGAGGATATACCCACTACTTAGTTCACGCTTGACTTCACATTCATGCGGAATTCCCGGGACACAAAGTATCTCAGCATTTAAAAAAGGATGTAAGCTATCGTTTTTTGGAAATTATGTCGGAATAAGCTAATTTTTATGCATCTGAACAACTTTAAATCATTCCCCGATTTTTCCGATTCCCGGGATAGAAAATACTTTATTACATTAAATCTCTTATCAATCAGTAGAAAAATTCGATTTTTTTTATCTGGCCATTTTAAAGCATTCCCAGAAAAAATTCGCGGTGTAATTGTATTATGTACCTATGTGCGCAGAGTTTAACTCTTGTAGACCCAGTCGTTTTTCTGTGTATCCCGAACAAACAGACGAGAAATATCAAACATTTTTATACTGATCGATGCCAAATTTAATTTAATAAAATATGTGAGATATTTTTTATCACGGGAATCCTGAAGGATTTGTGCCCTGGAGCGGTTTGAAGTTGGTCGGATGCATAAAAATTACTCCGACACAGTTTCCACTAAAACGATAGCTTACATTATTTTTAAATGCTGAGATATTTTATGTCCTGGGAATTAAAAGTCAAGCGTAAACGATGTCGCAGGCATATCCTAGTCTCGTAATATATCTATACTTATGTATTTGCGCCAACAGAAGTGACTGAATATGAAGCCAATAATTCTATGATTATTTGGTTTCAGTATATATACCTACCGAGTATGATGTCGAATTTTGTACAATTTCCTAATATATTTTTTTAATAAATGATTTGCAAGTCCCAAATCACTGTTAGTTGGGAACATGCCCAAAACGCTGGCCGTGTTCCCACGTTAGATGGCAACGCTAATGCGTTGCCCCAGGCACAGGCCAGATGTGTTGAGTGCTAAATATTTTATCTTATATCCATTGATGAATTATATATAGTAAAGACTAAATATACGCTTATATCAATAAAAGAGATAGATGATAGATGACATACTCAAATTTGTTAATTTAAAATTAAATTGTGAATGATTGTTTAAATTTGGATTTGACATTCTAATTCTCAAAACCTTTTTAAAGATCTCTTTATTTCTACATGTTTTAAATTTAAATTAATAAATTGGCTAAAGCGCGCTTGCTGTGATCACAGTTCAATGTTTTTAGGTTAATTTACGTACAGCGTTACCAGTTTAAAAGAAAGTTCTTTGGTTTCTACCCTTTTGACAATTATTACGATTATGTTTATTGTATAATCATAGAATAAGCCATGTCATAAAAAAATATGCAAATATTATTAGCTTAGGAATCGGTATGAGTCAAGTTCGCAAAATCCTCAACAAACATTTAGCCGTTAGGAAGCTTTGTGCCCGGTGGAAACCTCATTATTTAATCGAGGCCCAAAAACTCCGTGATGTTGATTGCTGCCGTGAAATGATACAAAGATTTAACGGAGGTGACTCAAAAGCTGTGTTCGACGTACTTACGGGTGACGAAAGCTGGATTTGTTGCCATGATCCGGAAACCAAAAGATAATCTGCTCAGCGGGTGTTTCCTTTCGAGGAGTTGCCAACTAAATTAAAGAGAGGTCGAAGTGTAGGAAAAAAGATGATGACCTCATTCTTCGGAAGGACCGGTCAGTATACGACAATTGTTTTAGAAGATCAAAAGTCAGTTACTGCAGGGTGGTATACTAACAAATATTTGCCACTTGTCTTGGAAAAAGTTCGAAAGAAACGACCTCGCAGTAGGATTCTCCTTCACCACGACAACGCCTCCTCGCACACCGCCGGGCGAACGATCGACTATTTGGTGTCGTCATACGTGGAATTGTTGCACCATGCGATTTTTATTTATTCCCAAATATAAAAAAAAACTTCGAGGAAAACATTTTATGGACGCCAAGGAAGCAGTGGCTGCGTTCCAGAAGGCCATCGAAGACAACCCTAAGGACGAGTGGGCAAAGTGCTTTTCTCGGTTGTTCTATCGAATGCAGCGATATATTGATATGAATGAAAACTATTTTGAAAATATATAATAAAAATAATAACTTGCTAGTTGGCTCAGTTTTTGATTTTCTAAGAACTTTCAGTGTCACCCTCGTATGTGGTTTATATTATTTACCTTGTTGGCAAAATTTGAGTCTTGAGGATTATCGTCCCTTTTTGAAAAGCTCTTCAGATATAAAAGCAGACCTCGGATTTTATGCATACCTTGATTCATAGAATTGATAGGAAAATAAATTATTATTATCTTCATGTCTCGAAGCTCACGTAGACAATTTAAGTTACTTTACGATAAACCAAATTTAACTTTTAATGAAATCGCATTTTGTTAATAAAGTTATCCAAATTATGAAAATGGCCAATTTATTTGTAACACTAAAAGCATATAATTGGATATCTATGAATTAATATAAATATTGAAAGATGATAATTATATTTTCTTATCTTCTGTCCTTCTATATCGCCAGATTAGTTGAGGATTTCCTTTATTACCTGGAACAGATCGTTTTAGCGGTAAGGCCGCCTATTGTGTTGACAAAAATATTATACGAGTATTATAAATATGCCTAAGTATTTGTTTTGGTAATTGTATATTTTGGTGAGCAAGAGTGTTATACCGTTACACTTTTGTTTATTCTATTTATATTTTATTTACGTGTGTGGGCTTCCTTAAGATGATGGGAGATGTCTCTCATTCATTTTGTTTTAAAAGCGAACCATTGAGCTGGTATGTTTCACCTCTATAGACTTCGCATAGTTATTCTATCTCTCAAATATTGATGAATATTTAAGTTTTAAAATAAATTTAAACCTCAGCCAAATTGGCGTTATGGCTAACGTTAAATAATGGATTTTAGGTTACTTGAAGATTTTTCAACACAATCACACAATTATTTTATAGAAACTAGAAAATAAAATATCTTACAACCTTGTCTATTTCTGACAAAAAATATGTATTTTCAAAATAAAACTACCTAGAAAAACACCATTGTCTAAATTCCCGACAATTCTTAAAACGAAGATGTAAAATAAAATGCAAAGATTACTTTATCTTGCCTGATTTACTTTTAAACGAATACTAAACTGAATTATGTAATGAATCCCAATCATAATTCCCAGGTTACTTCATTTTACTGACTACTTAACGACGGTTATCAAAGATTATGACTTTTGGTGATCGAAGCATTTTTACTGAAATGAAAAGCGATTAAAATCCCACTGATTAAATGGAAAGGAATTTTCAAATACTCACTAATATAAGAAGAGAGAATAAGTCGCTGTTTGCTTAGCAAATATATTGTTAGTACGATAAAATTCATCAAACTAAACAAATCGGTTGCTAAATTATGAGAGAAAGTGAACTAATAAATAAAATCGCAATATCTGTCTCCGGTTATGGAGCCCGGTTTTAAAGAGAGAAAAGTGGTTGATTTTGGAGAATGGCTTAGTTATATTGACCTGTTTAATATACTGGTCTAAGTCGTAGGCAGTGTAGCAGTGTAAGGCAGCCTAAAATACTACACTATTTTTTTACGCTATATCTGCCTAATAAGACCTAAATCTTTAACCCTGACACAGAATAAGCCATAGTATGAAAGGCTCGCTTTAAGACCCCTTATTTCGATATAAATACATACATACATTATATATTTATATTTTTTAAAGCCGTTTCCCATTGGGTAGACAGAGCCCATGGAATCACACCTACTACGATCTTGACAAACACTTCTCGCTTTATCAACTTTCGTTAATCATTCATACATAGGTATATACATGACGTATTCGACACAAATGACCACTTTTTATGAGTGAAAGCTGTTATTTAAGACTAATTTACATGAATTAAATAATTTGCTAATAATTCATTTTCAGCACTTGGAGAGACATCGACCTACTTATTTCTTAACTAAAAAAAATATTTCTAAACGATGAGAAGGCCTTATTAACCTCACCCTAAGTGCTTACCTGTGTAGTAAATCAAGCTTACGATGTTAAATAAGTTATAAATGACTATTTTAGAATTTTGTGTTCCCATTCATACTCTTATAGTTTTATAAATATAAATAGGACTTTTTGCTTGAATTTTAAAATCAGCATAGTGATTATCTAAAATTTTAAATTATTTAACCTAACAATTGCGATGGTGACTTTGTTTTAATTTTAAAAGGTACTGATACTTACAACAGTAATTAATAACTAGAGAATACCCCGTGGCCGCGCCGCGTGTCAAACCCTGTCTTTATTTGACTTACACAAGAACTTACATACATACATAACTTCACGCCAGGTCCCTTGCGGGGTAGGCACGAACAACAGAGCGCCATACAGGTTTATTCTTACACACCTCACTTGCTTCTTTGACATTCATAGTTCTTGTCATGCACGCTCGTATGTTCTTAAGGCTCCTGACATCACTTTCTGCTAATACATGATCAATTTCATCATGGAAAGTGTGTCGTGGCCTTCCGCGACTTCTTCTATAACACAAGAACTTAATTTGGTTTTTCACATAATAAGACAGAAACCAAGTCCATATAATTACAGTCTACACAACTGCTCAGTAAAACATGGAGGCAAGTCGGAGCTAACCTGATTTGAGGTACAATTTTGTTTGACTTGTTTATGACAACGTAGATAAGGTAGGTTAAAGAATTTAAAAAAATAAACACGATTAGAGCGTTATCTATTTTGTTAACAAGTCTGCACTAAGGAAACGACTTCAATTATTGGGATAAAATGTATCACGGTGTATGTAGCTGTCGAGTTTCATTTTAATCCGTTTAATAGTTTACACGTGATGCTTTCATAGACATAAAAAGATAGACCAAAAATTCCAAAATTTGCATTTTCGGAAACTCCTGATCTGAATTAGCCCCCTAATTTTTTTACATTTTTAAACGCAATGTACAAACTCGAACCATTTATAGATTTATTATAGAGTATAGATAGATAAGACGGATACAGGAACAAAAATTGAACCTATATACTTCACATATTTGTATTGCTATGTGCGCAACGATATACTTGGCTGATTTTTGTTTAACTATAGACAGGCAAATTCAAGCGAATTAACTAGCGAGATATAAAATTTTGACGGTTAAACTTGGAAGACGATTAGATTACGTTCTGGATTTTACTATCAGCAGTCTTGGTTTTTAACAATTATTATTGTTAGGATCTCATTATGCGGATGTAATTATCGCTACCTACCTAATAAATAGAATAGTAAAGACGAGCGGTCTTATCGCTAAAAAGTGATCCCTTTTGTTCTTTGTTAATAATTAGATATAGTTTTAGTCTGTATAAAATAATAAAGTGTTTTATACGCACCATCTAAATAGATCAAATATATTTCGCACAAAGCCATAAAACCCCGAAAAAAATGTGTAAACTCTTTGAGAAATGTCTGTCATAGATGTGAAGAAAAATCATTCAACTCATAGATTACCACAGAGTACTTTATATATACAGGTATAGAAACATTTATAATAATTTGTACGAGTGTTTTCTATTAGAAACTAATTAATATTGTAAAGATTATTATAGATTATAATAGTTATTCTCAAAATGGAACAAGCCATCGTGACAGGGTGAATTGTGAATTATGCCGTGACTCTATCCTTTTTTAATTACCTACCTTTTATAAATTATATAAATACCTATTTAAAAACGATTACACGATTTAACAATAAAATTGTTTTATATGTATATTTATGATTATTTTATGATAAAGTACAGCGTTTCTCATTTAAACGACGCGTTTACTAAACGGAGTGACTATTTGTACGGGTACTGGATGATTAGCTTATTTTTTATTTGTACGGGTATTAAATTAAGAATAAATTGGATGATTAGCTTGTTTTTTAATTAGGTTAGGTTAGGTTTTTTTTAATGACATGTTTTAAAGAATTATTGAAAACATGAAAATAAAAATAAATAAATAAATTCAAAAATGAGGGTGGGGTATAGATACACGGCACATTTATTTATTATGAACAAATCCGAACATTTTTAATATAGGTTAGAAGTTATTTTTTATAACAACCCAAAAATATTTTTCCGACACATACACGATTAGTCCCTATATGTACTGGCGCTGTACATTACTGAACAAGATCTGCTTATATGTTACTGCAAAGTATACGCGAGTATTTGCGTACTGCTCTTGTATGGATTGGAAGAACTTCGTAAAATACTTATTTTAAATTTTTAATTAGGTTAGGTTAGGTTTTTTTTTAATATCCTCTCTCCGGACGAACGAGGTTATCCGGGCATAGTACCCGTATTAATAACTATAAATTATTCGTACAGTACCCGTATTAATAGACTCCGCCTTTACTAAAACTGGTAAAGAGAATATGCATCGCTTAAGCTGTTTTTCTAATCTTAATGTATATGTGCAATTGTGCATATAGAAACAGTTACCACTAATGCTATTGCTATGCTACATAGTGCACGTTCTGACACCAAATACACCGTGAAGAAAACCGGCACAGCGCTTCAAGATTACCAACGTGTGTGAAACGCGACATCTTTACGATCCAATCCTCGAAAATGACTGCGAGCGTGGCGTACGTATGGACGTGGAAGCCACGAACAGCGTACGTGTGCCACTTCAAGCATTTCTGAGAGACACCGCAATAATACTGAATTTAATCATAATAAGCATTCGTCAGGCACGTATAGCGCCGCGCCGTATGCCGCCTAAGGCGTTTTGTAGCAGCCTACCACCAAAGAGTGAACTAAAAGTCCTGACTTTATCATTATAAACATATCGATATTTTGTCTGTTTTCCTTTGATGCTCATAAACAGTGATATTTATTTTTATATATTGCAGTGAAGTTGGATTTTCCAAGCGCACTTACGTGCTTCTTACTCTGAATATATTAGGTGTCATAGCATGCCTGTTTTCCATAATACTCCTTATTTTGTGGGGTGCCTGTAAGTACCTATCAAATTATTTACCAACAAAGCCGTTCACCTCTTTTATGCGTGATTCAGACTTAGCCTTTCCAGGTGACCCGATTTGCCCGATTTTTAGGGGTCTGGGAACGCGTCTCGATTTACACCTGTTTGGACCACTAGAAGGCCGGATAAATCAATACAATTATTAAAAATCATTAGTATTAGAAAATTAAGAATATTTGTATGTCTTTTAAGACTACCACCATTAAAATGGCCCGTACTCTTGGAGGGCTTTCGTAGAGCCATGGGAAAGCCAACAAGTAGAGGTCCCGTAAATGTGGCGTGACACTGACTGGCGATTATCCCTGTTTATCCATATCAAAATACACTCAAGGACAAGCCCCGGTCTATGTAGTACTTATTTTTAGAAAATTAACACTTACAATATTAGAAATTTAAGTAATTAAAGCTGACACTGTTTGTCAGGACCTCGAGAGTCATAGACACATCTGAAGTTCCTAACAGCGGTGGCTCATAGAGCCCTCTCCTACATAGGGAGGAATGCTGACACTCCAGCATAAAGAATTACGGTCTTATTCATATTGAGTTAGAGTAAGTTTGTAGGCTTTTTTAAGAAGACCCGCGGGCGAGGATATAACGCAGCGGCATCTCTAGGCCGCTCCATATATCCTTCTATCTAGCGTAAGTTATCCGATTTGTCTAGAAAAACTTCATTCAACCGTTCGTTTAGTACTCGGGGCAATCGTTAGATGGCAGCATTTTTCGAATGGAGTACGTTGTGCATAAGTGTATTAACATGTTACTAATGTTCGCCCGTGGTCGAATTTCGACCATAATAATTAATGTTAAACACTTTACTTCTATAATAGATCTTGCCAAGGCTAAACTGTTAATTTGACTTTTACAATAAACAAAAGAGTAAAAATAATAATAAACAAATAATTTTGATCAGAAGCCCCAACATTTTTATAGCAATGGGATCACGTCCCTACCTACAAGAGGGCAAAAAGTTATCAAAAAATTGGCACCTACATACTTTAGTCAAATGTAAATAAACTTTATAAAAAACTTTTGAATTTTTATATAAAATGCGAAGAAACTTTTTCCACAACCAATATATACGTGTGTGTGTCAAATCAAAAGTGTGTGTAATGATTTTTTATTGATTTAGGGCGGATTGCATAACATTCCTTAAATTTATTTAAGAAACACAAACACATATTAAACTGCCTAAATACGTTTTACACAAAACGTATTTAAGATGTCTTGCATATGGCGGTTTCCCATGTTATTTAGCTAAATGTATTTATGCCGTCTCCTACTAAACTGTAGGTACTTAATTATGCACAAAGGGCAGTTCTATCGCTAAAAGGGATCTTTTCCAGAGAACCCCAGAAATGAATTCAGTTGATAATGGTTATGGTGGTATACACAATCGATGGTACGACTGGTTATATTTTAGTAATAAATACATAAAAATAGCTTTGTTTGAATAAACACTTTTGAATTTGAATATATTGTAATAGGGTAAATTAATGCCTTTATACTATATGAGCTCCAAATTGGGATTGCGGATAAGGGGTACTTTGGCCACATAACCTAAAGGTAGATAGTATAGAAAGACGTAGTCACTGGGAAAATTTAAGGGAGAGACCTGTAGCGCAATTCAGTTATGTAGGATTTAGAAGATTTTTAGAGTTTGTTACTGTGTGATTATTATTCGTAGTATTCCTCTGTTGTATTTTGAATGAATTTTATTCCATTATATTTGAGATAGACATAAAAATGCGCACTAGTTTTAGATCCCGGCTCAGTCGAATGTATAAAATGAAACAAGTGTGGATCCATCAACAGAAGTTATTAGTTACGATTGATAAGCCTAAATCAATGCCTCCCCCTCCCCCCGCAATCAATCCACTTCAAACAATAAAAGCTCTGATAATATTCATTCATTACTGAATTTATTGAATGCAAAATACGTTTTAGTTCGTGGTGTTTCGACCTTCAAATGCACAGAAAAATGGAACGAATGTATTTTATTATTACTATAATATTCATGATTGAAGGTAAGTTTCAACTATTAACTTAATTTAAGCAGGTCAAGTGCATGTCGGATGCAATGTTGAGTGTTTCGTAATCGCGAGGAACTTCCACAGCCTTTGTAATTTTTGTCTGAAATCTACAACAGACAATGTATACTGAAATTATTATTTATTAAGACATAATTAAGGTCCTTTTACGCATTAAAGGCCATCCTAAGTGGAGTTCGATATCTCACTTTCATATTACCAGATTTTTGCAAATATAAATTCAAAGAATATAATTTTTCACAAAAATGGTTATGATTTCCTTTTCAACATATCTATGTATAAAATATAATTCCACTGAAAAAAACATTTTTTATGTATGAAATCCTGTCTAAAAAAAAAATATTTTATTGGTAAACATGCGGAATTTTTCTATTAAGTTTTTTGTAAAACGCATTTATCGTATGTAAATTCTATGAATGTATATCTTCGACAATTTTGTAATACATGAGTGAGATGTCGAACGCTTTTTAGGTTGATCCATTACGAATAATTTTTATTTATTTATTAGGAGATATATTTTAATTCAAGTTGTGTGTTTAGATTTGGATGGTTAATTTTAAACATTTTCTAAAATGTTCTTTAAGTTGGGTAAGACATTTAAATTAATTTAATAGTAATTAAATGTAATTGTATGCAAAAATCATGCATGTATGTCTAGTCGCAAAATGATATTTGAAAGAAATACTATTGTGTATGTGTAATACTTGAAAAGAAAATTATAGTTGAAAGCTTTTCTCTAGATTAATTCTAGAACATCTAGATTTATTCTTACTTTCCATTCATTCCACAATTCTACAACTTAGCTACAACAACCCAGCACAATTTAAATTGAATAATAAAACTTCTCGGTAAATCTATGTTCACTACAATACATTTTATACTTCCATTATAAATAATATCAGACTGAGACAGTCCCACAGAGCGGGTTTAGCTAGTGTTTTTTAATAAAAATACATTTATATTACAGAACATGCTGCTATATCGGGTGTCTTGGAAGAACGAGTGAATAATTCGGCTCCTGACCTCTCAGGCGTAATGTTGAACATGTTCCATATGTCGATTATGACGTTGGTCGTATTTATTGTCATTGTAGTGAGCTTCGCTCTCTTAGTACGCATATATTAGGTCTACTACCTGTCTCCGGTACTTTGTTCATGAACTGAACTTGTAGACGGTTCCCATATTTTACTGACCGTTAATTTCCCTTACTCTCGGTTATTTTTTTATTGCAGGAGATCAGCAGACAGGCAGACGGCCCACTTGATGGAAAGCGGTTACCATCGCCTATGGACACCTACAACACCAAAGGTGCTACAAATGCGCTGCTGTTCTCTTAAAGGCGACTCGAACCTGGTCACCAAGCCGGAACACAACACAAGGTTGTTATGGCGGCATACTCTAGACCAGGGGTGGTAGCCATCCAGTCGGGCAAATGCCCTACGGCTCTGGGTTGTTTTGTCGCCTCTTACGACAGGCCGCCCGGCCGCAGGAAATTGTATTCTTTCTCCGTCCCTGCACGGAGGGAAATTCGACATAAGATCGATACATAAGGTCAAAGTTTCGAATTTGAAAACACAATAAGTTAAAATTCATTGTATAATGCTTAAATGTTGCAATAAAATCTGTTAAGCAATTTCCAAACGTTTCCGAACCTAATTTTCAGAGAGACTGAGAGATTTTTTTAGATAATTTATTTTTAATTAATAATTAGGTATTGTATGATAATCCCCCGTTCACAATAACTTAACGCGCGGTGTTATGAAATTCTAAAAATTAACATCGCTTAAAATAGGTTATAAGTAGAGATTATTACAAAACGTAAATTATTCTCATTTTTGTTAGAATTTTCTAGTAATTACTGCGCTTTCAGGTGTTCTTTGCTCTAGCTTTAGGTCTTAACATTTTTGAGTGTTGGTCACCCTGTGAATTGTCAAGTTATCGTGAACAGTTTTCACTTAATTTCTGGCATATTCTTTTTAAAACCAAGACAGACAATTTTATTTTATAAGTGTAGTTAGATAATTAACATTGTAATTGAATTATAATATGTTAAATTAATTATCAAAATAAATGGTAAACAATGGCTACTTAATAAAAATTACTTACCACAATTCTGACTTAATTTAATTATAAAAATACCTACTAGTGGTTTACTCATAGTTTTATACTAGTACATTTCAAATTAATATCCCACGGGAATTATCCTGTTTTCTGGATAAAAGTATCCTATGTACCTATTATAGTCAACTCTCTACTGAAACTGCATATTCACCTATGTCATGACAATCAATTGGCTTCACTCGTGCAAAATTTCAGTAAATAATGTGTGAAATGTCCAGATCAGAACTCTATATGAATAAGACCGTAATACTAATACATCAATGAAGTATTAAAACCCTTACCATATCAGAGCGCCTAAAGCGGCCGCCTTTGGTGAATAGCTTAGTAAAATTGAAGGGGCCGGGCACCCAGGTGCAGGAAGCTAGAGGGCCATATCCAAATAATATAAGCTTTTTAGCCAAGACAAGTAAAAAGAGCCCAAACACGACGGGTCTATCTAGTACAGGAGTTCCTATGGCCACCTTCCGACTCCATCATCAGATCAGCTCCATGGTACCATATATTGCATTGTCACGCGATATACATATGCGTGCAATTTTCAGCTCATTCGGAAACCGGGAAGTTGGTCAAATTTCACTTGCAAGATTCCACCCGAACTAACTTAAATACATACAAGCATAGGCAAGTTAAACAAAAGCTTGTAAAAAATCTCAATATGTACTTAAATGAAAAAGTCATTAAAGATCACCACTATGTTTTTTCACGATCTGCTTAAGGACATGTCACAACATAGAAAAAATATATTCAACTCTCAGTTAAATGTGTAGTCTACACTACACCACATCAATGCGTAGAGACATAGGTATTCACTAGGTATACACTACATCTTGCAGTCAAATTTCCTCTATATATAATACGGCCGGCGTAACTTGGCAAATGTGAACGTAGGCTCTGCGAACTTTAGAGTATGTACACTCTAAAGTTACTACAGTTACTGTACTACAGTTTACATGCGCTAAAGTTCGCAGAGCCTATGTTCACATTCGCCAAGATACGCCGGCCGTATTAGTTTCTAATAAAAATGTGTCTGACAAACAAAAACAGACGGACATGACGAATGCAAAGGGTTCCGTTTTTACCGAAATTTCTAGGTAACCTTAAAAGTAAAACGTAAGATTAATAGTTATTTATGATACTACTGCGATAAGTCAGTCTCTATAAACAAGTAGATGAATCTAACCTTTCAGACGAAGTTGAGGGCTTACAATTGTCTGTAATAACCAACAACCGCGAGTGTATCATAGAACGTTTTTCAACACATTTGCAAGAAAACAGTGCAAAAGGTAATGAAACAAACATAAATACAGGTCGGAAAATCGCAACAACCAGACTTTTCTAATATAAATTTGGCGCCACGTGTGTGTGGTGGAAATTAACTACATCTTTCCTCTCATTTTCTTTATAGTATTAAATTGAGACAAATGAATTGATTAAAAGCGCTTCCATGGAGGTTCGATCATTTAATTTATTTGATTTCGTAATGTGAAAGCCGTTGGTGGAATACTTTGATATTTTTTTACCTAAGTACCTACTCTTCACACGACATGTGGTAAAATGGACATTTGTGTGAGAGTATCTATTTTCCGCACGTTCCATAGTATGGTGAGTAATTATTAACTTTCGAACAATGTGTACAGGCTTCGTTAGTAAGGGGGCTGCAAGCTAATTTGCGCTTACCGGCGCCTAATATCCTTATGACAGTCCTGATATAATGTAATACATACTGATTATATTCTATATTACATCATTAATTTACTTTAGTGTTTAATGTAATATAAGTGGTTTCACCCTCCGCATAATGAGAAATTTTCCCTAGTCGATCTTGTCAATCTTGTCTGTCCTCGACTATTGTGCGACCATGTCCTAGTTCTTTATCTATTGTAATATTTCTTTGGAATGAATAATAAATATTAAAGTAATTTAATAAACTTATTTCAAATTTATTACATTTTGTATGTATTTATCATAGTTTTACGAATACTTTTTAACAAAATAATAATACAAGTAGCACCGAAGTATGCTATTCTCGAAGTGTATAATTATACGGAAAATGGAAATAAGAACATTAGTTTGGAATTTTAGATACATGTTGAATAATATTTGTAAGAATTACCATTTAATTTTATCTATATAATTAACATTATTCTCCATCTTTCAAAGGGAAACCGGTTTAAATGCGGTTGAAGTTACGGCACTAATTAGAAGTTTAATCAGCAATTGGTTTAAATGAGTAAATATAAAATAAAGAAATTCATTCGAGAACGATTAAACTATTGCGTATTGATCAACGGGGTAGAATTCTATGCTTTTCATATGGGTCGCGTTCTCAGCCATACGGTAGCCCCATAGACTCATCGCTTCTTTACACGCCATCTGTAATAAAAGTAATAATGTTGTTTTTAAAATTATTACCAATTTAGAAAAATCAGCTTAAAGACACAGATTTTCAGTCAAGTCAAGTCAAAGTTAAGTCCTACATGGCACGTTTGACATTTACTTTGAAAAAGTCGGCGCACCCCGCATCCTTTAATACCGACGAATTTCATTTACAGTGGTTAGACCGCTTCTGGGGTTCCGCTGCTGATATCAGCAGGCGCGGTTACTACTGCAATTGGGATTGTTCATTTTTTTTCAATCTGGCTATTTGAAAAAACATTTCGAGGAATAGTGTCACTAATTATTTCTGTCTAGTTAAAATTACAAAAAACGTACGATCTTCTTGTATTTTGTAAGAAATGCGTTTGACCTTTATTTGACCTTACTAAATCCAATCAGGTGGGCCGTCTGCCTGATTGCCTGCTTCAGGTGTAAAAAAAAAATGCTAGCTGTACATTATTTGATTTAAATTCTTTAACATGGATTTTCCCTAAAGACCACTTAAAAAAACTTAACGATAACTATAGAAAATAATAATGGTTGAACACGAAAAATTATAAGCCTAGCGACAAAAAACACAAAAATGATCAGGATACGTAATGTTACTCATTACAGTGACATCTAAATAGTAGCACAGATTACTATGATTATATATAGATAAAACTTACTTTTATTATTTTTGTTTTCTACGCAAAGAAATCAATATAAACTTGTCCCTTATGATGTCATCGGAGAAATAATTTTAAAATCGGATTATAAAAAAACTAACGTTTAAAATACAAAAATATTCAAATTCAATATCTTAAAATACCCTATTTTACCTAATAAAAATATAAAATCAGAAGGTAATTTTTTGTGAACGGTTTGTAATACATATCTTCTCGCTATATATCCACTGAATTATTAATCAAACAAAATTATAAGCAACCATACGCTTTATGCATCCAGTCGTCCGGCAGACCGCTGATAAAGAAATATATGTCAAACTAATATCTACACACGGAGGTTGTTTTCGAAATGGCGTGGTCGATTGAAGCATTGGGGTACCACACCGCTAAGACGGCACCCGCCATAGTGCTACAGTATTCGACGGTACTTGACCGCATGTTGCGGTCGTGATTCCGCTTGCCGAAATCTGGTTAGTCACATATTTAACCGCATACTGATGTCTGCCAGTTCAATAACCGGACTGCGGATAGCCGCATAGTGCGTATGTGGCCAAGTATAATCTGCGTTTTATCCGTTGTATTATATTTTACAATAGGGATGCGGAGATATGCAAATAAATGGAGTAAAAACATATAAATAATAAAATAGCGGTCTAGTATCAAATTGCTCTAAGTTGTTTATATACCTGTATCTCATCAACGTATTCGAAATCGAGAAGGTGTTTCCATTTGAATGGTATGTCTCGAGTGATCCTGTAAGTGGAAGTTACTCCAGCTATCTTCACGTTTGTGTGTGAGTAGAGGAAGTTATCGACGGATTGCAGTCCACCAAGTTGTAAGAACTTGTACAGATTGTGCGTTTCGCCTTTTGGATTCAAGGCTAGCTCTTCGTATCGGACTACCCTAGAAACCAATGAATTTTTGGTTTTACTTAATCAAATAGCAGAATAATTATTGCCACATCTTTATATATGTAATTCTTCTGTACATGTGTTGACAGTTTTGTCTGCTGAACTCATGAAATAAAACAATAAGAATAAAATTCTTGTTTTTATTTTCATTGTATGAGTTCAGCAGGGAAGCAGACGACCCACCTGATAGAAAACGGTTACCATCGCCTATGAACATTTGCAACATCAAAGGCGTTTTAAATGTGCTGCTGCTCCCTTAAGGGAGACTGGAACACAACTCAAGGTTGTTACGGCGACATAATTTAGTCCAGGGGTGCTAGCTATCCAGTCGGGCAAATGCTCTACCACCTAGCTGTGGGTTGTTTTGTCGCCTGTTACGACAGGCCACCCGGCCGCAGGAAACTGTATTCTTTCTCCGTTCCTGCACGGCTAAAAAAATGTAGTTGGTACACTTTGGCATAATAACTGGGTTCAAATAAGAATTACTCGTGTTACGTAATACATGTTTATAGCGACATATGAATAAATGAAGCAAAAAAAACCATCAGTCCGCCAAGTATCTGATAGGTCATTAGATAGGTCTTGAAAGATAATATCGATTCTTTTGTACATTCATGGACGTCACGGCCCTTTAGATTCTTGAGTTTCAGTAAAATTCAAAATGATAGTCAAATGTAGATATATGTATACATTATCTGCGTAAACAGAACGTAAACAATACTTTCAATAAAACTGAAGAAGACGTGTTAAGTCATTTTTTAGATATGAGAGCCACTCAAACACGTATCAATGACTTCATTATCATCGGTCTAACGGTTTAGAAGTTCAGTGACATATACTGTATTTACACAAGAATTATAGATATTTAAAAGAAATACTTTTCGTTAGACCAACTTACTTTAATCTACCAGGATAGTGAAGCATTAATTGCTTAGCAGCGACATAGTCATTGACCATATCAGCACAAAGACGCTCTGGTTTCCGACAATCAGGCGCTTTTTGGCAGAAATCAAGATGCCGCCTGGATTGCAGCACTCCACGAGGATCACGAATCAAGAGCACAACTCTTATATTTAGCCTGAAATTTTAAGATATGATATTATAATGTTTAAGTAGTAGTTATTTGGTGTTTAATGCACTCGCTTCAAATTCTACTGACATTTTTTTCTATGATAATCAGGTTCCTGTTTGACCACTATTGCGCCTAATATTTGACGATGATGCGGTTGAACATGAACTAAAATCCTAGCTGAGAAGCATGCATCGCTTGCCGCTTATCCAACTCAATGTACGTACCTACATAAAGTTTCAATTACCACACGCTAACCATGAAATAATATATCGTAAGGAAATCTATGCAGCGCGATTAATAATGTGTAAAACTCGCAAAACCGCTTTAAATGCGTGACTTATTACCCTTACCCTTATACCCTTGGTTAGATGATAATCGTAAGACCTATACCCCGCAGTGGTACATCTAAGTGCTGACAACCTGACTCACACGGCTGATACCAAATTGATTCAATGACTGATAACAAAGTGCCAAAAAGTAATCAAAAGGGTATACCAATCTTCCAATATATATTTCATATAAACCTACCTATATATTGGAAGATTGGTATACAATCAGCTATTTATGTGAAACAGTAACATACATCTATGTACCAGCTGTTACCCACTCTACTTTCTGAATGTCATATATTTTTACTTATTTATTAATTGAGGTCTCGCGTGACCAAACAGCTGGCTTGCATCTAAGGCAACGCATCAGTGTTGCCATCTAACGTGGATTGGCGGCCAGTATTTTGGGCACCTCCCTGTCGACAGCGTATTGGGAGTCAATTTTTTATCTACAGATTTATTGTATTTTGTAAGTATAGGTTTATTTATAGTTTAATTTGTAATTAGGTTTAGTTTTTATAAAGTAAAATAATTTTTATTAGTAATAAAAAATGTATCAAACGTTATAATATTAAAAAACTCGGTTAAAAATATTCTTAATTAAAGCCTGGCTAACGCTTGGTACATATTAATTATCATATATTTGTCTTGCAGAATTATAGGTTGCCTACTCATCCGAATAAAGGTATATACGGACTTTAAGTTTGTAAGCTTCCTTAAGGTTCTTAAAGAGGGTTAAAAACTTACTCTAACTCAATATGAATAAAACCACTATAGACTCAGCATACGTAAACAAAAGCGTCAAATTAACACGTCAATGTCACTTTATAAACTTATGCAAACTTGTGTAGCAGGTAATAAAGGTTTACGTGGTTTGGTGGTTGGTATGGGTATTGTGTATCCACTGGAAACTATTCTACTTTAATCCGTACTATTTCGATTATTTATAAAAGTGCACTGCGATATGCTCGGCTTCATATTCCAAAATCGGCTTCACTCCGAGAGCTCGCTGCTCGGTCTATCTATATTGTTCATCTGAGAACGCTTGTAGAAGTTTTCACCCCCACTATTATCCCGTCCAAAAAAGCTATGCCCTCTTTCATTTATTTAAAAAGAGGAAAGAACGAAAATGCTTAATTCAATACTTTTTATTCAAAATAAGTTCCACTGGAGAACACTTTTTGAAGGTCATACACATAGGTTAAAATTTAATTTTACTTCCTAGGACATGCACACCGCTTCGCAACGTGTTATTGCTGTTAAGGAGAAGAAGCGGCAAGTAACTCCCCAGCAACACGTCTAGCTAAAAATTGGTTTTCTTTATATATCTCTTATTCTATCTATATCTCAAGTTCGTTTTTGTTATAAGTTTTATACAGAAGTATGATAAAGAATGACTTTTGAACAATTAATGGAGTTGTAGCAAACAGTGCATATTCAATAAGACAGCGACACGATAAAAGTTAAGAAAAATATTACTGTAGTTATAATAAAGTTCTACAGTTTTTTTTTTGCTCGACCATATCTCGGCAAGATAAAAACGTTATACATAATGTAGTATAAGAGGTTGAGGTTGCAAGCTGGTATGGTATGAAGTTTTAAAATAGATAAAGCAAAATAGATAAAGCAAAAAAATATGCCCATTTAGAGGCAGAGGAAGCGAAATTAAAACAAAGCTTGTCGATTACGTTTTGTGTCATGACATAAAACGGATAAGTCTATCTTATTATAATAGAAAGGATATATATATCTTTAGGACGTAGGAAATGTCTTTAGGATAAGAATGACATATCCTTCCCTAAGATACTATATATGTTCTTGATAAATTACATTATGATCCATTTAGTTTTACAACTGGCTTTTACAGCAACGTTACTTGCCTATATGGACTATATATAGGAATATATATCTCTTCGATTCCAAAATGAAACGCTTTAGAAACGGTTAAAGATGATAGTATGTATAGTGTAATGTAGATAATGTACCTCAATTAAGGAAGCATCTATAATTTCATTCAGTCTAAGTTCAACTTTCTACCTAGGTCCTAAAGGCTTGCTTGAGCAAAATTTTGACATGTTACTGGCGTTATCTATCTAACTATAGGTAGGTAGAGCATAAGCAGTCACTTGTAGTGAAACGATGTTCATAGATATTTTCTGAAAACGATTCAAGAAATATTCCCACCTCCGAAAATATTTCCAGAATCAGTTTTAAGTATTAAAATAAAATAACAAGCCATTAATTTTAGGTAATCTTATAAACGCGAAAGTTTATAAGAATGTATGTATGTTTGTTAGGTACTCTTTCACGCAATAACTACAGGATAGATTTTAATGAAACTAACAAACAAACTAACACACGCTATAATTTATAAATATATAGGGTGAATTATCCTAAATATGACGATTTTCCGTCACAACGCGAGTGAAGCCGCGGGCGCAGCTAGTCCTTTAAATAAATGAAAAAAAAACTCACTGATGATCCTCCAGAATATTTTGAACAAGGCGTAACCGGTAACGTACCAACTTCATACTTTGAAACGGGAATAGCTTACAAATTTTACTCATAATGTCAGCATCATAACATAATTCAAGTTTATGTTTACAAATGTTCCACAGCCTAGTGTTGTGAGTAAACTGGTCCGGATCTCTTTTCCTATATTCGAAATAATCTTCCATATCAACATAATTACATTTCAACAAATTATTAACCATCTTCATAGCCTTATCTGCAAGCGGTGGTCCACTAATTTGCAATTTGTGTTCAAAGAACGGTTCGTAATGATAATAATTGGCTGGCATAGCATTCAAAATTTGTCCGAGGAATGTAGACCCTGATCGCCATGATGATATAATAACGCTTCTTTTCGGCTGACCACCAGATTCTGTTAACAAATCTTCTAAACGATTTACACCGGACGATGTAAAATTATAATTCCGAAGTTCAGATTTGATCTCTCTTCGCGTTTTTTCTAACAATTCCTCGATATTCGGAGATCCGTCGTAATTAGTCGGGATTGACTCTTGCAATTGTATTTCTTCAAACCTATTTACGTTTCTTCCAATAGATGAAAGATAGTTGGCACTATCTGTATATCGAATTAAAAGTATAAGTAAAACACCGAAACTAAAAGCGATACATAACGTGGATATTTTGATTCGTCGCAACATGATGCTGGAGCAGATAGTGCTGCTATAGATAAAATTGTATGTAGTATAAAACACTTCAACTGTCCAGTGTCATACTACTTAAAAAGTATTATTTGTAATGACTAAATTATTCCAATGCACACCTCCTCGCTTCACCGCTCAGAGCCTTGCTTGCGTCTGTTCCGTCTAGACTGTGTACTTAGTATGAATAGCATAAAAAGTTTTTTCTCTCCATCACAGCCGACTCGACTTCAATTAAATGTAAAATATAAAAACAAGTAACATTCAAAACTACATTATTTTGTCATTTATTTGTTTAATTGTTACAAAAGCCCAGAATTTATTTCTCGATTTTAATTAATTCTATCTCCGTACAACTTCAGAGCTCCTATCGCCTTTACGAAAATGATCTCCAAATCAACATTAGCGCACCCATTCATACTTTAGATGATGCGGTACCTATTACTGATAATGGCCTTGAACGAATATCAGACTAGAGTAGGGATCATGGATTAAGTGTTAACCCTAACAAAACTCAAACCATCATCATTGGGAGTAATAAAATGATTTCCAGGGTAAATTGGTTTTTGTTGCCACCAGTCATGTTTGGTGAGTCTGTGATCCCCATAAGCAAGATAATAAAATATCTAGAAATTTATTTAGAAAAATCACTATCCTGGGGCCTCAGCTACAAAAAAATAAGCCAGAAAATATTTAGTCAGATGCTTCTTTACGTCGTCTGGAATATTCTCTGCCGTATACCACTAAAATAGCGGTTGCGCAATCCCTCCTTCTCCCAATGGATTATTTTATTTTATAGTATTGGGGGCCAAACAGATGTAATCTTAACAACTGAGTACATATTTATAAACAAAGACAAGCCACTAATAAGTCTTCACAGATGGCAGATTAAAAAAAAGCATGTTTAAAATAAGGTTAAAACCAGAAATAAAAACTAAAAATATCCATAATTCTCGAGCAAGAAACTAATTATTATCAGTATAGAAATGCCCCGAAAATCATATACTAACCAAGTCATCAGTACAAGTTCACACAATATAATCGTAGTATTTAACTATACATATGAACATATGTCTTCATTGACAGTTACAAAACATAAATTGAAAAGTAGGTTCGGGCAATAAAACTGAATTCGAGAACAAAAGAGAGATTAGTGACATTAATGGTCGATAACATAGAAATAATAACTGTTTGTAGTACATTATATAACAAAATAATGTTTGTCAATTGAACAATAGATCTTCGGCTGCTTCGGATTAGTAGTTTCAAAAATAATAATTAGTTTTCTTAGATTTGGTAATTGAACAACTTAATTTTAGAAATCAGTACTTCACGCCGCGGCAACGCCTTGTGCTTTATAAAGCCCAGGTGAGGCCGCATATGAAGTACTGCTCACACCTTTGGGCTGTAGCACCTGCCTACCAACTTAATCCCCTGGACAGTATTCAACGTCGAGCCAGTCGCGTTGTTGATGATCCCATAATCACAGAGTCTACACATAATCCCATAATCACAGATAGGTTTGCTTTTAGGAGAGACTTGCTTCTCTCTGCGTATTCTCCCGATTGTATAACGGGGAGTGTTTCGAAGAACAGTATTTAGTATGGTGCTTTCGTCCTCTTTCTACCATCGCACCGCTCGCCATCGGTTGGAAGTTCACCCCTACTTCCTTGAGCCACTTTGTTCATGTACGCAACGGTTCTGTAGAACGTTTCTCTTGCGTACCGTGGGGATGTAGAATGAGCTCCCAGCCGAGGTTTTCCCAGAGCACTATGATATGGAGTTTTTCAAAAAGGTTGTCATAAAATTTCTTCGAGGCCGGCAGGGCGTTGGTGACATCTCTGATGTTGCATACGTCCATAGGCGACGGTAACCGCTTTCCACCAGGTGGGCGTTAGCCTGTGTTTGCTGTACTCCAACTACAAAAAAAATGATTAGATCCGATATCACTGCAAAGCTTCTTGACGTTTGATTTTTCCCGACGAGTATTTTCATATTTTTTACCTAAACTAGTTTGGCTAGTGCCTTGGTCTTGGATAATAACATTTTATTTCTTAGACAAAGGAATCATTTACGAATATTATTCCGACTCCATTCAGGCCAATATTGTTAGGTGATAGGATGTCCTTACGGAGATGAGCTGCGCCGATAGTCTTCTTTCGCTCGTTTGTTAGTAAATGCAACAATGATGTTTTTTTACACCAGGTTGATAAGTGGGCACTCTATGAACAAAATTGATGTTATGCTTATCAATAGGGTAAGAAATATTAACCCCGATCTTGGCTATTAGATTTTCACTTTCTCTCTCAGTAGCATGCCTTTGATATTATTGCTTCGTAACCACTGTTCGGATATTTATAGGTTAGCTACCAGTTTGGTGATTATTTTTCTCTACCCCAAGGTGTCATATTGAGCCTTCTCAATTTTGACTATTCTCTCATCTAGTCTGTACCTTAATTGGGAAGCTGTAAGATTTAAGAGTCGCTTAGTTCGTTGCGAAGCATTTGCACCTCGGACTCCAGATTTACCAACGGAGCCAGATTAAGGTTCATATTCATCAACTCTGGCATAATTGAGTAGAGAGATATAGAAGAAGAAGTACCTGGAGTGGAACTGATTCTTACCATGAGCACCAGCATTATTATCAACACAAAAAAATTGGGAATATAAATTAAACCATTTAGTTTATTTGTAACTTTATTAACTTCAAATAAAAAAGATAATACATTATTTGCAATAATAACGCCGGCCGTGCTATTACAATCTACGTAGTAAAATGTCAACATTCTTATTTTCATTCAATCATAACTCTTAACCTAATAAGGCTACCCTTAAATTCTACCTTCCATGCTTAAGTATGGGCCGAATTATGCATATTGCATTAAATTTATACAATATTGCTTGCGTGTCTCATGCATGACTTGACAAGTAAAATAATCTCATGCGTGCCCGAGGCTCGTGTTCAGGATTAATACTTACACGGTAGTACGCTACGCTTCAAATGACAACCAGGCTCATTGCCGACTATTATTACCTCTGTCCTAATCAGAGATAGAGGAAGGCGGCGCTAAAAAAAAATTATTTTTTATTTCATACACATAACTAATACAAAATAAAAGAGATTCATCGATTGAGATTTAAAAGTTCAAGACATTATCAATGTTAAAGAACAATAGCAAAGTTAATTATAAATGAATTGTTATTGAATATAGAAAAGGAGTCAACATTTATCAATTTAAATAGAAAAAGGAGGACGTTTCAGCGAGATCACGAAGGGTTTTGCTAAGCAGTACTTCTTCGTTATTACGTTACGAAAACTTATTATTCTTAAAAACTCATCATTAGCTAGATAATTTTGCAATTTTATTTTACAAAAGAAGTGAATAATCCTTTTTTATCGCTGTCTCATCATCCATAACGTAGTTTTGCGTGTACAGTACGCGCAAAACTTAAATACGCTTCTAATGTAGTTAGTTCCATGAGTTTGCGCAGGTTCAACAAATGCTAGCGCTTAATGCACCCTACGGTTTGTTGTGCGAAAGAGATGGCATGTTTTGCCTGGTTAACGGCGGAACGAGAGCGCAATTCTTTTTATTCTCCGCTCCGTCTGTGAACTTCATAACTATGTTCTGCACAATGACGTATACGATCTTCAAAGGCGCATTTAAGTTTAGCTCGTACTATATAATTCGAGAACACAAGTCTCAGTCTATTTCTCTACATTACGCTTGATTAGATTAAATTCACGAGCATTTATCAATTAAAATACCTCCTCAAACAACGTATTATTTGTTTGATATGTAATACTATTATTTTATACATACTATTATTGACGTTCGTTCCTTACATCTACATTAATACGATGCAAATTCAAGTTAAAACGATACGAAAATTATATTTTACGAAAACATAAAAACAATAAAATTACAAAAAATATGTTTTTAAAATTACCAAAAATAAATAATATCTAGTAATAATTTTAGTATACACATCAAAATATTTAAAAAGTATATTATGATTTACAATGTCAACAAAACAGTTCAATTAGATAGACGATAAATAACTTAAGTTTAATTGCATGGTATGCAAGGGCTTTTAAAATATTTAAATTGCTGTTTCTGTATGTATTACAAGAAAAATACTAGAAATTGTTATTGCCCAGTAAAAACATAAGAAGCTCCAATAAACCAAAAATTATTCTTCACTCACTTTTTGACGTATTATTATTTAAATATTTTAAACCGCATAATTCAGAATTGTAAAATATTAATAAATAACTATTTTATTTTCGACCTATTTCGTCGACAAATGAATTAAAAATTTAAATAAACAACAAAATGTTAAAAACGCAAGTGAGGGATGAATTGAAGCCCCGACTTGTTATGTAGAATTCATCTTTTTATATTACTTTAATTTTTTGACTGACAGTTTGTCATTTCCCGGTATCCTTATTCCGTTAAATTTAAACAATTGAATCTTAATTTTTTCAACACTGCGTTTCTTGAAACGCTGATTAAACCGCGACAAAAAAATGTTTGGCTACAAAAAACAGCAACCACACCTATTGTGCTACAAAGTATATTGTTCGTCAAAGTAAACAACTATATAGAATTTAAAATCGGTTTCAAATAAGACGGTATGGGACCAATTACGGAAATAGAGAACAACAAATAAACGTCGTATAAAATTATTATTAACTAGTAATAGGATTAAACATGTATGTTTATATAATTAAAATAATACTTATTTAGTAGGAAAGTTTACGCTAAAGCCACGTACGATATAACGTTCTACGCATGTGTCGGCCATACAGTCCTATTCGAAAAAGACTGCAATGTGTTATTGATTACTTGAAATATTTTATTAATTATTGGAGATGTTGTTTTAGATATGTATACAAATTATTTCTGCAATTATGTATATAATGCAGAAATAAAGATGCCATGCAATGAAGCTTAAGTATGTGGGGTTGATTATAGATTGCAAAATACAAATTAACTACTCCCGACTAAACATTCCCTAATAAGTATATATAGTAATACAATCTTATGATATGCTAAATGATATGATAAAAAATCTACACTGGTTCCAGCCGGCCAGCAGAACTTAAATTTATAAATAATTATTATGTATTTTACTGTATGTATATTAATCGACTTACATGCAATTCAATAATAAAACCTTATCTATATCACTACCAGTGTTTCATTAAGGCATAAATTAATAATTACATTATCATATTGTCAGATCTATCAGGAAGCATGTTATCTTATTTAATAATTGATGGCAACGTCGACATCGTTGTGTAGTTTGTAAGCCCTTTTACATTAAATTATGGGATTGTATACTAATTTTTTAAGAGAGCCAAATGAGAATTACGCATATGACCATAGACAAACACTAGCAATGACAATAGCCTAGTAAAAAAGTATCTATGATTAAGATACTTTTTTCTCGATTTTAGAAGAACCTAGAATTTAGGTTAGGAGAGGGTTATATGTTTTTTCTCTTGCGTCTTAATATAGCATGACACCGCTAGACTTTCAATCAATATGTTATTACTATTCGAAACATATAAACATATCATCTCAGCAAAAATTGGAATAAAGTAAATTTCAATATAATATTCTGCCTAATTTGGATTAAAAAATGTTTTAAATAACAAAATGAACTACCACTATCTTGTTCGCGCGTTACCAATTTTTTGAAGAAATATATATATATACATTGACAGAATTTAGACAAATCCGTATTAAACAAATCTTAGCACGATGTTACGAACGTTTTACAAATAATTTTATTTAAGACAAGGTTTCATAGATAAAAATATATTTTATGACAATACTTAACATTTTATGTATGAGACCTTGTCTAAATCTAAATGATGTTGGTGAAACATTTGATTTTTTTGTTAGGATTTGCGTAATACGGTTTTGTGGTAAATACATTCTGTCTATTAATATATTCAGAAATGTGGTAATGCGCGAGAGCTCGATAGGCAAAGTTGTAGGTTTTACAAGGCAATTGTCATTCCTGGTATTATTTAGCCAAAATATATAACAAATATACAATAAAGTACAGATATGACAGAAATTAGATGGCGTTAAATTATCATACATCAATTTATCCACATTTAAGAAAAAGATTATAATAAGTACTCAATTTCTATGAAATTTCAATTAGGCTTCACTCCATTTAAGTTTGTTCACATGACAAAATTGACAACAGCAATTGTCAGAATTAATGTAAATGTCATAACCTGGGTATTGGTTACGATAATTGAGCAACATAGCTTACCTTTTTATACTCAAATAAAAGCAGTTGTTCATTACCTGTCTTGGATCTTATATTATATAAACATACTAGTGGGCCCGACAGACGCAACAAATTTCATCAACATCGGTCCAACCGTTTAGGAGTTCAGTGACATCAATGATGTCGCTGTGAATGTATGTACACACGAACAGAAGAATTTATACATAAAGATATGTTGTACATGTACATATGTGAGTGTTTATGTAATATTAGATCCAAGATATGCTCGAGAAATATTGGGAACAGCAAAAAGTGTTTATTAATTCACGTTTATGATTATAATGATCTGATTAACATAAGTAATTGAAAGTTTGGCTACAATGCTTATAATACTATAGATTTAGTTCTTTTCCCTTATGGAAAAATAAAAATAACATATTTTGGAAAAAAACCATTAGCGCTCCTTAATTACAAACGCAGTACATAGTAACATATAATTCAAATTTAACACGAATAGAGTTAGATACATTTGAAGAAGACTTTTCATTACGCATACAATGACTATACACATTGTAAAATGAAAAATGAGAAACTTACGAAACATAATACATCCAAATTTACTATAAAAAATGTATTTTCATTAATCATAACGATTCCCCCTAATTGTCTACTACCTTATAATCAAGTGCACTTAATGATTTCCTACAACAATTGATCGATTTATATCCCAAACTAGTCCTACGATAGTATCCCATATAGATAATCTCCGGCTAAAAAAAACTACGAGCCGTGACATAACTACATTAAAATCACACTATTTTAAAAAGGTTTGATCTAAGTGTCAAGTTTTCAATACATTGGAAATTACCAATATAGGACACTGTTTGCATTTTCGACGTATACGCTTATAGGCCGATCGCTGTCGATATGAGCACGATATTTTGACATTTTATTTACAAAATACTTAACGCAAAGCATAATTTCGATATGTTCCTATTCAATACTAGAAAAGCAAATGACTAGTCGAATTTTATGTAAATACAATTTAAGATCAACAGTTCGCTGTACTTTCTTGTTTAGTTAACATAGGAATTTAGCCTCCAAACGGCCGAAGAATTTTATTAGAACTAATAATTAACTGGGGAGTTCTCTTTAATTTTATTAGATCTAATATTTGTGATTATACCAAATTGTGGTCTAAAGTTAAGCTCATGAAGACTAGACCTAAATAGGAAAAGCTACTATTAGAGTCAAAAGTGTATCAAATGGCATCAAAAGCTCTGTCTAAACGCCACTGATTGTACTGTATTTATTGATATTAATGCATAATACGTTGAATGTGGCATATTGATTATGAATTTAAGAGTTTAAAACAAACGCACCTGAGTCACAAGAAAATTTCAATCTAATTGAGACATTTTTATATTTTAAGTTGAAGTAATTTTATAAGTTAAATCGAAATACTAATTGATACCTATATATTTGAATTGTTTACAAAGAGATGAGACAAAAAAAACCCCTGACCTAATGGTAGGACCTTGATTACAAAATATAATAAGTAAACGATTTTAAAACAGTTACACGGGAACATTGGAAGCTTTTTAGGCGAAGTAATGTGGATTCGTGTTTCACATGGACGGAGATGACGCATGCCTTTTTAATAATTCCATTATATTATCAACGTGTATGTGTATATGTATATATATATATAAGTATGTAGATATATGTATACTAATATACATCATAAAAATGATTGGTGTTTTGCTTGGTGTAATGTTTCTTATCATACAGCGGAAGCTCGTAAAAGCCAGTATTCTAACTTTTGATCACAACTATCATCAACGATATGGACTTGTGTAGGTATAAATTGGGCTTTACGTGATATCGGTTAAATAAAAATATTCTCTAAAATTCTCATAGAGTAACAATAGCACATTGACGACGAACGAGTCGATCTAATCTAAATAAAAGTCGTTATTTTGTTGGCGCTTGCTGCAACCTCTTTGGGCGTTGTATTTGTCAATGGTAGGTTATATAGGTAGGCATTATGTGGTTGTCCAAAAGCCTAGTTAAATGTCTGGTCAAACAGCGGAAGGGACGGGACGGCGACACGACGCTGGCGGGACGTGAAGAGTAGTAACATATTAGTTATTGTAGAATATGTCACATAGATGGACGTGACGCGACCGCTAGTCGAGCGCCGAGCGAATGAATGAATGAATGCTCTTTATTGCATATATGTAAGTTACATATATACAATAGGAGGTCTTATCGCCGCCGGATATCTTCCAGACCACCTTTACAATGGTTGAAAATAAAGCGCGACGGGTCTATGTGACATATTCTACATTAAATAATATATTATAACTCTTCACGTCCCGCCAGCGTCGCGTCGCCGTCCCGTGCCGTCCGCTGTTTGACCAGACCTTAAAAGTTTTATTTTTAACAGACTTTTCTATTTAACCGACAAAGCTCCGCTTTACTTAATTGTAGAATTTATAATATGGAAGAAGATACTAGTAATGACAATCCCAATACTTTAATATGTTGCTTAAATGTTCGTTTAAAATTTTCGCAAGATGCCACTAGCATCGATTCATCGTACTTTTACGGGCATATAATCTTTGGAACCGAATTTATTTAGTTTGCATACTCTGTTGGATATACCATTTATAGTGAGGTATAAAAACTAATTAAAACTCAATTGTTGTCGTTTTTTTTATAAATAAGACAGACAAAGGACCATACGACCTTTTAAGATGTGTCTTAAGATTCCATTTATGATTGATTTGCTGTAAAAAAAATTTGTTCAAGTAATACAGATTTCATGGAAAGTCATATTGTAGTTTTGCTATAGCGAAAAGCCAGAGAACAATCACTTGAGTAGCCCTGAATATTCTATCCTGAATAATATAGTTTGGGCTTTCTCAGTCATCTTCAGTCAGTAAAGTCAGTCGTCTTTTACTGAGCCATTGTCATTCTTAGTATGTTTCTTTATACCTAGCAATACAGGCAATTAGAATCTTACTGAGTAACGAATTTCAGGCATAAATACGGCGATAACAATAGATTCGTATCTTCACAATTTACACTTATACACAATAAAAATAATGCACATATTAAATTTGTGTTTTATGATGGAAGCATCAACAATCTTTCAATTCCATAAGTGCTAATGTATTACTCGTATTTCTAAGTTAACATTTAAATGCGTTAAATGGAAAAAGCGGGAATTGCATCGACTTTACATACATTAAATATTATTATGTTTGCAGTTAAGCAAACTGGCAAGCAGTCACCATTATGACACTTTAACTTCGCTCATGGGCATCTGAAACACTAAGGGGTCGCTGTGTTGCCCACCGCATTGAGTGAAATGAATTCCAAAATTCACAAAATTCCAATGAAGACGAACATACTTAAGCACTATTGTCTTTTTTCTAAGGCTTAAAGTTTTGGACCGTTTGTAAGTTCCGAAATTGGGAGAAGCTGGTATTGAGGTGCACAAACCCAAACATGGGAGCAGTACTCCATATCGAGGGCTTCATATCAAAATGGGCGTATACGGGAAAATGCCTTTTTTTGTTGTTTACTAAAATCTATGCATGTTGCAATTCAGAAAGTCTTACCAGTATGCAAGTGTATCTAATAGAAGAACAACCCAAATTTCAGCCTAATACAATCAACTAGTTTTGTTTTATTTACAATTTTGTCCTTTGTCTAAAACTGCACTTTTGTCTGTACGCCCATTTGTTATGAAGCCTCGATATGGTGACGAACTTGTGTTTTATCTAATATTAATTATTTAATACAATAAATATTAATATGCTATGTAAATTAACTTTATTCCTTTAAATATGAATCGACTTGTTTGTTCGGATGAACGATCTGATAAAGTTTTTAATTATGTATAGTTCTGCCTGTGAGGACTTCTCAATGGCTTTTCTAACTTAGTTGAAATTGATTAATCTTCCTAAAATTGTAAAATAAAATAGACTGCCATGACTTACCTCATTTTAAATGTTCTGTAAAATCGTTGCAATGCCTCACTCTTAAAATACAAATGGTCCATCTTTTACGTTCTTGATATAGCGACACACCAGACAGTGTTGCACACAACCGCTACTCACAACTATTTACTACGAAGGTATTAATTAAAATTTCCTTGAAATTAGTGTTTAAAAACGTTCAGAGAAAAACCACTTATGGAAGAATGGTGACAATGGAAATGCGTTCAGTCTTAAAAATATCTAACAAACAAATTATATTTAACATACAGTGTAGTGGAAACTTGTCTTGAATGCTTCTTAGTTAGCGCAATTTTTATGGCCTATAATTTGCACATTCGTGAAGCAACAACTACATATGAGAAGCGACTAGTTAACGTGTGTTTATGGTACATTCTTTAACTGACCATGTCTAAGCTTAATAATAAAGGTTCAAATAAATAATATGAATAATAGGGCATTCGAGTCTTTGAATTAATTAAAAACTGCATAAATAAAACACTTATTGCCGTAAGAAATTGGATTGACAGAAACGTAAAACAATTATTATATTACATTTTAAACAGTTACCACCATATTGGATTCCTGTATAACTTTATTGTCTAACAAAACAACCAGTGCCGTTATATTTAGACTTAGGGCCGATTTTGAAAGCAATAACTAAGCGTAATTAAATAGTTGAATTGTTTCATTTTTAATTTAATCAGGTTATAATTTACTCGACTGATAAGTTTCATCTGATTGAAAATTGGCCCTTAAATTAATTTATTAGCCATGTTTCAAACAGTTCTTAATCCCTATATTGTATCTTGTATATTTTATAATTATATTTTATACTATGGAAGACAGTTGTTTACATTTGATAGCTGTGAATATAGAGATATCATGAACATGGCGGCTAAGAATTCTGTGCACGGCTCAAAATTTTAATTCCATTTTAGGACATTAAAATTTCACAAGAACAAAATAGAAACTAATTCAGTAAGAATCAACTGATTGTTATTGTAAAGGATAGCATTTTCTTAATTTTTCGCGACTAGTACATAATAAAACTACGTTTTAACGGTTTTAAATGCGGTATTTTATTAGATTTTTATTCCGACGTTTCGGCCACTTTTCAAAGACATACATACATAGAGTAAATAATTAACATAAACAAAACTAAACCTAAATAATTAAAATGAAAAGTTGGCGGCGGGCAAAATAAACTTTGCCAGCACTCGTTGACACGTGACATCTTTGTCTTCCGTGATCACGGCCACCGAAAAGTGGCCGAAACGTCGGAATAACCAAAATCAAATAAATTACCGCGCTTGATACCGTGAAAACGTTTTATTATGTATAAAAGTCGCGAAAACTTAAGAAAATTTTAAAATGTCATATTTTTTATATTATATTTTTAACGAGCTTTCATAATTTAGAATTCATATTATTTTTTACTGTACTGTTTTACCTAATTGGCAGTCTTCTATCTTCTATCTAGCATTGCAGCTGCAAAGTGAATGCCTCGAGTAAAAAAGAACTTACTGCATAGTTACCCTTATAATTTCACATTTCGCAATCATATGCTTATAGATTGCAAGTATACTTGTCCTTGTTTCATAAATGTCCTACTTCGCGAATGTGAAAATTAGGCTTTATACAAATCCTCCAATCGAACATTAGGCTAACTGCGCGAAATATCAACATACTATTTAACTAGAGTTTACCCCGCGGCTGGGCCGCGGGGTAAATTCTAGTGCGTTTCTCTTGTTTATAGAGCAAGCGCTACAGTTATATTAAATTTTTATGTATTTGCACACGGAAGATTCACTTCTATTCTGTTTTGTTCGGCGATGGCTCCAACGCTTTTAATGTGCGTTGATTTTGCCAATGTCGGAGTGACTTTGGTTTTCCCACTTCATTTTATATCGCTAATTATACCATCCCCCGTCTATCTGTGAACAAAATAAATTACAAAACTTGGCCAAAAAGGCCAAAATGGTCTAAATGACCATAAGACCACAGTGACCGACATGGCCAAAATGACGGAATAAGTAAAAACGACCAAAAAGGCCTAAATAATTAAAATAGACAAAATGACCAAAAAGGCCAAAATGACCAAATAGGCCAAAATGACCAAAAAGGCCAAAATGACCAAAAAGGCCAAAATGACCAAATAGGCCAAAATGACCAAATAGGCCAAAATAGTCAAAATGACCAAAACGGTCAAAATGATCAACATGGCCAAAATGACCGAAAAGGCCAAAGTGACCGACATGGCCAAAATGAGTAAAAAGGCTAAAATAGAGAAAATGGCCAAAATTACCAAAAAGGCCAAAATGAATATTATCCCTTGTCCACACTCAATATTTAATTGACATACGTATGGAATTTCAGCCAAATCGGCCCATTAGTTCTTCCGTAAAAGCATAACAAACAGAAAGACAAATATATTTTATCCCGGAAACTATCCCATTTTTCGGGATAAAAAGTATCCTATGTTCATTCTCGGTATCGAAAACATATATATACTGAGTTTCAGCCAAATCGGTCTAGTAGTTTTTACGTGAAAACGGAACAGACAGACAGACAGACAGACATTTTGGCCTATTTGGTCGTTTTGCCTATTCGGTCATTTTGGCCTATTCGGTCATTTTGGCCTTTATGATCATTTTGGCCTTTTTTATTTATTTTGGCCTTTTTGGTCATTTTGATTATTTTGGCCTTTTTGGTCGTTTTGCCTATTCCGTCATTTTGGCCTTTTAGGTCAAGTTTTTTAATTTATTTTGTTGACAGATAGACGGGGGATGGTATAATTAGCGATATAAAATGAAGTGAATCTTCCGTGGGCAAATACATAAAAATGTAATATAATATAACCTGTAGCACTTGCTCTATAAACAAGACACACGTACTAGAGGTTAACCCGCGGCGCAGCCGCGGGGTAAACTCTAGTTATAGATATAAAGACCTGCATAAAACTTTCCATTCAATATAATTAAATAATAAAAAAGCATAATCTGATATGTTACAGGATATTTCATTGTTAGTAATACAATCTGCTCAATATTGGAACTTTGTAAAAAATATTTTTCGTAAATGAATTATTTGTAAATGTAAATTACACTTGACTCTTAAATAAAGTTAAAAATAAAAAGGAAAATATCAATAAAAATTCTTGATTGTAATTCAAAATACGGAATACTTTTTTAACAGCTAGTGCGCATAATAAAACTACGTTTTAACGGTTTTAAGCGCGGTAATTTATTTGATTTCGATTTTGAAATTACCGCGCTTAAAACCGTTAAAACGTAGTTTTATTATGTATAAAAGTCGCGAAAACTTAGCTGTTGCGCAGTTAAATCGGATAGTACTATCAACGACGACAGAAGCACGCTTTTTATTATGGCCCTCTTAGTAACAGATAGTTGCGCAGGACAGTTTTTGATACAAAATCATTTACTGCACACACTTCTGAAACTGAAGGGCCAAACATATTGTGCTGATATACTAAATATGTCATGGAAAACAATTTTATTTGTATTTTGACTGTCATATTCAGCCGAACCCAAACTTAACATATAAATGAGAGATATAAAATTAAAATCGAACCCTCCATCCTGCAGCGAAAGCGTCGTTAAAGAGATGATAGTCGAGAAACCTTTCAGAGCTATCTATGGCTGTAGAGAAGCACCTAAAAATAACAACAGGTTTATATATATATATATATATATATATATATATATATATATATATATATATATATATATATATATATATATATATATATATATATATATACATTAAACCATGTTAACAGATAATGATTATTTTTTGTAATCGAGACAGACATGAAAGTGGTAACAATTACATTTTTTTTTGAGCCATATAATAATAGACAATTATAATATATAATTAATAAAGAAATATTATAATAAATTTTACGGAGATTGACAAATTATAATGCCCAATAATACATACACACAACACTTTACACATGCACATATACACAAACGCACACTCAAATAAAACAAATTCGGATAGCATACAAACGTGATTGTAGTAAAATTAAGATTATATAGGCTCCGAAGAACATCGGGGGTTTTGAAGCATTATAAAAAAAAAAAAAATTACGGTATGACTCCAAAATAAATTCTTCTTAATATTTTGAATAAATTGTCATCCAATGTGTGGCACACACATTGGATGGGGTTGCCAACATACAAGCTAAGGCCCCAATTACAATATCATATATATCTGTCAAATTCTATGATAATATTGACATGATGCTGTGTTTCATTGTTACATATTACACTTACGATTTACTCGTGATTTTCGTTACTAAAAGTGCAATTGTATTACATTTAAAAAGAGGATATAAATGATCAAGAAAAAACCAAAAAATAAAGAGTATTTGGGTCAGATCATGGCTAGTAAGGCGATCAGTGAGAGAGATAGGGGGGGGGGGGGTCAATAACACATTACTTGGAGAACGTAAATTGGATACAAGATATTCCAATCGAAATTCTTGCATTTTGAGGTAGGACGGATGATATGACCATATTTGTATGCTTGCTGTCCAATACGATCCCTCAACTTTGATAATAGAAAGTGATATTATATTTTTTGTTACATGCTATAATTAAAAATGGAGTTTAAGGACTTACATGAATTAAATGCACCGATAGTATCACCGAGTTGAGTTTGTGGTTGACATAATTCACTGGGTAACCGAGTATTGCTCTAAGGGATAGAACTCTTTACTTGTCATGTGCGACGCATTGTGGGCCATCCGATAACCCCAGAGGCCCATTGCTTCCTTACACGCTGTCTGTAAAGAAGGTAACATAATTATACATGTTTAGCATTCATTTGATAATTAAAACTACGTTTTAACGGTTTTAAGCGCGGTAATTTATTTTATTTTGGTTTATCCGACTTTTCGGCCGCCCCTCAGTGGCCGCGGTCGCGGAAGACCGCGGCCACTGACTAAATTACCGCGCTTGAAACCGTTAAAACGTAGTTTTATTATGTGTACAAGTCGCGAAAACTTAAGAAAATATCATTTGATAATTTTTAAATATTCTAATATATTAGTTCCACTGCTGGGTTGGGGTGTCTCTTCTTTACATGTGGGTTTTATACATCGGTAATGATGATGCGTAGATTTCTTTACGATGTTTTTTTATCAACGTATCATTGCTGAGACACATTGTAATAGTACAAATATTACACAAAGGAAAAACTATCTAAACCTTGCGTGTCATGTGATAGCATTATAAACTGACGTGCATATTAAATAGAATAATTATAGCCGATGGAAGGAAATGTGGCATACTATGAAAAGAGAGATCCATCTCATTTTCTTACTTTTTTCGGGGGCAAGCACTATAATACGTGCATGTGACATTGTTACATGATCATAGGGCGGTACTTTTGATAAACGTTATGAAAACAAGCGCACTACTACGCCCACTAAAATACGACAAGTTGACCAAAGAAAAAAATATCTATTTATTTCTTTGGTTTTTAACTTGTCGTATTTTCGCGCATGCACCTACATAGGTGTACGCGCTGCAATTAATATAAAAGGTACACACGGTTTATCCAGCTTAACTCTAGCACTAAAATTACCATATAAATCTTTTGACAGTCTCCTTTCATCCATTAAATTCATTCTCTCTGTAAATTTAAAGAATTTAGACATTTCTTTTTCAATACTGTATTTTATTCCGGATTAGAGGCACGCCTCAATATTTGTTTACTAAACTATCTGAATAAACACTTTAATGCGGAAATGCATAAAAATCGTATTTCAAACAATAAAAATAATAAAAACCATTTGCAAAAGGTCACATCACAAAAACTTGTATCCGAGTTATGTTATATAACATTTTATAAATAGAATAACGATGCACTATTCTATTCCATCTAAATAACACATATTTTTGTTAGTCACTTTTCATCCATCATCTCAGTCTTACTGTAAAGAAATTCAACATTCCGTTTCCCGCCTTGTAAGAAAACCAAATCACAAGTTTGAAGTGATTAAATTCCTAATTAGGCACGCGAATTAATATTCGTGTTTTACGCTATCTGAACAAACACAATCAATCAACAAAGGAAATGCAAAGTGTCGTAACACGAAAAAAAACTAGAGTAAAGTTAAGTCATTTGGGTTTTTGCAGATCCAGATACACATCGAACAGGAAAAAAATAACTTTGTGTTTGTCGAAATTTGAAACCAATGCACAATTCGATATTATTTAAAAGACAGACAGACAAATGCAAATATTATTTTAAAAACATTTGGTCAAAAGATGCATTTAAACCTGTATACATTGTTCGAAAGTTAAAAATTACGCACAATGGAAGGTGCGTTAATATAGGTACCTACTCTCAAGTAATCGCCTATTTACCGCACTGGGTGCGGTGAAATATGCCATTTGCAAATGCGCGCCATTTTAATATCAGAAACGTCAAAAGATTGTTGCGCCTTTCCGACTTATATTAATTATGTTTGTTTCATTACCAATTGTACTTTTTTCTCGCAAATAACTTGAACCTCGACTTCGTCTCGGGATTTCATTCTATTCTATTTTTCGTTGGAATGGCGCCAACGCATAGGTATTAATTTTGCCAACAACAAAGTAATGAGTAAAGTGACAGGGTGTTGGAATGTAAAAACATGAATATATGAACATTAATCGATTTAAAGTTCATATAAATTCGGTTTTTAATCGGACTAGTATTCTAAATGACTATTATGCTTTAACTACTAAAGTTAATATTTATTTTTAAACATTCACACCTACTTTATAAATGTTTTGCTCATAATATTGTATGTATGGATATATCATTATTTTATATTAAACTTTGATATAAAGTTTAAATATTTGTTTCGCGTATTGCAAACGTTTGGACAAATGTCGGTTATGACTAAATAAACTAACCTATGTTTTGCAACTAAGCTAAGCTTAATAGATCCCATTTAAAATAGCTATACTATAAATAACATAATTTTGTTTACATTCAACTACTTTATTTATGCATTTGCTTCATTTAAAGAGTTTGATCTAAATGTTTATGGATCAAACTAAGAGAGAGGTTTGAAATAGTTAAGGTGTTGGTATCCAAAATTCTCAATTTTAAGGCAAAACTTAAGTAATTATGTTGACACTAAAAATCTTTTAAGCATCATTTAAATCATTAAGAAAAAAAATATTTTAAATAGTAAGATTTTATCTCATTTTGATCAAATTGGATGATATATTGCTAATATTGAATTTTTTTAAAGGTAATTCCAGAAATATATTAGATGATAAACATCTAGTAAAAATACCTTCTATTCTCTTCCATATTAATATCAATTATAGTATGCAAAATAAAGGTAGAAAACCTTAAATTCATTATAGTTTTTAAAGTAAAAAAAACTTGTTTTTTATTATTATTATATGAATTCAGGTAATGAAAACAAAATTGAATTGATTCTATCAAGGAATTAGATTTTCCCTAAGGAGACGTGGCCCAAGCTATTTATGCAGATTCTTCCTATGGCAACAGTCATATCTGTCAAACGAATACTCAAAAATACATCTTCAATAAGGGAAAATTTTCGATAAGCAACTGTGAAAAGTACCGAATCGGGTTTTTCATGTTATATTTAATGTTGCCAGTTGAAGAAATTTCAAATTTTCCGCCATTTTGTTGCACCACGACTCACTGGCCAGACTCTATGAAATGTAGAACCTATTGTGTACCTGTATTTCATCAACGTAGTTGAAGTCAAGTACGTTCTTCCATCTGAAAGGCACGTCGCGTGAGACTCTGAAAGTGGAGCTGACACCAGCGACTTCGACGTTGGTGTGAGTATGTAGGAACTCATCGACAGCCTGCGTGGCGCCGAGCCTTAGGAACTTTAGCAGTTGATGAGTGGTTCCGTTTGGATTCAATGCAAGCTCTTCGTAGCGGAGAACCCTGAAAATATATTACATACTAATACTTAAATGTCACAGTGATTTTGAAAGTAATAAATAAAAGGACTATTTTATCATTTCCCGCGTCCGCGTTCATAATACAGCAAAACAAATTGGGATGCAAATTCAGTCGTGTTGGGTAAATTGTAACATTATTTACATATAAGTGTGCATCGTTAGTGATGGCGTACTGCACAGACGGAATTAACGGCGCATTAAACAAATGTTCGACACGTTTGCACTGTCCGCAGTGCGACCACATTTCAAATGTGATGGTAAATTGTATCGTGTAAATCCGCTACCCAATCCGCCATATGCGGTGCGCCGTCACCCAAGAGTCAAGACGCACACAAAAAGAATAGGGAATTTAAATAACATCTTATTTGTATCCTCTCATTTTAAAAATAACGTGACAAACTATTTCTATTTACAGTTTAAATAATAATAGCTATTTAACTCCTTATACTTGTACAAACTTATGCAATAACATACTATAAACAGACATGGGGCTGAGACCACAAAACCTTTCTCTCGAAATATTTAAACCATAAAAACTATGAAATAAATATACGTTTTATAAAAAGATTAAATGTATACATGAAGGACTTCATAAAGACTATACGAAAGAAAACCTACACCGTGAAACATAACACCAGTGTATCAAATTGTATTTATAGCAAATAGATCAACTTGATACACACAGGACAAACTTGATTATAAAAGTAGTTTAGTTATGACATGATCAGAGATGTTACAGAGATACTTTACCGTAACCGACACTATGGATATTTGAAATAGAAAACACCTGAAACCTAAAAATCTAATACCCATACAGAAACTTTTTTTAAATTTTTTATTGCAGCAGGTCAGCAGACAGGCAGACGGCCCACTTGATGGAGAGCGGTTACCATCGCCTATGGACATTTGCAACACCGAAGATGCTATAAATGCGCTGCTGCCCTCTTAAAGGAGACTGGAACCTGGTCCACTAATGCCGTAACACAACTCAAGGTTGTTATGGCGACATACTTTAGACCAGGGGTGGTAGCTATCCAGTCGGGCAAATGCCCTACCACCTGGCTGTAGGTTGTTTTATCGCCTCTTACGACAGGCCGCCCGGCCGCAGGAAATTGTATTCTTTCTCCGTTCCTGCACGGAGCAAACTATCTAAAATAATTTACCATCCGTAAACGTAATAATAAAATTCATATGCCCGTATCTGAAATGTCACGGTTAAAATGCCTAAACGTGATAAATATTTAATAAATAGAGATGTAGCTGGGGCATCGCTTCGTACATTTCAATTTCGTATCTCGTAGAAATAATTGCATTTTACGAGATGAAAAAATATACTATTGTGTACACACAGATCATATTTATTAATACAATCGGTTCATTCCCAAGGACGAATTGAAATTGATATTAACAAACAACTCGTGCATTTTCAATAAATTTTTCACAGTTCATGCAGTGTGGAATGCGCTACCTGTGAAAATTAGGCATGCCCAGACTGGACTTGACTTCAGCTTTTCAACGGACTCGTGAAGGATTATTATCTAGGGGTCTAAAATAAATCCTAAAATCTTCATTTCTCCCAAATTTACGTACTTCTATGCGTTATTACTATGATTATTATTTATTTATACATATCAATATATGTATATTTTGTCTTATTTCCATGTCTATTTATATTTGATATTTCAAAATCTAATATATATACTTTTTTATTCTATTTATATTGAAAACCCCAAATGTTAAATTTTTTTCTCTAATCCATCCTAAGGTTTTCTGGAAGAAATCGTGATTAGACCACCATATTGTCTTCTGTACTTCAACTTCTTGAATTGTATCTTAATGTTATGCAATAAAGTATTGTTACATGCCGACAAAGGTGACTGCACACCTGCCTGTCATAAAGCGCAGTTTATTACCTTTCCCGCATTTGGACTTCGTTTGTTTACTTTGTATTTAAAATTTGTAATTAAGAAAACATTCTGTTGTTATTGTACTTGTTTTATGGCAGTCATTGGGCAGGTGTGTCGAACTCATTCTAAGACCTCCGATCTATGCGAGCTGGCAGCCTTATTGTATCAGTGCAGGAATGGCCCAATGGAGAGATCGGCAGTCTAGCGAGAACCACGATCAAAGCAAGACGTGTATATTCGATGAGCTATACAGTGACGGACTTTGCGCGTGTTATTGAATCGTGCAGTTTGTACTGGTTGCGTCCAGTTATATTTATTTTATTTATACCTGTATTATACGTGTTTGTATAGTTCTAATAAATTCCATAGTAATTCCAATGGCATTTTAATTCGAGTCTTGTAGCTCGTAACAGTATATTCTATTCTAAACATACAAACTATGTGAATGTTTTTGTTCGATTTAAGAAAGACTGCTCCGTACCATTTAAATATTATCAAAGGAGATATTTAGGTCACTTGTAAAAGTGGGGCACATATAATATAGTAGGTAGGTATATAAGAGTTGCAAACATTTCTCTGTGAAAAACAATGCTCATTTACTTTTACCCATTAGTCTACTACCTAAATCTGCGCATTTATTTTAAACATGAGTTCGAAAACTAATTGCTATTCCTACTTAGGTGCTCAACGTGTTGGCAAAGAAAAAACCTTACACATTGGAGAATTGTATTTTTTTGCTGGTATTAGTAGGTTTTCATTGTTTGCCCGGCCAAGAAAATCTTGATAAACCGGACAAAAGATACTGTTTTAAAGCAAATTCGTTCATTATCTAGTGACCTCAAAGTCACTACATAATGAACCTATTTAAAGCAGTGGCATCTAGTACTATATATAAGAAAAAAGTAGACTGGCTCTTAATTTAGCATTCGATGCAAACTTTGTACCTAAAAAGTTTTCAGTAAATTTATATGTTAATAATAAAAATAAATTGACGTTTTTTTCGAACACGTCTGGCAACCCTGCTACGACAGGTTTTGTTATTGCTAAAATTATATATTTTTTATTGCGAAGCTGGCAAACAGGCAGACAACGCATCTAATGGAAAGTGGTTGGTTACTGGCGTCAATACATACACGTTTGCAACTCCAGGGACGGAGCCAACGCGTTACCAGCCTTTAGTATGGGGGATAGACAGGTCCCCCTCCTGTACATAGGAGGGATGTAATATGGGCATTAGATAGAAGGTATGGACAAAAGAGAAATATCTAGAAGAGAGAGAAAGACAAGAGTAATGAGACAAGAGAATGAGATAGGAGTAGAGAGATGGGATGGGTTGAGAGGGAACTGGGCAATGGGAACTTTCACTCATCATAATTACCTCGAGGCTAACAGTTTCACATCAATATTCTATGAAAGTGAGCTATCGCAACAATCGCTTTAGGACTTTAATCAAAGTTCATTACTTTGATTAAACAAGTGAAGCCCACAAGTGAACCTTACGGTTTCTTAAAAATATAATAATTTTAAACAAAAGTTTAGAAGGCATTCTTCAACACCTTACCAATGTATCTCCTGAAAAACTATCCACGTCAAATCTAAAGTGATATTTCTTAAACTCGAGTATTCCAAAAATACAATTTGTTTACTCTTTTAATGTCATCCCATGCATGCAAACAAAATTTTCCAGAACGATGACGTACTCTGGTATAATTAAAGAACAATTATCTGCCCTTTATTAAATTAAACATATTTAATAATTAATATATTTGTATCAAAATGACTACAGTATGATTACAGTTCAACTGTAATCATACTGTAGCCATTTCCCCCAACGTTATATACTTACTTATAAATAGATTCTGAGGACATTCATTTTACACATAATAATATCATACAGTTTATTTTCAAAGCGTATAGTTATAAAACAAGCCAGAGGCAAAGATATAGTAACCGTTGGGATTATCACAGTAATTACTACGGAAGGTCAGCACTCGGCAATTAACTTTTTCGTTTATATGCAGCAAAAAATTGTTCCGAGAGCCAAATTAGTTATACAAAAACAATATAAAACTAATATGATGTAAATTGAAACAACAACGACAATAATTATAATATATACTGTTTCCAAGCATTTATTTTACTTTTTCACGTCCATTAAGTTACATATTTCTTGACGGTAAATTTGGCATTAGCAACTCTCCCTAGCCCTATAAAAATTAACATATGAAGTTGGAAAAACCAGGACAATTCAAGTTTAAAACAGGACGCAGTAATAGAGTTGCCATACTTAAATTAAATTCAAGTAATGATAATAATCATAATTTTAATACTAAAAGTTTCGAATATTTTACGAGTTTAAAATGAGTTATCAAATTATAAAACACACATTTTAGTTTGTAACAAATTCTTTAAACTTATGCCAGTTATAGTATATATATATATATATATATATATATATATATATATATATATTATAAATTCGAGAGCTATGAATGTCAAAGAAGCAAGTGAGGTGTGTAAGAATAAGCCTGTATGGCACTCGTTGTTCGTGCCTACCCCGCAAGGGACCTGGCGTGAAGTTATATATGTATGTATGTATAAATTCGAATATTACAACCGTATTTATTTTTATTATATGTACTTTCCACCCCAACGATTTCCTTCAGTGTGTAGTTGAGTTAACAAAATCATAAAATTGGTCACACTTCATATCTATGTTACCAATAGTTTTCCTGGTGATATATATATATATATATATATATATAACCAAAATTTTTCAACCTGTAAAGGGGTCGCATATTCAAAAAGATTGAAAATCACAGATCTAGTACAATCTACTCACATCAACTTATTGGGATATTCCTGCAATAAGCGCCCAGCCGCCACATAATCGCTTATCATGTCTGCACATAGCAACTCTGGCCTCCAACAATCAGGAGCTGGTTGGCAGAAATTACGATGCTGCCTTGACTGCATCACACCACGAGGGTCACGGATTAGGAGCACCACTCTTACATTAAGCCTGGAAATTGATATTTACATACATATATGTCACCTTCAGCAAGTTTTATTCAAAATATAACTTTTATGCAATGTAATTTGGTTATTCAGTCACACATTTATAATAATACTTATGCACAACCTAATATTTGAGAGAGTAATGTGTCGAATAATAATAAAAATAATCTGTCAAAGTTTGAAGATTCTGAATGCCAGAATAATATGCGCTGATGGTCAAATAAAATGAGATACTTTATATAAACTTAAATAATGCTATCCTCATAGATTTATTTGACTATATCTATTTATGATACCATAGGTAGGTTCAAGTAAAGGAGTCAAAATATCTTTATAATGCACTTTGCATTAAAAAACAATTTGAATGATATCCTAAAATTCAGATAACAAAATATTATGTTAACACACATTTTTAAATATGTAACTATATTAGAATGCTTACTGCTTTTATAGATTTGTGAATATGACATTCAAATCCCTACATATTGTCATATACACATATATACTAATATGTACAATATTGAGGTGTAGTCATGCAAATTAAGAAACAAGTTTTATGAAATTGAATTATGACACAATGATTTCAAATTGTGTGTTTTATATGTACTTAAAAGATCTAAGCTGTTTATTTTTAACATTGAATAATATTCATTTAAATGAATTTATAGATAACAGATATTCTTGTGTATGTTATAAACATCTTAATTAACTTGAATATGTCATACTGTACTGACTACTTTTCATTTACATATAATTACATACTATTGATACCTAAATATATAACTTGTGTATGTTTTAATGCTGATGATTTCCTTCTATGTACTCTGAGGACACAATAAATTAAACTCAAGGTCAGCCATAATAATTAATTTAACAAAAAGTATGAAGATTCATCAATTATATGTAAATTATGATTTTAAAGATAATAAATTATAAAAGATAATTTTGTTTAATTCTTATAACAATGATATCATGAGATTTTTCTCAAACAAATTTAAAATTACGGTTTTACCCGTGCAAGAAAAGAATACAATATTTTGCAGCCGGATGGCCTATCGTAAGAGGTGACAAAACAACCCACAGCCAGGTGGTAGACTATTTGCTTGGCTGGATGGCGACCACCCCTGGTCTAAAGTATATCGCCGTAACAACCTTGAGTTGTGTTCCGGCATTAGTGACCAGGTTCCAGTCTCCCTTAATAGAGCAACACCACATTTGTAGCACCTTAGGTGTTGCAAATGTCCATAGGTGATGGTAGCCGCATCCTATCAAGTGAATGACGGCGCACTTGATAGGAAGCAGTTACCATCACTACTATGGATAGGCAGATGTGCCTGTCTGCTGAACTCCTGCAATAAAAAAAATAAAAAAAGTAGGAGACAAATATGTTTTCATATATTTATGAGCCCAGATTATAAAACATCAAAGTGATTTTAAGATTTAATTTTAATAATAATAATCTTTACTTCAAAATAGAATTCATAATGTTACTTAATTAGTTATAAAAAATGCTTGAAATATAGTGTTAGTAGAATCCTATGCTAATGTTTTGTTACAATTGTTATTTTTATTATGTTGATATTTTTTTATTATTGTAAAAGGTTTAGTTATTTTGTATGAATTAATTGAGGGGTGTAGTTTCAAAACCCGCTAAAATGAAGGTCATTCATACATTATAATGGGTTTTGAAACTACACACCTCAAATTGTGTGCCTGTTTTCATAGTAATCATTGTTGGAATTCATTTATGAATGATTATAGTAATGGAAACTTATTTTATCTGTGACCTTATTTTTAAGATTACATGTTTTCTATATAGAAATTAGGAATGATGGTCCATTTGATAATAGAAAAATGTAAAACTTTTTATGCCATATCTCAACTCATTACAATTTATTGGCCCAAAAGTCCCTGACTTCTTTATATACTAATAAGACAAAAAAGCTACCAAGTTACCTAAAATCATGATGAATGGTAATTTAAGAAAGTGTAATGTTGGTACAAAAGATATTCTAAGTTATACTGTATAACATGTCTAGATTTCAACAGAAAGCTTCTGGTAAGCTTGTTGTATCAAACTACATTCTGTTATATAATTTGGTGAATGTATCAGTGACATTTATCTATAATAGTGTAGTGAAAGGTTCAGATCTAGATCCAAATAGAGAGCATAATGTTGAGCAATCACGGAGGTACACTTAAAAATTATTATTATTTATTATTCAGCTTAAGAAAAATTCAAATCAATCTTCAAAATCTTGAAATTAGCAAAACTATCTGGGAAAAAAGTGCTAATTTGAAATAAAGCAAAATAAATACAAGTAATCTGTTATCTTATTTGTATAAAAACAAATACATACTTTGTGATTATACAAGGACAAAAGTTTGATTAATTATTTCATATAGTCAAATATAACAAATACATATCGATTATTATAATTAATTCTTGTTACAAACTATACAAAGCCACTTACTCATTGTCTTCCAATATTTCCTTAATAAGACGTAATCTGACTCGCACAACCTTCATACTCTGGAAAGGGAAGAGCTTACAAAACTTTCCTGTGAAATCAGCATCAAAACACAGATCTCTCTTATATTTACAATGGTCCCACAGTCTTGTGTTATGGCTGAATTGGTGTAAATGGCTTTTTCCATACTCAAAGTAGTCTTCCAAGTCATCATATTTACATTTGAGCAGTTTCTTAATTGTATTCAAGGCTTTCTCAGCATGTGGAGGGCCTCTAATTTGTATTATTTCATATTTAAGTAAAGGTTCATAATGATAAAAATTACCTGGCATTGAATTTAATACTTCACCCAGAAATGTGGTTCCTGACCGCCATGTCGATATAATTAGACTTCTCAGAGGCCGACCATCCGACTCTAACAACAAATTATCAAGACTATGTACACCAGAATAAGTGAAATTATAATCCAAAAGCTCAAACTTTATTCTTGATCGCGTTTTCTCTAACAACTTTTCAATATTCGGAGAACCGTCGTACGGGTTCGTTGGTATCGTCTGCAGTAAAACATCCTCACCATCTTCAACTTTTAAAAAATTCCTAATATTCCTGTGACTTTCAGCGGACGGACGATAGTTTGTGTTATCTGTATATCGACTTCCAGCCAGAATTAATAGGACACTGAGACCAAATGCAAAACATATTGAGTAAAAGTTTATTCTTCGCAACATCACGTTAGAAACAAGGTAAAAACGATTGCGGACAAACTGCAAGGATGGAAATAACTTATACAACGCGAGCACTATCACACCACATTCACTAACATGTTTTACAAGTTCTTGTCTCCATTTAAATCATAATTTTTTATTTTGCGTTTCCGCGGAAACACCGCATTGCACCTCCACCGCCATTTTGAAAAACTTACTGACGTTTTGGTTTGGTTGTCAAAACTTCAAAACTTCAAAATGAAGAAACTTTTTTCAAAGCTCACAACTCTCACAAGGTTAAAGTCAAAGTTCAAGAACAAATTAGTAAAATAATCTATTGTTTTTATTTTAAAAGCGTACAACGTATTTTTTAACGCGAGTGGCACCACGTATGTGCGACCAAAGAATGCTTCTTCCTTCTAATATAAAGCGATGCCAGACAGTGTACAACGCGACGGGGCATGCAATACGAACATAATTATTGGGATCGAGTAAGTAGGTAGTTTATCTACCTACTTAGTAATTAATTTAAATTAAACGGACATGCAAGACACCGCAAGAGAGGTATTAAGTAACGCTTGGTATATATTCATAAAAGCAGAACGAGAAAATCACGCGTTTTTTATTCAAAGACTTAAAATATAGTTTGCTATGGTATAAGAACGACACTAAAGTCATCGGCAAGCCACGATTAGGCATCGATAGAAGTAATGTTTTTTTTAACCGACTTCGAAAAGAGGAGGAGGTTCTCAATTCGTCGGGTTATTTTTTTAATTGTTGCTTTTATTTTATTTTTTATGTATGTTCACTGATTTCTCCGTGATTTATGATCCGATTTACGTGATTCTTTTTTTGTTCAACGCAGAATAGCTTCCAATTGGTCCCCTCAATATTTTACATAGTTTGGCCCAGAAGTTTTCATTTTATGAACATTTTTTATGAAAAAATTTCCTTTTCGTTCCATATGTACACCGATTATTCTCAGATTTATGATTCGATTTACGTGATTCTTTTTTGTTCGACGCGGAATAGCTGCCATGTGGTCCCCTAAAAATTTGACATAGTTTGGCTCATTAGTTTTCATTTTACGAACATTTTTTTGTTCCCGTTTCTTGGGACCTATATTTTTTATGAAGCGCGGCACCATCCGTAGGTCCACCCATACATAGCTAGACACTAAAAAGTAACAAATAAAAAATAAAAACTTCCTTTATAAAAACCGACTTCAAAAACTAAAAAACTAAAAGTATTAAGTTATTTCATACATTTTAGTTTTTAGTTTTTGAAGTCGGGTTTTTTTAAACGAAGTTTTTATTTTTATAGCGTGACGACTTACCTACTTACTCCAAGTTTTGCTAATTTGGTATTGCATGTAATATATTGTAATTATTACTATACATACTACAAAAACATAATAGTTATCGTATTCAACATGTGAAAAAATTTAAATTTCGTATTTTCATTTTTCATGTCAATAATATTGATATTCGTACTGTATAAATAATTCCTTTGCCTAACATTTAGCAAAGTTAAGTAAAAACTTTTAGGAAAGTTAAGTAAAAACTATTTATCTGAGGTTTACATACAAATATACAGATATGGCTGGCTTAAAGGCCTAGTTGCCAAGCCATAAATGCATTAAAAAATACAGATATAGCGGCGTGGACTTTAGAGTCGTAGACAGAGATCTCCGTCTACGTAAACTACGTATGGATGGCGGTGGATTTTATTTTAGCAACGGCATAATAGCTAGTTGATTTTAGTATTACATGACCAAAATAATTAATATTTTGATCATGTCATATAATTATGTTACACTTGCAGACTAATCCGGAAATTAAATAACTATGCATTTGTGTTTTTTTGTCACAATAAGGTGTGTTGTGACGCAAAAATTGAGCATTATTTCTATTGATATGACGCACGTATTTAACATAATAATTAATTGTAGTGTTTAGGTGCCTATTAAAATGTAGATGCATCTCTGATGGTGTTAGTACCATCATTATACCATAGAAAACCATATTTATAGTCTTTAAATACAAAAGATGCATAATTCTCTCGTTCTGCGTTTACGCACAATTATCAACCCTTTAAACGATTACATGCAACAAAATGTTTATAAATTTATCGCTGCACGTACTGTGCATGTTGAATATATACAATAATAATTATAATAGGTACCTACCTACCTCTCTAGATAATTGGCCGTGCTCGCACTGCGAATATGTTGTTACAATTTTTCCGCCCAAATTTGTAATATAACAATGGAAGTCTATAGAAGCTCGGGCACCCGCCATTAATTGCATTTAAATCTAATTAAAGCCTTCACCACGAAAAAGCTATTAAAGTAGGTATAGTGTAATGAATAAATAAAACGCTCAGGATGTAAGTTGTTTACATTTATTTGTGACGAAAAATAAATAATTTCACTCATGTTTTAAGTTTGAAATTATGTTGCTAACAGTTCAGTGGTTTCCTGTGACACAAAATGCCTAAGGCAATTTTAAATCAATCGCGAAAAGTATAAATTTAAATTAATATTTCATTTAAATAGGTAAAATATAGTCGGCAATAACTCATTCAAATACCACTCAAGTTTAGAAATAGGTAATTATAGATCTATAAGAATCAAAATATTTAGACTTTATATCCAACAATATGCATTTTTCCAATAGTTTCTCCTAAATAAAACCATAAAGCTACTTCAGTTATAACGAGGAACAGCAACCAAGCTTGCTTCACTGTTAGAAATTTATAGCATCCTGTCTTCATAAACTCTTTTGCTAATGCCAAGTCTGATTGCAGTCTCTGCACCATAAAATAGAAAAAAAGTTAAGAGTGTTAGGCTGATTTACATTGATCCAGCTAATGACTTCAAACGGCGCCATTACGCTAAAGCAGGCGGTGTAAGTTAGTATTGTTACGACCTGGGCGCCGACAAAAACAAATTCACACCTGCATAACTGTAAAAACACATTTTGTTACCTTTAAATGTGCTGCCGCTCTCTAAAGGAGACTGGAACCTGGCCACTAACGTACACATAACGTTGTTATGGCGACATACTCTAGACCAAGGGTGGTAGCCATCCAGTCTGGCAAATGCCTTACCACCTGGCTGTGGGTTGTTTTGTCGCCTCTTACGACAGGCCGCCTGGCCGCAGGAAATTGTATTCTTTCTCCGTTCCTGTACGGATAAAATGATTTGTTGTTAAAGTTATCGAGATTTGAATATCCTGCAAATCAATTTTTTTTTAACTACAAAGTAGAATCTCAAATCTCAGCTGGCTTTAAGTTCAGACACGACGCGACGTCACCCAATAAAACAACCTCAACGCCTGATTTATTGTTGTCTTCGTCGTTTACACGAGTACAGTATCGGTGGCGCGGGTGCCGGGGAGCAGAATGACATCAAAATACTCAATCGACCATTTTGAAACCAGCGCTAACTTGGTAGCGCCGTACTGACTTCAAAACCATTTACAACGGTGCCAGCATGAATCCAGCACTGGATTATTTCAAATTTGAAGTCAGTATCAATAGAAATCATCTTTTATGTTCGGGATTATTGTAAGAAATTCCAATGACCCATCATTACACTTATTCCATTTACATACGTTCATATTATGCCATCGCATTTGCACGATAGCATAGCCGCTATGAACAAAGATTGTAAACCTTTTTAGTATGAGCAATAAATTTATATATTTACCAGTGCTAAATCATAGCAAACTCAAAAGCAATAAATTCGATCGCTAGTTTATCTATCTCTCTATATATTACAAAATTCTAAACATGCCGTGTTTGTATGTACATTGATGCTATTTAAAGAAACAACTGGAATTTAAACGATGGAGAACACGATGCATTTTTTTTGCACTGTATTACTTGAGAATACGCAACTATAAGATTATTACAACGAAATAGATTTTGATCCTTATAGTATACCAAGATTATTGTGGGAAATTATTTCTGATTCTCCGTAGGAGAACAGCGGTCGTCTACTCGGTATAACAAATTTTAATAAAATAACGAAAAACCTTTAAATGACAATAGCATGTTACATGTTTTTTTTAATAAACTTCTCTCTCCCTTGAGTTTCTTCGGGGCCTATGTAGTCTTATTAAATAATAAACTATTTAATATTATCTACATGGTGCATATTACGCAATCGATTTTCGTGAATCAACACTAATTCTTACAATATTTTATAATGTCTTGAAGCCAAAGAAATTTATTTGTATTGAGTGACTATTTTTGAATTTAAGCAAAATTATTACCTGCATTTCATCAGCGCCTGGTGGCGCCATCTCTAAAGTCCAATACCCTTTGGCTACCTTTAGTTTTTTAACCATTTCAGACTGCTTAGCAATCTCAGCCTTTTCTATACATATAATTATAAAGGATATTAATTATTTTCCTCATAGAAAACATAACATGAATAATCTTTATTTATATAATAAAGACTATTGATTGACGATCTACAATCCTTGGATCTGCGTACATATTTGGGCGGTTTGAGGTAAAAAATATTATTATTCAATCATCGCCTCTTGTTGAGGACCAAGAAAAGTGACTGCAGAAAATCGCATGTTTGTAACCACAGTTGAAGGCAAGCGCATGTTTCACTCGTCTTGTAACCGTTGTAACCTTGTTTGCCGTAGAATGCAATTTTACAGAAAGCAAGTTTGTAATAAAATAGGTAAATAACACTGTACTCTCATTTTCGTTCATATCTATGTACTTAGATACTTTAAAACTGCATATTTTTTGGACATAATCACAATTGCATCGGTTTTCTTTGTCTTATGTACTACTTATGTAACATTTTCGAGATGTCTCATTGTTTTCTCTAAGAAGTGATACAATTATGATTAGATATTGGGAGATTATATATCAATGTGCATAATAATCTTTACTGATCCGCCGACCGGTCAAGATTGGTACCGAGATCTATTTACCTTTTATTAACTCAATCAACTTGTCCTTGTTTCTAGTCATTGGAGATTTATATACTTCAACCAGATTATGGAAGAAAGTTGGTCTCGTTCCTAGAAATAATATAAACAAGATACTTATTTGAAAATGTGTAAAGAATTAATAGAGTATTAAATAATATTAATATTTATGCTGTATGGATTTAGCTCCTTTGTCTGCCATTCTGATGAACTAAATAACAACAAAAAGATTTGTTTTTAGTAGGTTAGGTTAGGTTATGAACTAGGTATGGAGCTTTTATGCGGGAACTGGGAAGATAGTGTTTTGTATTCTATATTTAATAAAATGTGTAATATTGCTTTAAAATTGGCTAAAGTTGTAAGATATTGACTGCTGATTAGTTGATTTTTGTGATTGTGCCATTGATATATAAAAAATACGATTGTGCTCAAAATCACGAGTTTATTTCTTATTGAAACTTATTGCCCACGTTACCAAACACCTGGGCAATAAGTTTTAATATTATCATTAGCACATGTACGCACTATGTATATATTCTAATTAATTGTATTGTTTATTAATTATTAAATGAAAGCTTTCCGACGATTTTAATATTCTTTTTATACCAAACCATATTAATTTATAGTCTTGCATTTAAAAAAACGCATAATTTTCTCGTTCCGCTTTTATGCAGATTTACCGACTGTAATACTACTGTGCACCGATATTTAACCTGTGGTTAAAATAAAAGAATTACTGTTTATGCATATGTACATTTTTAGCCATAATTTTATTTTAACCATCGGTTAAAAGTCGGTGCACACCAGACTTAATATTGCGCTTAGAACTCAGACCAATATTTTTATTCGTTAAGACTAAGCTTTCGAAATACTCAACTATTGTAAATTGGGGCGCTTTTGACGCTAACATCGGTAATATAATTATTCAAATTTAAATTATTTGGTAAGAAGTTACGTTTCGGGCGATTACAGATATTTTCAAATGTACAGTCTATTATAATCTTAATACATAATACTAGTCTACGTTAACTACATGCTTGCAGCATTTTGTTTATCTATAAATCATGACTTACTGAATAAATTGCCGGCCAGTTTCACGGTATTTACGCCTCTAGCCATAATTATTAGCTTCCGTTACTTTCGAAATATCTCAGGCTTGTTGAGTAGCAAATGATTTCTTTTACCGCGTGATTAATAAGATTATGGAAAGTACGGATCACAACACAAGCTCGTAAAAAAAAAATGAAATTCTCCTATTATATTAATGTACTCAGTGAATGAAATTAACATGAATGACAAGCTAAATTATTTTTAAACTGAAAATTGCCAGTTCTAACTATATTGACAATCAGATTCTTTGTAGCATGGGAAAAACAAATAGCTTTTGATTTTTAGGCACATTTATTTTATAGTTTTGTAATGGTGGGGCTTTATCTGCTATAGTGTAAAAGATTTACGGTCTTATTTATATTGAGTTAGAGTAAATTTGAAGGTTTTCTTAAGAACCTTATAGAAGCCTGCGCACCCTACTTTAACTCAATATGAATAAGGCTGTTAAACTATGGCCGAATGGGTCTTGTTTAAAGTGCCAAAATTAACGAAGTCAACGAATAGCCACATTAGTGTATGTCACTGTATGTGTATATATACATTACGTCGTCTTAACAATTTCGCTTCTCAAATAACGCGTTAACTCCATCACAATATCAGCGTGTAACGACCTATATCTGTAACATTGCTGCAGATGAAGCCCTCTTTTTTTTTACATGGGGAAATGCGTTGCCGCATCTTCAGCCGCGCGGGGGATCAGCGCGGCCGGTATGTGGGGCTCCCCGACGCCTATTAATCAATACGACCGGCGCCGGTATACCCACTAAAACCCCATGGGAGCCTTCTTCCGCCTGAGTGCCGGGGACGCGGTATGCAGTGTGAGCTTTAACCCGCGAACCCCGGCGGGCGGTGGGCCGCCTCGTAAACAGAGGCGGCCTCTCCTGTGTTCAAGCCGGGGAATGATATTTCCCCGGCCCTGAGAGGGTCGCGCGGCTGCCTCTCGCGCCCTCTTGCGGCATTAGTGCGGGCGGAGGTCTCTCTGATCCCCCAGACCTCGACGCCCGCTGCCGCCCGCCCGTGGCTGCCATTTAGTCACGGGCGCTATCCTCGGTTGGGGAGGGGGAGGCTGCGAGGATTGCTCCTGCGCCTTCTTACCCCTCCCTCTCTTTCTTCCTCCCCTTTTCCTCGCCGCCTCGCGCTTTCAGCAGCGTCAGCGGTCGGAGCCGGGGGAGGCCACCTAACTTCGGAAGGGAAGAGTGTTTTGGGAGGGGGTTTGGAAGGAAGGGAAGGCTTTTAGGATGAGGAGGCGGAAAGGTGGGACACCACTGTCACGGAGTGAAGAGGGGAATGTGACAGTGGCCGCTCGGGGCCCCGGGGACGCATCCCCTTGTACCGCTTCCTGGACGGAGGGGAGTCCAGGGCGGCACCCCCTGGGGGAGTTACGTTTTAAGGTCCTTTGTGAAATAATGAAAGAATTAACTCAATGATGACATTTAATATTATATAATTATGTGAACACAGTTTCTTTTTAGGAAGTCATTTTTACAAGCGAGTTTTGAGTAGAGTGCTGTCTACGTATAATAGTGAAGTGCATTGTAACACAAATACCGAATTGATTCAATTTCCAACATAATAAGCGTTAAAATTTTGAATATTTATCAGTTATCTTTAAAAATAATAAATTATGAATAAGTCGCAAATCAATGTATTAGATGTAATAAATAAAATTGTAACTAAACTTGAGCTATGAAATTATTTCTTTTTGGCATCTTTTTTCTTCCCTTCTTTTTTAGGCGGCGTTTCTTTCGCTTTTTCGGCTTTAGCTTCACTTTTATTTGCCTTTTGCTTTATTTTCAGCTTCTTTCCGTTTTTTTTCCTCTTCTTTTTTCTTTGCCTCAGCTTTAAGCTTTTCTTGTTCTGCTTGGATTGCTGCTTCTTTTTCTTTAATAGCACGTTCTTCTGCTAAATCAATTTCCTTGATTCTACCTTCTATACCGGATATAAAGCCATCGCATACTTTAGAAACAGCCTCTTCCAGCTTTTGGCCACCCGGGCCTTGAAAGTACCCAACCGTCATCGGCGGGGCTACTTCAACTTTTGCATACTGCCAAGCTGTTGTAAACATTGCCCTAAGCGTTTTGCTGATAGCTAAAATTATAAATAATTATTTTATTAACTTATATACTATTTGAAATAAGACGTCTAGTAAATAAACGATAAGCACAAAATATTTTCAAAATTGCACTGCAAAAGTTACTAAGTAAACTAGCAAGTATGTCCTCTCCTCCCTATTTTCTTTTTAACATTTTCCAATTCTTTCTCCAGATACTTTAGTTCTCCCTCTAATTGCTGATCTCTCAATATGGTTATTTTCGTCATTATCGTTTCTGTTATACCGTCCAGTACATCTTCTATTTTTGTCACTATAGGATTGCATAAGAGTGGTCGCACAGGAGTTGTTCCGATAGTACTTTTGGCAGTATTCCATAATTTTGAGATTACAGGACGGACTGTCTTGAGAGAAACTGTAAAGCAAAACAAATGTGGATATGAGATGTGATTTCTACAAATACTGTGAACTGGCTAACTGGAAATGATTTTTTGTATTTTTAGATCCAATCTACTTTTGCTTTGCCACAGTTTCTTTAAGATATAATGTCGTCGTACCAAGCGCTAGATCAAGTGCCATTCTCGCCGACCTCGCCATGTGTGCAGAATTTTTTTAAAGTAATCAGATATTTTATTTCAAATACATCAATTTAGATTAAATACCTTTCAAGAATTTTATATCAATGTACTCAGTGAATTTGACTGACAATTAATGACAATTAGCTTTTTTATGCGAAATCAGGAAGGCCTAGTTACGACATAAGTTTTCACGAATAGCAAGTAGTTGATAATCATAATGTCATCCTTTTTTATAGAATGTACTCCGAAAATATTCCGAAAATAAGGTACGTATAAAAGACTGGCCAGTTATATTTTATTTTGAAAATATGATTATTTATAAGGGAGTTTTTGGCGGGAACTGAAAGGTGGGCTGTGCAGTTTTATTTTCTAAAAATATGTAAAATTACTCTAAAATGAATAATAGTTGTAGAATATTGTTAGTTTTTGAGTAGCATTTATGTGTTTTTATGAGAAATGTGAACGGTATAGTCAGATGTGGCCTTTCGAGTTTTCATAAGAATTTCGTGGAATGGCGTCGCTACGACCGACGCCATTCAACGGACGCCTGAACTACAACTGCGCTACTATACGAAGACCTAATAAACATCAGAATTGGCTGTATGGACTAAGATTCCTTTGCCTGCCTTTGTGGCGATTTCTACTACTACTGATTATTTATAACTAAAAGGTACGTTCCAATTTCAAAATTTCCCTCCACATTGGTTGCGAGCTAATTTAAATTATCGTGTCTCATTGAAACATGGATCTGCGCCGGGAATTTCAAGCGTCGCCTGAAACCAGACGAATCATACGATACACTTCAAATGACATTGCTCGCCAAAGGCCTATCAAGTTGAAGACATAGCCTCATGTAACGTGGGTTGGTGAATTTCATACGAGTGCAGGTTTCCTTGAATATTTTTGTTACTGCCAAAAAATTGGTTAATGATATCATGTGCATATTAGGTCAGTAAAATTGTATAAAAGTACATGCTCTGCCTGTAATATTATTTATTTAACTTTAGGCGTCACTAATATTTTGTCCTTTTTCTCTGATTACTTTACAGTATGTAAAATATCGCAAATAAACTCGTCTTACAAAAGGAACAGAATACTTTTATTTTTCTATAATTTCGGGGTCGTGGTTTTTATCGACGTAAGAGCAACCATTACATACCATTCGGTAATTTTGGCAGGTTCCTTTCCTGACTCAGCGAAGCCGGTTTTTATCCTTGACTCGGCCCCAAAAGCATTTTTGGTTATTGAACTTTAAAAGTCAATTATTGATAATTTATCTTATTTTAATGTATGATAATCTTACCAGGTAATTAAAAGATACTTTTGAAATTATAGCAATAATATTTTGATTTCTATTTCTTACTGACGGACAAGACATACAGACTTTAATTAATGCTGTAAAACGGCTTAGAGAATCAACCGATTATTTAGCTTTATCGACTAAGTATATTTCCACCACAAAAAGTATCACAACCATTGGTCTCGCAGGAATTTTAAAACATTTTCTAAATCTTTCAGGCACACCAAAATTTTTATTGAGAAACTTTGCGTATACGAATGAGGCGGTTTAAATTAAAGTTCATTTTGGCAGGAATATGAAGATTACGCCAGAGAAGCCACCCACAAAACTCTAGTTAGTAATATTATCCATATATAATTCATGTCATTTAATGATAACTGGCAAAATTGTAATGAAAACTGTTACATAGTTATATTATTCTTAACTCATCTACAATATAGTAAATCTGTTTGTGGTGATGAGTTTGCAAAATTAATTTAAAAGTGAGAAAAATATTATAAAGAGGTTTAATTCGGAGCAGGAGACTACAACAAAAATGCACTTTTTAGAATTTCTGTTTTTTCACATAAAAACTACGGAATGGATTTAAATTAAATTCTACACAGATTTAGCTTATATCCTGGGTCAATATGTAAGATACTTTATATCCTGATAAATAATGTCATTTCCATGAGATAGAGGAACATAACCAAAAAGATGGCGCTAGGTCGTGTTTTTAGGTGCCACTTTTATAATGCACTACTGAATAAATGGTTATGGCATTGCTGCAATACTTGTCTTTAAAATGTTATCTGTATAAGAGACTGTTTCAAATAAAATCCGTTGATCCGTTTGGCTTTAAGGATTTCAATTGCAGTGATTTCGATATTATATCGATATCGCCCGAACAAAGTTGCGGGCATAAGTAGTTTTACATATGTACTTAATTGGTGTTTTTTCATATCAATTTGTATTTCGATAGAATATGTTATGTTCCAGTTACAATCAGTTTAAATAACTTCTTATCAGCTATAGTTAATTATTTTATATTTAAATCATACTTAAGCCAATTAAATGTTATAATGGTGAGATATATATATATATATATATATATATATATATATATATATAGATGTAATAATAACGATTAAATAAATTACGGCGCTTAAAACCGTTACAACGTACTTTTATTATAACTTCAAACATTTTTAGAAAATAAAACTACACAGCACAACGTCCCCGTTTAGTTACCGCCAAAAAAAAATCACCTCCAACTCCAAGCGTACTTTCAGAATATGATTTTCAACAAATCATATTTGATATGATAATTATTGACGTAATTTTTACATGTTCATATTTTAAAACATACCTATCGTATATCGAAAGATAAAAGATATGTCATTCTTTCATTAAAAAAAACATCCTAACTACTAAGTACTTATGAGATTTTTAGCCTTATGAAGTAGTGGACGGCATTTCACGCCAAAGTAATATTGCTATTATAATTTGTTTCTATATTATTATATGAGTTAAAACTGTAATTCAGTTGCATGTATGTTCATAGAGTTGACTAAGCAAAGTGGACGATACATTATGATATCGTGAACTATAAATATTCACGACGTACGTACCTGTGTTGTTGAAATATTGTAACGATAGGAAAAAGGTACAATTACGAACAGAAATGTTCTAAAAAAGCTGCTGCCTAAATATATGTTTAAAAGTTTTTTCAAACCTTAATATTCATGAACATTTGATAATAGTTAGAAATCTAAATTGTTATTTTCAAAACACGTCCCGGTTCGCGTGTGGAGCAGTGAGCATTGGTGTGGAGCATGCTGTACAGCAGTGTTCCGCAAACTTTTGTATTCAAGGTCCATCTAGAAATACGAAATTTTATGGAGGTACACCACAAATAAATATCATTTTTTAAGTAATCAACATTTATTTATTAATCAACAAACCTAAAGTTTAAATTGCAGCATAAACTTATTTTTCCAAGGCTCACCAATTAATGACCACGGTACACCAGTGTACCGCGGCACATACATTGCGAAACACTGCTCTATAGGGTTCTTAGAGTGTTGACATAAACAATGGATATTTATAATCGCTACAGAATCCTTCGGTGTGCGTGGACTGACACGCATTTCGCTGTTTTTACTTATTATAACGAGATTATTTCATTACAATAAAACTACAAAATAACCGCTATTGGAAAAACATCGGAATTAGGACATTGACTTTCCGTTTAAAAACATTTATACTCAATTAAGTAAACACGAACATATTCCTTTTAAATAAATAATACTTTTACATACAATCGACCTCCCAGTAGAATAAACACTGCTCGTGTCATTATTATCACAAAACCTAACAATAAATTAAGCAATCATAAACCACAAGTGCACTTAAATCGTTGACCTAAAGCAATTGTTTTACATGCACTTATTTGCTCACATGTACTAAGAGAAATGGATTTACTCTTAACCAACATTCACTACAATCTTGCAAGGATTTATTAGATAAATATACCTTTCTGAAGGTTGATGTCGCAAATATATATTTAGAAAATACCTGTTTTGGTATTATTATATATTATCAAATATATATATTTAGAAGTATTATCCAAATTTATAATTGGATAATACTTTTAAAGGACAGTAAGGACCCGGCCACGACCTTCTCGCTGTTAACGTCAGCTAAGCGCATCGCGTCGGACGACCAAAAACAATCAAGATGTAAAGTATACAACAAGAACAGTGGGGCATCAGTACGTCCTAGGGTCCACGTGACTCACGGTTGCGGTTCGCACCATAGTCAGGGAGCCCCCCTGAATGGGACACCGTCTCCTCTTTTGTCGTTAATCATGTTTGCTAAAGAGGACAAGTCATCGCACACCGGATGTCATCTTTAGACCTTCGGCTGCCGTGAGCAGTTGGTGCAGAGGGTCCCTCGGGGAAGGATTCTAACCCGCCATTATGCTGTCGAAATGGGGGCCCAACGTGTGCGCTCTCACCTCTCCTCCTGTGGGGCGCGTTATAGACCGCCCCACGCATTGAGAGATTGAAGACTTCTGGGGCGTGGTTCCACGGCGATAGACAAGGCCATTGGGCCACCGCTAGCCAGGGCCTCGCCAAGTGGTGAGAATATGTAGCCTATACGGAGAAGGTAAAAACAAAGAGGTTTTACTGGATATCCCTGACCGTGGCAATAGTTTCTTTACTTGCGATGTTAGTGCTACTCCGGCGTTACAATTCCATCACTCCCCACCGCGTTTGGAAATTGTAAACTAGCGTCACACGCCTATTATATTGTTACAGATTTATTTATACAGTTTTTTGGTATTGATAAATATTATCACTCGGCTCTTACATTAGGCGGACCCTATTACTTTATAAGATAATTTATAAGTAGTTAGTCCGAAATTTTTATTTTTTTATCCAATTTCAGTTTTTTTTTCAGTCCTTCGATGTCTACTGTTGGATGTAGGACTCTCCAAGTATCCATCACATATTCCGGTCCTCCGCTTTCCTCATCCAACCGCGCCTGGTGACCTTGCGCAGGTCTTCAGTCCACCGTATGGGGTTGGTTGAGAAAAATCGCGAATCATTGACTTTAGACGTTTCTTGATGATAAAGAGATATTCGTTTCCATTAAAAAGTGTGTGTATCGCACTTACTTCTGACCGACCTGTGAAGATTAGAATACAGGCCTTCAAATCAGGTAAACGTGTCATGGTAATTATTTATTTTAGTAAATTAATATCAAACAGCCACCAATTACTAGTCCAAATATTGAGATAATTCATTTATTTTATTAACATATTTAAACAAAGATAACTCTTGTATTTTGACAATGGTTTTGTTTCCTTGACAGAATGGTTTTCGGTAAGGAACAAATTTAAGCCACAGTAAATTTACTTATACATATCAGCTTATCACAGTGTGTTATCACGAAGTTTTTGGACAGCTGTAAGGAGTGTGCTACATTTTAGAGAATTTACATTTACCTGGAAGCAAGCTTCATCTTTTTCTTAACCGACATCCGTAAGGAAGTTTATTATGCGATTTCTCCGTCAATTGTGGACCGATTTTCATATTTTTTCTTTATTCGAAAGAATATACTCCTTAAATGGTTAGTTATCATACGTATATATTTTTTTATACTTGTATATATAATGTATAAATAAATATAAATTCAAACGATATTTTTTTCGTTAAGAAAAATTTAAACCAGCCGAAGTTGGTCTGTACGGTGCCGTTTTGCCAAAAGATTCTTGTAAAATTGGATTATTCGTGAATACATAACACTTGATAGAAGATACATGAACAGTGCAGAGCCACGTTCAAAAAACAAATAAAATTAATGCAACACGTATGTAATGAAGGTTTATATGATTTAGGGCCTCTTGCATAACGCTCGCCTTTAAATAAAATTAGTAATCATAATAAACTGCCTAAATACATTTTACACAAAACGTATTGACAGTTCTTTAAACATATTTAGCGGCAAATTTTGCGTTGTGCAAGACGGTAATTGTCAGTCCAGGGTCTTCTTCCTCGGTTTTTAATGAGAAGGTTGGGGCCTCGAGGTATACCTCTTCACCCCGGCTGCAACTCAGTGTCAGTCAACTACCCATCGGTATTTGGGTTTGGAGCTGCTGGAGTCTTTTCTAATTGACCATTCATTGGCGTTCGGTGGACATCTCGGGCTTGACGCTAATTGTATTTAGGGTGTTAAATACGTTTTGTGTTTCTTCAATAAAATTAAGCAACCTTATAGTCTAAGAGCCGGTGAACCCCAGACCTTCGTTATTTTATAAAAGCTGAAAGTTTGTCAGCGCATGCTCCCAACACAGGTAAGAACGATGGACTATTATGAAGTTTGGGTTACCGTGGCTTTGGCAGGTAAACGGTACTAAAGGTGTGTAAAATACCGATCTAAATTCATCAAATAATAAAGTGTGATTTTTTGGTATTACCTTCAGAATATTATTATTTCTACTGCGCATATATTGTCTAGTACTTAGTACATGTTTACATCAGCTAAAATAATCTTGTATGCTATTTTCAAGTATTATTAATTGAATAGTTATTATAAATTAACAACATAATATATTTCGAATATATACAGATTTTGAAGTATATTCAATATATTATTAGTGTGTTATAAAAAAATGGTGGTTGGTATATAAAAATGGGGTTCTAAGGGGTAGATGGAATAATAAGCAACAAACCAGTCAATACACAATTTATTGAAATCTAATACTGGTACAGGTAACAAGGCACACTTTGGAAGTTTCTACAAACTGCCTTACAGCTTATCTCCCATATAACATCAATACATAAATGCACTGTTCTCTCAGAGCTTCCTTGTTATACCATTACAAAGGTGGTTTGCTACAGACACACCATCCTACCCAAGACCATCTCGGCTAGCTAATTTCAGGGCATGAAGTTCGGCTAGGAGCTAGCGTAATGTATACAGTGATTGTGAGTAAAACTTGTCTATTAAATGAAGTTAACGAATGATAATTAAAAATAAATTAAATGGACGCCACCTGCTGTATCCTTCTGGGAAGGTCTTGCAACAGGACAAGATAAAATGAAGAGTAGTGTAAGAATTTGTGTATCAACTGGACCTCATCGGCTCGCTCTGGGGGAACTCCATCCGCCACGAACAGCCAGATAGGAGGGTGTCTCTCTTTCTCCTCCTACCCGTCACTCACACCTCACTGGAAAATCACCAGTGGATTTACTCTTGGTATTTAACAACAACTGGATTGCCGTGCTAAAACACATTATTGAAATGTGGCATTAATTTAAATTCCTAAGTACCGGCGTTTGCGTGCCAAAATGGTTAACTAAATAAGAATATAACAATTTGGACTATAATTTAAATTGACATAAATATAGGTAGAATTACTAACCGAGGAGGCTTAATAAAAGGAGTCTAGTGGAGGTCCTGGACAACCCGTGTTGGCTCCAAAGCCGGCGCGAGGTATTGGTCTGTCTACTACTCCCATTCTGGAATGATTTATTTCGCCTGAACAGTTGGAAATAAAACCTAACCTGCTACTTGTAACTTGATGTTGGATGTTACTTACATGTCTACTATAATAATAATCTGTAATGTCATCAATCTATTTTTTTATGCTTTATAATAACTTGTAATGTCATTAATATATTTTTAATTAAATTTTTGAGTATTATTTATTTGGTTTTTTTTTATAATCTGTTATTGAGGGATCGTGATAGACCTATCTCGCCATCCTCACTCGCACCCACCATACATATACTGTCTCGCGCTCGCTCCTACAGCGACCCTACATCATTGTCTGGCAATGGGTTGGAACTATCAAAAATGTCTGGCTGATCAGGAAACATCATCTAATTATTACCTAAGTATTATATGTAAAAATCAGCTTTTATACTATAACATAAGTAGAATTATAAATAATTTCATGAACATTAGGGGTGTCTGGCAAGGGGTTGCCACGATGTTAAGTGTCTGGCAATCAATAACGTGATTTTTAATAATATTCTGAAGGTAATACCAAAAAATCACACTTTATTATTTGATGAATTTAGATCGGTATTTTACACACCTTTAGTACCGTTTACCTGCCAAAGCCACGGTAACCCAAACTTCATAATAGTCCATCGTTCTTACCTGTGTTGGGAGCATGCGCTGACAAACTTTCAGCTTTTATAAAATAACGAAGGTCTGGGGTTCACGGGCTCTTGCTCTATTATGCAAGCGGCCCTCAAAATTTTAATATAAATAGTGCTACTATTGTCTATTTCAAAAAAGACGATATAAGTGACTTATTATTATTATTTATATACGTTTATGGCTTGGCAACTAGGCTTTTAAGCCAGATCTTAGTTTACGATATAGTTTCTTCATTTTATTAAGTCAAGTGTACCTATTGTGTAGCACAGCTGAAATGAAGGTAATCAGCTAGTGTTATTCATAGTTCTTGTGACAACTCAAAAGGCTACATTTGACTATACAGTTTACATATCACACAAAACACATAATTACGACTCAAAAACTATCAATATTCTACAACTATTGTTCATTTTAGAGTACCTAATTTTACACATTTTTAGAAAATAAAACTGCGCAGCAAAACATCTCCTTTTAGTTCCCGCCAAAACTCCAAAAGAGATGACATCGATTTGGTAAGTTCAGAGATGTGACGTTCTGCATATCATGAGTTGATATTCGATTGACGATTATTTCTGAGTATAAATAATAATCGATTTCATACAAAAATGTATGGATGTATGAAGTATATAATATTAAAACAAAAAATACTAGAACTGAATAAATTTAAAGTAGCCGCTGTTTGTAGTCCTATTCTGCCATTTCATAGATAACTTCTTAAACCAGTATCTATTTCAATAAATTAACATGAATTTTAAAGATTATGTAAATATGCATGCTTGTTTTCACTACTCTCAATAACTGAAAAAGTTAGGTAAATATTAAAAACTAGCATCTGCCCGCGACTTCGTCCGCCTGGTGCGGTTTTTTAACTATCCCACGAGAACCCTTTAATTTTTCGGGATCAAAAGTATCCTTTATATTGACCAGGGATATAAGCTACCACCATACAAAATTTCATTTAAATCGATCCAGTAGTTTCGGAGATTAGCCGGTACAAACAGACAGACAAACAGATAAACAGACAAACAAAAAATTTAAATAAAATCTAAATTAGTTCTATTTCACTACTAACATTCCCCCGACTCGGTTTTTAGCATTTTTTTTCATTGTACAGAAATTCGACCCCTACAATTTTATTATATGTATAGATAGATATATTATATGAAAATAACGTAAATAAAAAGATATCGTAATTGTAATTATAATATATTGTAATTGTAATTATAATGTCATTTTTAAGCAGTTAGAAATATTGATTTATTTGTATATAATTAAAAAATTTAATAATTCATAAGACAAACAGAGAAGACATTACTAGAAGTTACGTTCTATGGGATGTGTAACCCATAATGTCGTATTAAGAAAGGCAATACTTAATAATATTGGTGACAAAACGTAAGAAAATAAAATATGCATAACTTTTAAATAACATCGGTCAATTGCAAAAACAATAGTGCATAAACCACACATAGCACAAAGACCTTTTCAATACCCTATTACATAATGTTTAGCTGCTTAAAATGTGATAGTGCTAAGGCTGTTGTAATGTCGACATGTCATAAGGCGCTTGCTTTGAGTATCCAAAAAGGGAAATGATCATATAAATTTGTTTTTCAAAACGAGTTTTACTGTTCATGGAAAATACTTATTCCAAGAACTATTTTTAATGGTATTTCACAAGTTTTTTGCGACGACTTAATGTACACTAAATATAATGTACAATAAAACTACGTTTTAACGGCTTTAAGCATGGCATTTTATTATGCTTTTATTCCGACGTTTCGGCCACTTTTTATCTATTTTGAATTAACGAAATTTCTGTGTCATTATGCATGACTGTAGTTTACTCCTTAAGTACGATTGTCTTTGAATATGCAATGAATGTTGAGGTCCAATAAGGACGGTTAAAAGACTTTTTAATAACAAACCACCGTATATTACACTGATTAATACTGTCTTATTCCATTGCATTAAAGTGCGAAATTGTATAATAAAATGAAACGTGTGCGCCTTGGGACGCCTGACAAAAGTAAGGTAACTGGTAACTTAACCTAATTTAAGTTGAACTATTTAATATTGAAATTGTTTGAGAAAAGCGGATGAGCATATTACTCACATTTTATGTATATTAATATGATAATGTAAGGAAAGGTTATTTATTAATAAAATCTTTTATTGATTATAAAATATATTTTATTCTTAATTACAATTGAATATGTACATTAGAATTTTGTGTATCTACATTATTAGTATCATTATTTAATATAATCACCGGAATACGGCTAACGCTGTGGGTTAGAGTGAGAGAGGGGGAGCGTGCCTACCTCTGTCGTATGCATGAGAGAAAGGGAAGCGCGACAGACTGGCACCGTAACGCGCTACGTAACAAAGCAGTTTACCCTCGCATAAGAAGTTATCACTTAAAAAACGTAACGCTTTTTGAGTTAATGCTTGTATTATTTCACTCTCATAAAATTTCCATACCGGCCCATAGATTTATATGAAAATCGATTCTTAAGGAGTAAACTTCGAAACATAATAATAAATTATTAGGCATTTTTTACACTAATTACTAGACGGGCTGACCATTACTGACTGGGCACAATCAAATTCCTTGCGATAGTAAACAATTACGATTAATTAGTAAACATGCAGGTCTAAAATTACTGATATGTAGGTCGTTATGTCTTCAGAATTTGTCAATATCATTTTAGTGTTGAATTCCAGCTTTGTTCTAAGCTTGTATTTTGGACTCTGAAGTGACCTTTTTTACTTTTCCTCCAATACAATTCACGCTTTCTAGCTCATTTCATCGTGGAACAGCGATAGGCATCTTATCTCTTTATGAACATCTCTATATGACCAATATGGACATATCATTTATCAGATTATTTACGACTGTAATTTTTATCTCTATTAAATGTATTCAAAGAAAAGTAAGCGAGTCATCACATAAGCTCTAATTGTTCTGTCACAATACGCGTGCCTTAGCTGTTTGTGGCACTTTCGCCTGAACAACTCTAACAATATTTTGTAACAAGTAAATTGTCCCCCACAACGCAACAAACAATATTTTTGAATCATTCAATTAGCATCTTGTATCGGCCCCGTTCGTATTGTGTTCTACCTTCCATTGATCTAACATGCACTATTTAATATTATGTCTATCAGGTGTTCAGTAAATAAAAGGCCTATTAATGCATATCTAATTTTCATGAATACGTTACGGACCTTTTTTTTGAGAAAACTGCCTATAAAAAATACATTTAAACTAAATATTTATATAGGTACATAAGTTTTCATTAATTTAGTAGTGATAAAACATGAAATAAAATTCATTAATAGACATTATTTGTGTAATAATAAGGTGGGTCGAAAATTAACGCAATATGACAGAGATATGACTGAATAGTACGAAGGACGACAATTGATAATTTGTAATAATAGGATAGGGGTGATGAATACTAAGATTAGGGGGGGCTAGAACGTAAGGCGATTGACATGTGTGATTTATAATAATACTAGCTATCCCGGCAGACGTTGTCCTGCCCTGAAGAAATAAAAATTAGAACCCGATTGCAGCGCCATCTTTTAAGTTGGATCAAACTGCACACGGTGTGCAAATTTGATTGAAATCGGTTTAGTAATTTTGGAGTTTTTTGGCAACATACATCGTGACACAAGATTTTTTTACATATAAGATTATGTAGTAATGAAATGAGGTTGTAATGATGTTGGTTGGAATTAAATGAAAAAGTTCTGTTTATCGCAGACAAAAACACACACACACACACGTATATATATATATATATATATATATATATATATATATATGTCGGAGGGAATCTATAATTGGATGGATTATTGTTTGGATGTATAACGCAGAATATCATTTGTTTACATTTTAATTACTTCTAAAAATCTTAATTTAATTTGATTTATTAAATGTTTCTATAACTTAAAGATCGTTCTAACCTAATAAAAGTTATGAATATTGTAATTTAATAAACGACCAATGAGAGCAGAGCATATCTAGAGCGGGTTCAGACGCGCCCTCTATACTTTGGTAGTATCTACTTCGGTAGACGGAGGAGTTATTGTGGCACATTCGGTTGATGGCAATAGGTCGAGTTGGACCATGGAGTAATTTTAAAGAAAGTATTGATGTTGGAAGTATGAGCGGTGCCCAGAACCCACTGCCCGGTCTAAACTATGTTAAAATGTCTTTTAAATCTAAATTAAAAGTGTATAAATCGTGGCCTTATGTTTTATGCTCGCATTTTACTCAGATGACGCCCACTAAACCTGCAATAACTAAAGGAGATGTCGTGAGAACGAGGCCGTTCTGCGACATTGTATATATATATATATATATATATAGAAACTGCCATATATTTCATTGTGCAGAGAGATAGAGATATAATGAAATGTTAACAATAATGTGCACTATCAAAACTATTGTATATCGTGTACAATACAGTACCTAATGTATGGATATTGGATATACATTGCGCTGGGTTTTTAACGCCCACCTGCACTAGCAGTGCAATTTTATCCACAAAAAATGTATAAGGATGTGGATAAAAGTAATATGTTAAAAATGTCAACTGTTTCGAACTATCACTAGAAGTCGCTCATTTATTGTCACTTACCCGTATGGTCAGAATTTCGTACGATACGCAAATGATGCAAATTTTTATTTAAGAAATACTATATCTACATTATTGAATTCAAATAATGATAAAAGTTTTATTAAGTAGTTAGCGTGTAGAGTGATCCCAGGAGTTCTAACCCACTTACGAAACTACTAAATTTTGCGCTGTACGTTTGCGTGATCAAGTTTTGATAAGCGCTTACGCGTAACTTATATAAATAGATTACAACACCTATAAAGTTCAACAAAGAACAAACATTTTTAATCTTCCGCAATATCTTTATATTTATAATTTTTATTAAACTTTACAGCAATATAGCAGTGCAGCGTCTTGTTGATAAAAAGTCCACGCGCTAACCACGGTTTTGAGACCTGCTTTTAAGATCGTGGATATCATGTAGCAACAGAGTGCTAGCCAAGACAAGTAAAAGCTAAAACGAGCCCAAATACGTCGGATCTTGTTTAGTACAGGAGTTCCTATGGCCACCTTCCGACTCCATCACCAGATCGGCTCCATGGTGCCATATTATTGTATTGTCACGGGATACACATATACTTGCAAAATTTCAAATTTCAGCTCGATCGGAAACCGTTGGTGAAATTTAACTTGCAAGATTCTACCAGAAGTTACATACATAGGCACATCCACAGATCATAGAAACTCTATGATCTATGGGAACATCCATTGCAAGTTAAATAAAAGTTTGTAATTAGGACCTTTCCAGTATGCTAGGCGGGTAAAGCTTTAGACCACTCAAGCACACATGTAGAATACGAAGTGATATTTTAGTGGTTCGTAAAGTTGTTTAATTGTTAAATTGCTCAAGAAATAATTGTAATTGCTGCAACCAGTAAGTGCGAGAGTAATCCGATTATTATCAAATATGAAAGAACTACGACAATGCACCGCCGTTCACTGTTGCAAAACCGAGTCTTTACAGGTAGCAAGTTAGCTATTTGCTTTTGTAACCGGAGGCTTCTCTCGCATGATTTTCGAAAGAGTTTAAAACGAGTGCTTATTTAATGTTTTTGCAAATATCAGATTTTTAAAAAAATTTCATTAGTAGTAATCTTTAGTAATTCATATGAGTGAAGTTTCGATGATAAGTATGCACTAATAAGGTGCCTGTTAAAATAACAATACTAACAAATCTATATTAATTAGCCTTTAGTGTTTTCCAATTTAACAAAAAAGAGCCACATAGAAAGATTATTAGTATACAGTAAAAATGTGGTAGTTCAAAATACGGCTATAGAATTTAAGACAAGTACCTTCGACTCTCAAACTAGGAACAAGGCCTGCGTTTTGAGTCAATCAAAGGTACAACACATCTATATGGTTAAGCAACATAATTATAGCTCTTAAATAAGTATATGTTTACCGGTGTGTGTGTGTGTGTGTGTGTGTGTGTGTGTGTGTGTGTGTGTGTGTGGTGTGTGTGTGTGTGTGTGTGTGTGTGTGTGTGTGTGGTGTGTGTGTGTGTGTGTGTGTGTGTGTGGTGTGTGTGTGTGTGTGTGTGTGTGTGTGTGTGTGTGTGTGTGTGTGTTGTGTGTGTGTGTGTGTGTGTGTGTGTGTGTGTGTGTGTGTGTGGTGTGTGTGTGGTGTGTGTGTTGTGTGTGTGGTGTGTGTGTGTGTGTGTGTGTGTGTGTGTGTGTGTGTGGTGTGTGTGTGTGTGTGTGTGTGTGTGTGTGTGTGTGTGTGTGTGTGTGTGTGTGTGTGTGTTGTGTGTGTGTGTGTGTGTGTGTGTGTGTGTGTGTGTGTGTGTGTGTGTTGTGTGTGTGTGTGTGTGTGTGTGTGTGTGTGTGTGTGTGTGTGTGTGTGTGTGTGTGTGTGTGTGTGTGTGTGTGTGTGGTGTGTGTGTGTGTGGTTGTGTGTGTGTGTGTGTGTGTGTGTGTGTGTGTGTGTGTGTGTGTGTGTGTGTGTGTGTGTGAATGCGTACAGTAATGTGTGTGAAATAAAGTGATTGAATGTGTATCACGAGTGCAGAAATTAACGAAAATTGTATAAAATATAAAACAGAATATGTAGTGACAAATAGTTTTAGTTAAGTAGTAAAAGAGATAAGACAAGAGAGATAAGATAGAAAGAATATATTTATTTCTAACGTTATATAATCTACTAACAGTTAAGGAAAACATCGTCGCTCGCAATAGCTCAGTATGTGCGAAAGCGGCACACGCTCAGCGAATCAAGACACCCTCATAGAAATATAGGCGTTCAGTAAGCTCACCCATTATGAATTCCAGCGAAGTCGGATTGGCAACCAGCTACTGATGAGTTAAACTCGCCAATCTGCTTTTAATAACTGTTTGTGGAGGACATTCTCTAAAATTCGGACCCCCGAAACTTTAGTGAGACGACATTTCTCTCTATAGTAATTTACCGACTTTCTAATATAAATTTAAGTGTATTTGAAAATGAAATATTGATTCAAGCTTTGTGTGTTTTATTATGATTCTTAGTACTAACTACTACTAACTTTGTGATACTTCACGAACAGTTCTACTGCCAATTTCATAATTTATTCGCTAGACATATTATTATGTTTATCAACTAAAATGTTCCATCAGATACACGTCTAATCAAAGCAAAAGCCTCAAATTGACAACGCTGCGACCAGGTCAATAGTCGTTTAATATCTTGCCATTATAATATCAACATCATTATAGATCTAGACTCTAATGACCTACAGTAAATTAGATAAACTATGATTGATGTGCTCGAATTTACCGTTACACAAATAAAATAATTGAAAGTTTAAACTCAATACGATTTTTTGTATTTATCAGAGCAACGGTGCTTTTCTAATGATTTACGTATCATCCAACGTCACGTGACTGTACCAACGTAAGTCAATAATTACACCTTTTATGAGCGTAACCTCGATACATTCGACACTTTTTCCTTCCTCCAGAATGTTTTTGTGATGTCCCAGTTCACAGTTCCATTGCCGCCGGCGTCTAACTGGACAGTTTTTTACTCTTACAGACGAGAACGAGATTTTCGATGACCATTTGATATGACATAGCGGATGCGGACTGAGGCGCCATAATATTAGGAGTCTGTGTCATGTGACATAGATTAATAATGTTTATGTCTTATGTGTGTATTATAAAAAGCGTTTATCAAGATTCAATTATGAGGAATTTTATAGAAGAATCGAATGATGTTATGATACCTAGGTTTTAGTTTTAAGGACTATCTAAATTAAGTTCCCTATCTCGCTCACAATTACTTCATTTTTGAAAATTTCAATTCTTAACGAATAATATTACGAACGTTTCACATAGGTTTGATTTTAATTTCCATCCCATTTAGCTAGCTCTTTAATGCATGCAATGTTCTATGGAAGTTATAACCCTTACCTTTTTTTTACCAGGCGAAATTCAATTGAGGATTACTGGCCGCGAGAGGGAGATATGTCGCGGCCCATGTGTGGGATTCGCCTCGTGTCGGGGTGGCAGAAGCATCCCCACAGGAATGCTATGCCGCGCCACAGTTTGTGATACCCACTAAACCCCTGGCCGATCCTCAAACGTCCCTTGTCCAGCCTGTGGGTTCGCTAGCGCATTCACCTCCAGCCCGGCAAGTTGTGATAAAACTTATCTTACAGCAACCTTTTATCATTTATCTGTAAATAAAAAAAATATTTCGTCAAAAACCCTATCTCAGAAACACATTTTGTTCAAGACAATCTTTATAACCTAATTCAATGAGACAGTTGTGACGTTTGACCAAGTTGTGATTTGTCCTCAGCTTCTAGAACCGGAAGAACGAGGTCGTGCTTAATGTCGCGTGTTTGTCTGGTATATCATACATTCCACCACTACAAGCTATTAAATACTTCGCTTCTGCTTCGCGATTTTTTGGCCAAAAAAGATTCCAGCCTGTTCAATTCCGCTTCACTCTCTGGATTTGGTACCATACGAGTTCCGAATCTTCGCAAAAATTAAAAGGGATATAAGAAGAAAAGATTTCAACATTACTTTTCTTTATGTTTTTTATTATTTGAGTTCATCAGACAGACGGCCCACACGATGGAAAGCGGTTACCACTGCCTATGTTCATTACTAACACCAATGGTAGTATCGATGTGATGCCGCTTTCTAAAGGGAGACTGCAACCTGCTCATGTATAACGCAATGTATGTATGCTATGGCGGCATACTCTAGACTAGGGGTGGTAATCCTTCAGGCGGGTAAATAACCTACCACCTGGCTGTGAGTCGTATTATCGCTTCTTACATTTTTGACATTGAACAACGATAGAGCAGCTCAAAACTACTTCAAGGATCTTACGATGTCCTTGAGTCCTTCCAAAAAGAGCTACAGAAATGCTTCCAATGATGGAATCGATCCTGGAATATTTGCATGGGTAGACGAAAACAGTACCTACTCTGAATGAGATTATTTCGAATCTTACTTTCTTGTTATTCCTTAACAAAATCACTAACCATAGTTTTCGATAACATGTGTTATAAAACTCTTATTTTTTTCACACATTACAGGAAAGTCGGGTGTTGTGTCACGCAAAGAAGTGAAACAGCTAGCGCCGAATCCAAAACTTTAGAAGAGGCTAGAGTGACTAGATAGTTATTAAATATGAAGGTAATAAGATATTAACATGACAGTTTTTTATATACAAGTGATTATAGTCACATACTGAACCAGTTCTACGTATTTTAAACATTATTATTTATAGCGTTACACTCAATTTAAGCGTGGGTGTTGGTGTTAACGACATTTTTTGCCCGAATGTATGATTAGATTCAGATTGTATCACGACAAGAGTAGAAGCAGCGTTTATGTCGTGATGTGACACAAGAGGATTTTGTACTTTAGGTCGAGAATTCATGAATATTCAAATTTTATATTAATCTTCAAATAAATAGGAACTCGCCCTCTCCTTTTTCTCTTCCTTAGTCAAATTTTAGGTCCTAACATATGTCAAAAAATAATTCATGTACCTAAAATAGATTTTCACAAACACATTTATTAGTTGAAAATAATATAATAAATATGGTTACATTATGACTCATCAACTCTTCAGGTGATCAGAGGGTAGTGCCTACTATGGACAATAGATCAGTATGGCAAACCAGCGACAAAACGTAACTAGCCTTCTAGACACCTTACCCTTAGCAGGTAGTGACCTAGGTTCAGTATTCTATGTAGGTATAGTCTTGAGGGCTTATGGGTAGAATACAATATAACTAATATCTTTCGTTTAATAAATTATATGAAACAAATTCACGTTTATAGTGGTATCACTTTTATTTAAGATACAATTTCATGCGTATCACCTTTTAAGTTTCCGCCGAAAACTCTTATATGAGCGTGAATTACGATCAAGCATTTCTTAAAAGAGTTCTAAGAGTCTAAAGAGAGAATGAGTGATGAGAAAGAGTGCAATGGCAAAACGTACAAATTATGTCGTAAAGTATATCCAGACCAAAACAAGTAGTCACACCTATATTCTGTACCGAGAAAGAATCTACCTACGATTACATTAACAATGGGTAGTCAGAAAACATTACCTTAATCCTGCAAAATATTACATTCGTATAACAATTTATGTAACAAAACTGAAGTAACTTCACAAAGCTGATATAATTAACCAGACAGGAACATCGTTCCTATATTACTACTCTATGCTTAGAAGATAGAGGCAAATTAGAGAACTAGGTTACTTGGTAAATATCTGAGGCAAGAAAGGTTCCTGTAGAAACTGACCCAAAGCCGAAATTAAACGATTCATTTCTGTCATTCAATTTGGGTACAAAAGGGTCAAAATAATAAAACAAAAACTATTTAAACACGCAGTTAAAAAGTCGGTTATGAATAATATTGCAACGAATAATTGAGTTTTTATTTCTTAGAATTTTTAGCCCCAGCCTATGGGGACCTAAATACTTTTCATGCCGATAGGATAGCTTGCGATAAGAATATATAATAAAATGAAGTGAATCTTCCGGGGGCAAATATGAAAATTTAATACATTATGACACGCCCTAACTTCTGCTCTTTAAACAAGAGGTATGCATTAGAGTCTGACCCGCGGTGCATCCGCAGAGTAAACTCTAGTTTCTATATAAATTTAAAGACAGCGAAGCGAACCCGAATATTTACCGCAATACAAAAATAATGCAAGGCGGAAGTCCACTGATTGCATGAAAGACGTTTTAAACCCAGAAGTTCTATGATTACTGTACTTTGAATATGGCACATAATTTATAATCGTGCGTGTCTTTTAATCGTGAGTAATTTAAATAACTCTCATGTATGGGGATCACGAATATTTTTTCTGCAGTCATATTTTAGGCCCGTTATGTATCAAAGCGGAGAGATGTGACGCAAATAACATAATTATTCATTATTTAACCAGTCTTTTCTTCGGTTTAGAGGACACGATTTCAACAGAGAAGTTGAAATGTATCATACATATGTGTATAGGACAATTTAGTGGTCATTTGGTAGTTGTGATATATATCGCAAACCGCAGCAAACAAGTGCCTACGGTCTTATAGCGTGAGGTAGAATGACTTTGAACTTCTTGCAAACAACATTAATTTCCTCTTACGCTTGGTCGATCATTTTTATTTAAATATATCTTCGGAGGATTATTATATTTAGCTAATTTATTATAATTTAGAAGGATCTTCTAGAACATAAACATTAGTAGAAACGCCAACGACAGACCTCCGCTCCAGCCTCAAACAGATTGTAAGTAAAAGACTACTGCGTTTCTACACAAACATAATTTTTGCGTAAACTACAACCGCAAAAATTATAAGTTTACACAAAAAAGCGCACAGTAAAATATTATCTAGTTTTCAATTTCGTACTAAAACCTCCTCGGTTGTTATAAATATCTAATCCTATTAATGATGGATATCGATATTATCTTAGATATATATAATACTATCCATTCATTGTATAAATTTGACAAAATCGTACAAGTATTATCAATTTTGTACCAATGGTAAAATAAAATTGCATAGTACGAGTATATGATAAAGAAACTAGTTATAAGCCTCTCGTCACCTCTCCTCTTCTTCTATCGCCGCTTTGCTGGATAACAGCCTTTATATCTATGTGCAACGTAAAGCCTTCGATTTATACAAATATTGAAAAAGGAAGTAAACGAAACTAAGTACATAATATAAATGGTCCATTCAAATTTAAGGTTGCCTCGTCCAAAACCATGATTTGTTTTGTGTTCGCGATGAGCATAATTTATTCAAACACGACATACCGTTATAAATACAGTCATTACGATTATTTATAGTATGTTGAATATTTTTATTTTTTATTATAAAAATAGCTTAGCGTTTAATCTTTTCACAGTCATTATTAAAATCTTGATTTATAAAATCATAAATAGCCTGTTAAGAAATGCCTGTAGCTTTTACGATGTATATTTGACAAAATAAAAATGCGAAGCATTATAGGCGAGGAATAGAAGCTGTATTTTTCTTATTTTAATGACATTTTTGGCACCTGAGCAAATGCAGTGTGCCTATTTGATTGTTTTCTCATCTTTCTTGCAATTCTTTAGTTTCAAATAATTGTAGTTAGATACGGATGATGCAATCTATGCAACACGAGTTGAATAATGGTTTTTTTACCTGACAACTACCATTGCCTCTTAAAAAAGCTCAAAAAATTAGCACTGATATTGAACCATTCTACTAATAAGTCGACTGAACTGAATATCAGGCCAACAATAAGAGCCGCTCTTTTTGGTCTGGTATTTAGTTTACTTTGGAACTACACTTTGGCAAATCAAAGGCTCACTCAACATCCGTTGAGTGTGCCTTTGATTGTTCAGGTCCTTTCATACAGTAACGACATCTAATACCGGGATGGTTAAAGTTGATACTCCGTAGCATACCCTCACGTCCAATTCTATCCAATTGTTATCTTCGAGATGTAGTATGTCTATGACGGGTCTCATCAGAGAAAAAAGTGAACAACATGATGATAGCCCGAAACAATCTATCAGGCGCTCAGCAATTTCCATAGACACTATACCCTTTACGATCTTGCGTGCCAAGCGTTTACATAGATAACGTTTTGGACATAAGCAAAAAGTTGTGACATTTATTCCAGAATGTTACGAGACTTAGAATATCAAAAATTTCGTAACTAACCACTAACTTGAGTGTGAATCATTCACAGTCTGATTCAACTAACTTCAAGATTGCCTACAGATCGAAATAAGTTATTTTTATTCAGTCCAGCAATAGTTTGGAGAGGCCACTTATCGTGACAGGGAGGACCTTAACGCCACAGTCTCTTACATCACTTCTACGCATGTTATCATTGAAACATCCTTATGATGATACCGTGATGATCTCACACAACCGGAACATATTAAAATCTTTAACGTTTTATCGCTTTATCGTGCAATCATGGCTGATTATGGGATGAAAAAACTAAGCTAGACATGCTAACCAAGGACGTACGTTACTACTCAATTATATTCTAGAATAAACATTGAAAGTTTCTTATAGATAGACTTCAGCAATCAAAATAAAGGATAACAATAACAGTTAGCTATTACTAAGCTATATGTACACTATAGTGTTCAAAGAATTAGGCACATAGCTATCGATGAATAATAATCTCCATCAATCATTAATTATTGCAGTAGTCGAGAGATTCAGATAAAGCAACAATACCATTATTATTATTTAGTACGTCATTGGTATCCTATAAGTAGTTTTCGGTAGTTTTATGCAGTTTACTAAACGACAATGAATTTTTATTGCAGGAGTTCAGCAGACTCTTAAGGAAGACTGGAACCTGGTCACTAATGCCGGTCACTAATTCTAATATTGGGCCCTCTGGACTCGTTACAATATTCTGATTGTGTGTAATTTTTTTCGTAAGTATTAAACAGTCAAGAAATGGTAAAAGTCCATCCAGATTTATCAATAAAGCTAAATAAATTTTATTGTATTTTTACTAATTTGAAAAATAATTTTTAAGATTTTACGGCTTCTGTATCTTGTAGTTTTTGATAAGAAAAGCTTAAATCGCCTATTCTATTGAAACACAGAGGTTCAGGATTCTATTCCCATGTCGATACATTTCGTTAACGATCTTTCCATTATTTACGTGTTTTTTGAGAATATGCAGCATGTGTGGCAGACAAGCCAATTTATAAAAAAAAATATAGTACATAGCGCATGTGCTTTATTATAACAATTCAATGCATACCTACACGATAGAAAAACGAAGTTATATTGGATTATAGATATGACGATGCCAAGGTCATGGGAAGCACCACATTGGCAGTTCAATTGATAAAATAATCAAACTAGTTATCTGCAACATAAAATAGTAAATATTTAAATGGACTTTCGTTCCGGTTATTAAGGAATTTAACGGTTCGTGCTTATAGTGATTTGTCTTATAGGTTCGATAAAGTAGTGCCTGCTTTAATTGTTAGGAAAGAATTAAAATAGAAATTAGGACATAAGGGCCTTTTGCCTACTTAAGTTTCAGTACTGGAGCCCGAGTAAACATTTGCCTTTTTTGAGATGAACACATATCGATTCGACCGTAAAAAATCTGCGTTGATTGACTCTATTATTCTGAAGAAAAAACATAAAGTGCCATTTCATAACATTTACTAATAACTATCGCTTTCGTAATCGTTTATTAATCTGAATCCAATTAATTTTATGAATAAGTGGGTTTATTTTTATTGTTCTTAATTTGAATCTAGAAATAATCGGTTATGACGACAACGCACAAAAAATGTCAGACACTCCTGAATGTATTAGATGATCAGATAAAATATAATGGAATAGAACTATCATCACTATAAAAATTTAATACTTCGGTCACGAGAAGCCGTACATTTATCATAGCTAATATTTTATTGATTGATGCCGACGATAATAGTTCTATTATTCTATAAAAAGTGAATAAAAAATCACGTTAGACGCCTATTAGTTTTAATACGTTAAACCAAACGCGTAAGCAAATAAGGAAATTTATAATCTAGGTGCTTATACAAACTTGTTAATCACAAGGATAAGCACAATTCATTATCAAATTAATGAATGGAATGAATTGATTGTACCATGCAGCTTGATCCAAATTATGTTAGAGCCCTTCCTCATTTGACACAGTTTATATTTTTAACCGACTTCCAAAAGGAAGTTCTCGATTCGACTGTATGTTTGCTATGCGATTTCTCCGTCAGTGAGCCGTTCTCTTTTTTTCTTAATTCGAAAGAGTATACTCCTGAGCCAACTCATTCCATTGTCACGAAGTCGGAATGTGATTTGTGGATCCTAGGGAAATTGAGAGCAAACCTTGTTAAAAAGCGTCGAGCGCCTATACTCTTGGAAAGGCGTGCCAGTAGTACAATTTCTACCGGCGCTTAAAATATTTTTTCTAAAGCTATTCAAGCAGCTAAAAAGTAGTATTTTCAACTAAAATAAAGCTGGCTTCATACTAAAAAGCAAAAATAAATATTTTCTACAACATTAAGACTTAAAAATGTTATGTTTTATATTTATGCATGAGTTCAGCAAACAGGCCTATTTGACGGGAAAGCGGTTACCATCACCTATTTATATTTGTAACACCAAAGGTGCTAGTGCTACTACCGCTCTCTAAAGGGAGCCTGGACCCTGGCCACTTATGCCGAAACACAACTCAAGGTTGTTATAATGGCATGCTCTAGACCAGAAATGGTAGCCACCCAGACGGAAAATGCCTTACCACCTGGTTATGGTTTGTTTTGTTGTAAAGAAATATTTATTTCTCGTTTTTTGATTCAAAGTCCATTTTGTTTTTGTTAAAATAATCGATACGTAGCCCACCATGAACATCGTACCGCCTGGAGACAACAGTAAGACAGCGTAAGACTCCCGTTGGCATGTTGAGACCTTTTTTTTGTTTTGTCGACGGTGGGAGAATGCATTTGCGCATATCGCAAAACTCGGGGTGCTCAATAGGGCTAAGCGGTACTTCACACCGGGACATAGGCTTTTACTATATAAAGCTCAAGTCCGTCCCCATATGGAGTACTGCTCCCATCTTTGGGTTGGTGCACCCCAGTACCAGCTGCTCCCACTTGACTCCTTGCAACGCCGAGCGGTTCGGATTGTCGACGATCCCAAAATTACAGACGGCCTAGAGTCTCTCAGCCACAGAAGAGACGTTGGCGCTCTAAGCGTGTTCTACCGTCTGTACAACGGGGAGTGCTCTGATGAGCTGTTTGATTTGGTGCCTACGTCGCCATTCTACCATCGCACCGCTCGCCGGCGATTGGGAGTTCATCCACACTTCCTGGACACTTGGAAGTCCTCCACGGTACGTGGCGGACGTTCCTTCATGCCATATGTGTTCAGATTATGGAATGAGCTCCCTCCCGCGGTTTTCCCAGAGCGCTACAATATGGGGCTCTTCAAAAAGGGCGTGAACAGATACCTAAAGTCTCAACGAGGTAGGCAACGCATCGGCTCCCCTTGGGTTGCAGATGTCCATGGGCGACGGTAGCCACCTATCACCAGGTGGTCCGTTTGCCAGTTTGCCTACTAGCAAACATAAAAAAAAAAAAAAATCCTCAGGCCCCGGGGATGCACCATGGGGTATGTGGGACTCCCAGCTGCTGGCGGAGCACACATGGTTCAACGTTAAAGTTTGCAAGCACCGACCGCCCACTAAACCTTCCAGTGTCTCTCCGCATTGAGACCTAACAACTAAAGTAGTCCATAGAAAAGTGTTCCATCGCGTCACCGTAATGTCAGGATTTTGGAAATGGAAGATATTTCCGATGATCCCGACAACATCAGCTCAATGAACCCCTTCTTTAACGAGGGAGAAGTATTACACCGATATCTGTCGATTCACCAGACGTGCTTGCAGAAACACTACCCTACGCAGTCTCAGAGTGGAATTCAAGCGATGAAATACTCTTCTCCGCTCAAGACTGTTCTAACGGCGGACGGCGGTGACGCTAATTCCTCCTTCGGTAGTTTGATCTGAAACTCGTAAAAGTTATAACGGCATATTTTTCTACGTCCTTAAAGAATCTAAGTCATCATCGTGAAGTCGTCAGCTCCTTTAGGCAGACTTGGTTGGGGTGTCGAGCTAAAAGGCTTTCGTCCAGTTTTAACTCAGAGTGCAACGATTTTCCAGTGACGTCTGTTCGAGTAGTTGGAGGATTTCCAGTACTAACATCTACAGAGTGCCGCATTTACAGTACCTATTTAGAATCTAGGAGGTAGTAGTGTATATGACTGTCACCTACCTTAGTACACAATAAAGTCTATCATTCAACTGCAGCATACAAAAATATCAAAAGCTCTAGCAATGCACACACGTTTTCAATAAAACGGAGGTCGGAATTTCAACGCGTCGAAACCGTGAGAAGATGCTATTTGTATGATTCAAATTGTAAAACATGTGTAAATCAGGTTATTCTATTGCATTAGGCACTTGCAGTTCTGAAACAGTTTTTGCTATTGTATTAATTAAGATAGCCTCGCTCGCTTATAAATGTTAAAGAATTACGCTAAAATAGAGAATTAAATATCTCTCTTTTTTTCACCTTCTCCCAATTATTTTGGGTCAGCACAATATGTATTTTCATTCCACACTCCTCTATTCTGACATCATCCACAATTCATCATATTGTTGAAAGCCGACACATTAGTGTCGGCTTGCAACAATATGATGCAAGCCGACCAGGTTTACAAAGGATTATCTTTACAGGTGTCTTCTTAGCCCCTTTGAATTTGAGTGATGTATTTGTTCGCACTAATCTTTTTGTTTACGCAGCCGTAACACGTTATAAAACCTTCTTTCCTCTGTTGTTATTTCATGCAATTCTGCGTTTTAACAATACTTAATTATACCCTTTCCAAGCATTTATTTTCCTTTTGCCAGGTCGTTGACGGATCAATCAGTAATATATTACCGACTCGATTTGTTGTAAAATCAACTTCCTTTATAAATAACTTAAATCAGTTTAACCTATCTATATATTTTTGCCAAAAATACTGTATCGTGTAATAAATATTACCCACATTTCAATGAATATATTAATTAAGCCATATTTATAATAAAGTAAAAAATCTAGTGACGTACAATGCTTTTATTGTCAATTCGATTTATTTACATATAGTATCGATGGTTTAATAGTCTGTGTGTTGCGTCACATGACTCACAGAACATCACTATTACGTCACTCACAACAGAACAGTACAATAATTGTGTCATTTGTTTCATGTGGTTTTTAATTGTCAAGAAATATGTATATTGATAGACGTGTAAAACGTCAAAAGTAAAATAAACGCTTGGAAATAGTATATATATATATATATATATATATATTATGATGTCGTAAACTTTGTACGCTCGTATAATATCTAGGAAGCTTCAACGTTTTGTAGGATTTAAACAAATGTCTCAATTTGCTGCCTTGCATCTACCCTACTGTGAGGCTTCGAATCGTGAAGAGATTTTTTTAAAAGATCATTTGTAGGAAATATAAAACGCACCGGGCCTGGACACAGAAGATGTATAGAAACAGTTAAGCGAGGAAACAAGTTTTGCACTAGTTACGCTATGCGGATACCAACTTGAAGATCGTTGAAGTGACAGAACTGCACGTAATATGAATGCTAATGAGTTGCTGTGGAGCGGAATAGCAATTATCTTTAGCTGTTTTGCGCCGGCTAATGTTATCTACGTTCGTCATCATAGCGTGATTTGACGTCATAAACGATAAGGTTGGCTAAGTCTTGAGAAAATATAGAAGATTAGTTTGAGTTCGGGAAAAACGTTCCACGCCATCTCACTGTGTCTTTAGGAAGTAAGATATGTAGAAAACGTATAAATTGATTTAGACCAATGTAGAAGAAGCACATTAGAATAAATTGATGATCTTCTGTGCGTAAGATAGCCTGAAAATTGTCGAGATTATTGTAATAGATTACGGTAGTAGAGTAGAAACATAAGTAGATTGATAACTCTGTGTTGTACACCATTACAGAAAAACTTAAAGAAGCAGTGCTCTATTATGGCTTAATAGCGATCTCTTCCAGACAACCCGTATATGCTATTCAACAAGTTCAAAAGCATGTCAATTCTTGTTAAAGTGGTTAAAAATATGAGCGACAGCTCATTCGATTCGGAATGACGTCTAGAAAAATGCATCCCGAGGATGTATTAGCACATAAAAACTTGCAATTGTTATTAACGTATTAAGAAGACAAGTAAACGGCATTTTCTTTTTGGTTAATAACTCAAAATCGATTGATATTTAAGAAATCTTGAAAAAATATTCTTAATAAGCTTTTGAGATCCTGGATATAATTTAGCAGCAGAGTGCTAGCCAAGGCAAGTAAAACGAGCCCAAACACGACGGGTCTATCTTGTTTAGTACAGGAGTTCCTATGGCCATCCGCCGACTTCATCATCAGATCAGCTCCATATTATTGCATTGTCACGCGATATAGATATGCGTGCAAAATTTCAGCTTAGCAACCGGGAAATTGGTCAAATTGGACCCGAACTTACAACATACACTCATGGCAAATTAAATAAATGCTTGTAAAAAGGAGGAATATTCCGATGAATAATTCTTGACTCCGCGATTTCTTCTCCATTATTTATAATTTTAATTCAACGCTTATAATAGATCTCCGCCAGCCTTTACGACATGGGCGCACTACCGCTAAAGATAAGTGTACCACATAAAACCTAGTATTCAAAATAACAAATATTAATTTAAACATTTGAACAAATTATGGTATCATCTAGATACTAAAAGGATTAATCCCCGTTGGAAAAATCTAAGACAATTTATTGTTAATAAACCAATTTTGTCCTTTCTCTGTATTCATAAATAAAACACAAAAGTTTAAATAATAAGTCTTTAAGTTTTGACTTCGTGGAGCCCATCTTACTTAAATAGATCACGCGATAAAACTTGATTAAAGTTTAATATTTTGTTTCTAAGAATTCTTTTAAGTTAAAAAAAGAAAAGTCCAATAAATCTATACATATAATAAAATTGTAGAGGTCAAATTTCTGTACAATGAAAAAAATGCTAAAAACCGAGTCTAAGAAGTGAAATAGAACTAATTTAGTTTTTTTTTCATTTTTTTTGTTTCTCTGTTTGTCTGTTTATCTGTTTGTCTGTCTGTTTGTACCGGCTAATCTCCGAAAGGACTGGACCGATTTACATGAAATTTTGTATGGTGATAGCTTATATCCCTGGTCAACATATAGGATACTTTTGATCCCGAAAAATTAAAGAGTTCCGTGGAATAATTAAAAACCTTTAATTTCTTAAACAGCCTGAATGTAATTTCTCTGCAACGTAACATAATAGAAGCAGAGATTTTGACAGGGTATAGTGTCGGTGGGAGAGTTTTATTTTATATATAGTAATATAAAGCTGATAGGTTAGTTTGTTTGCTTGAACGCGCTAATCTCAGGAACTACTAGTCTGATTTGAAAATTTCTTTCAGTGTTAGATTGCCCATTTATCGAGGAAGGTTATAGGCTATATACCATCACGCTAAGAGCAATAGGAGCGGAGCACCAATGAAAAATGTTTCAAATTCTAGGGATATCTTAACTTACTTTTTTTAAACTATTCCACGCGAACGCAGTCGCGGGCAGAAGCTATCATCTATATAGCTTCTGTCCGGCAAAACAATGTCGAACCCCTTAAAAACGAAAATGGGAGTAGCCCAGGGGTCATCAGTGTCAAATATTCTATTTTCACTACTGCTTAACGATTTGCCTGACTCTATTCCGGAAGCTGAAATATTTATGTACGCTGATGATGTGGCTGCTGTCGTGACTGCCTCTTCAGTGGACACATTAGAAGAAAACTGAAACAACACAGCAACACATCTGTCGAATTGGTTCCAGACAAATGGCCTTGCCCTCAATTTGTCGAAAACACACTTCATACATTTTTGGCTCTCAGGAACTGCACCTAGACCATTGTCAGTTAGTGTTGTTGGTAGCACGATCAACCAGGTCGAAAATACAGTATTTCTCGGTTTCCAGGTGGACAGGGGGCTACAGTGGACAAACCATATTGACGGGCTCTGCTCTAAACTAGGAAGAACGTGTTATGCATTGAGTAGGGTCGCAAGTGTGGTATCGGTGGACGTCGCTCGAGCATGTTACTTCGCTACTGTCCACTCGCTGCTGCAATACGGTACGGAGCTGTGGGCGCGCGCTGCCGACAGGCAGCGTGCCTTCCGCATGCAAAAAAGGGCCGAACGCGCAATAGTGCGGGTGCGTAGATGCGAGTCAGCAAGACCGTTTTTTAAAAAACTGGGTATACTCACCCTACCGATTGTACTAATTTATCAAGTTGCGGTGTATGTGCGACTTAATTTTCATACCTATGCCAAGCATAGTGACGTGCATACGCACTTTACTCGGCATAGGAATGACATGAGTAACATAAAACACAGACTTGAGAAATCGGGGAGATTGACGCATGTCATGGGACCGCTAATATATAATAAACTACCGAGTAGGATAACGGAGTCACCATCCATCGTCTTATTTAAAACACGGCTCAGGAAATGGTTAGTCGAGCACACCTTCTATAATCATGAGGCGTTCATATCCTATAATATGATATAATTTTAATTTTATTTAGGACTATATAATTTTTAATTATATTATTAACTGATGTAGAAATGGACGTGTAACTTTGTTATGAATAAATGATTTCTGATTTCTATATATAAAAATCAATGCCACTTTTCGTTGTAATTTTATAACTTGAGAACGACTTCACCGATTTTGATGAAATTTTGTCTGTATATTTAAGTGGGTCCCGGGATAGTTTAGATCCATAATTGGAATCGGTAGGTGGCGCTGAGATCGGGTTCTACAATTCTTCTAATCACCGGGAGCGATTTTGGTGATTTTGTTTTTGTGTGTTTAAGTGGGTTTCCGGATGGTTTAGATTTGCAATTAGAACCGGTAGGCGGCGCTGATATCGGGTTCTAGAATCCTCCTAATCACCGGGAGCGATTCTGGTGATTTTGTTTTTGTGTGTTTGAGTGGGTTCCCGGACGGTTTAGATTCGCATTAGAACCGGTAGGTGGCGCTGAGATCGGGTTCTAGAATCCTCCTAATCACCTGGACTGATTGTGGTGATTTTGTTTTTGTGTCATGAAACAAAGTCTTTCGGGAATACAGAAAATATGGCGATACGAAGTTCGCCGGGTCAGCTAGTGTTCAATAAAAGTTAAATTATTTATGTTTTCGTATCTACGAGTAACAATGGCATCAAGTAACATTGTAGCAATGTCATGGGCTTTCACTTATATTTTTAAAAGCTTTAACAAGAATTAACGCGTTTTTGAACTTGTTTACTAGCCAGACTAGCCAGGAATAAATCAGATTAAAAACGGTGGTGGTGGTATACATAATTATTTAATGACTGCTATTATTGGCTTTCAGAGTCAAATCCTGAAGTCTCGAGGCTGATTTTAACTAAATCTAAAGTGTAACCACTTTAGCTTTCGTCAAAATCGGTGTTAAAACTTATTTTAGTTTTTTGCTGTTTAGCATAGTTTGGGATTAGGTCCTCGATGATGATCCATATGAAAAATTCAGTCTGTATATTGTTAACTAACTAATACGCCCAAGATTTCGTCCATTCTTGACTTGTAATTCTTGCTGAAGTCCCGGGACACAAAGTACCACAGCGTTTAAAAAATAATGTTAACTACCATTTTAGTGATAACTGTGTCGGAATAAGCTAATTCTTATGCACCGACCAACTTGAACCGCTCCCGGGAAAATAAAAGTAGCGCAGATTTAAAATCTAAGAATTTACTATCGATCAGCGAAAAGCGCATCGAAATCGGCCCAGTTGTTTTTACGAGATCCCGAAAAAACAGAGTAACTGACAAACAGACAGACCGACAAACAGACAATTTTTTTTAAAATATGCATTGCTTTCTCCATCGTTTGTATAGTCTATTCCAGATTGTTTTTTTTAATAGCTTCAATGTACAGACACAGCATGTTTAGAATTATATAATATTATTACATCCTGAACACCGTTAAAAGACAAATTCACACCTGCATACCTGTAGAAATTGTATTAACTTTCCGGCATTTCTTTTGTTTACTTTGTGTTTGAATTTTTTTCGACAGCAGAGAAAATCAGTTTCCCAGGGACGAAAAGTACTTTTTCATCCTTGTCCGGTAATTTCAAAGGTACATTTCGAGTATGAGAAATGCATTATTTCTGTACAAGTGTTGTACAATAAACAATTAGCTATCTATTAACGGATATTATACAAAACAATCTTCAGAGAAAATACTTTTAAAAGCTTTAAAGCTTGCTCTACAAGAATGTTTTTTCAGAATTTTCGACCCGTTAGTTCAAAAGTTAAAGGAAAGGTTAAAACAACAAAACTGGAAACAGTTTACTATGGAAGCTAATATCTCACCATCTATTGATTTAAATAAAAATTTAAAAGGACCGTCTTTATTTTTTGCAAGGTCTCAATAACACTGTCACAAACAACTATGTACACAAAAAAAATTAAACCCTGTTTACATACTATATATAAGACAGACATCCCTGTATTTCCTGTCTCTTTCCTGTAAAAAGGCATTCATGGAAAGCAAATAATTTTTGAGAGAAAAAACTGTAACATAATACACAGACAGATGGACAGACTACTAGTACATGATCATTTCATAAAGATTCTGTATCTGCTAAAATATATACAGAACCCTAAAAATTGAAGTATGCGTCTTCTGTGAATTTTAAGCTTACGTTAACAAGTCCTGATTTTTTTTAATATCTAGTATAGGTTCCCGTTCGATCACAATCTTGCCCTTTAAGGAACGAAGATGTGGTCTAGGATGGAGGAGCACGCTTGCCTAGAAGGTACCTATTCACATGGGACTTGAAAACACCCAGGTTATAAGTATCGGGAAACACAGACTCCGATAATAAGTTCCACTGCTTTGCGGTGCGTATGATAAAGCTAGATGCAAAGCGTTTCATTAGATCGAAGAGATCAGCTTAACACTCTCCAAAGTGAATCTGATAGTAAACCGACAAGCTGACAACACTGCGTCGATGTTCGAGTCTTTGAGTTTTGTCATCGAAAAGCTGGTTGTTGCCAACCAGCCTCCTGGCTGTCCGCTTATGCGACTCTAGTGCTTCGAGTTAATATTTGAATTGTAGCGAATAAAAAGATATTAATGCGAAATGCGTGACCGCCAGATGACTCTCAGGGATATTTGATTGTGCGGGTTGATAACCACTAAACTGTAGATGGTCCTTTCCGAGATTGAATCAGCCATTAAAATCTACTAAGAAATGTTCCATTACTAGCTGGATCCTGCGCATAAGCGTGCATTGCGATAATGCTCACTTCCTTTGGATAGAAATATCGTAACTAATATCTATAATGCTTATTATAAAATTCTAAACATGCCATGTGCAGTTATTAAAAAAACACCTGGAGTACACTATATAAACGACGGACAATGCGTTGCAATTTTTTTAGATTTCTTGTCTGTTTGTTCGGGATTTACGTAAAAGCTATTGGGCCGATTTCGATGTGATTTTCACTGATCAACAAATATTCTTAGACTTAGACTCTGCGTTACTTGTTATTCTGGGCATCCCGCGAGAATTTTATTAAATGATATTTTATTATTAATTAAAATTCCCGCGTGATTAAAATTTACGGTTAGTTAGTTCCACCTTTGCTAGATATCGTTACGGATATTTATAATTGGGTGCTTTAAATTAAAAAGTTTTGATATTTCTAATAATAAAAACATGCCCACTTCATGATATTCGCCATACATTCTTTTTTAAGGCGAGCAAAATGCGGTCAATACCTAGATATTTAATAAAGCTTATAATTAAAGATGTTTTGACCAAGTACACGCGTTCTTCTGCTTCTTATTATAACAAGGTATTTACCGGGAATATAGTCTATGGTCGCAGCATCGCGTGTGGAGTCCACGCCACAAAAGAAATTCTACGGAAAATAAAGGCACTAAAAGTAGCGGCTCCGTTATTTGATAGAAATTTGTTCTGAAATAAATTTAAATTAATCAATAACTGAGTATTTTAAGAAAGTTAAAAACATACATATTTTCTTAAAATTGCACGTCGAAGTGTTTTTGGTAACATAAATTACATCATTTATTTTACACGTTCAAATCTGGATGAAAGAAGGCTACTGCGAAATATTAGATACTAAAACAGGCGCGCCAGATGGGTTGAAAAATAAACAATATTATGCGTATCTTAAATTTTACGTACCTAACTACTTCACGAACAAAAAAGTAGTTTATGTAATGCCAGATTATTCTTTTGTTTTTTACAATCTGCGGATTATGTCTAGACTGTGTCAATTAGCAGTTATTAATAATAACAACCAAATTTTATAATAATGGAAGCAAATCAACACCAGGGGAACTACATTGTTTTTTATGAAAAAACCGCCAGTGGTCGACCATTCTGAGTGCATTGTAATAACATAATTATGGTCCAGATCTATTACGTATATCACCTATCTGAACAAAGCGCTTTGAGTCCACATTCATTATGCGCACCGCAAACGAATAGAACTTACTGCCCGAGTCTGGTTTTTCCGAAACCTACAAACCTGGGTGTCTTCAAGTCTCGTGAGACTAGGTACCTTCTAGGTAAGCGTGTTCGTTTTTTTATTGCAGTTCAGCAGACAGGCAGACGGCTCACTTGATGGGCAGCGGTTACCATCACCTATGGACATTTGCAACACCAAAGGTGCTACAAATGCGCTGCTGCTCGCTTAAGGGAGTCTGGAACCTGGTCACTAATGCCGGAACACAACTCAAGGTTGTTGTGGCGGCATACTCTAGACCAGGGGTGGTAACCATCCAGTCGGGTAAATGCCCTACAACCTGCCTGATTTTAGACCATATCTCCACTTAAATCGTGCGAAATAATGGTCAAACGCGAACCTACACGAGATAAAAAAAACAGAAGTAGTAAACAGTTGGTAGGTCTTTATTGAATACTGAGTAGTTATGACAACTTGAAAATTTCGCTCAACAGTTGAGTTTTTCTATACAAATACAACATAGGTACAGTCATGGTATGAAAATGTTCGCCAGTTTTCAAATTGATTTATTTAACGTTCTGGGGGCAAATGTTACCTTTTCAAGTCATATAATAGACTGTTCCACAGAAAATATGTTTAACTATTTGACAATATAGTTTAAAATTATTAAGTTCAAAATTGCTTGATTTCCTACCTTGTCTAAGATAATAAGATTCTTTTAGGCGTGTAAAACCTTTTTATTGGTTTTAATATTTATGTTAAGCGTAGTAATTATAGCTTCTTTGTTTCCTTCCTTCCTTCTTTTCGTTTTTGTTAATCTCAGCGTCTGTCATTGCCCTCATTGTATTTTTATTTTTTCACGTTTCTATATTTTATAAACGTTACATTTATTAAAATGTTGACAGAACTGTTTTTGTACTCGCGCAAGTAAAAATCGACTTTAAGGTGATAAACCTTTTCATACCGCGACTGTACATGCAAAAAAGCCAATCAATATTCTACAACAACGACTTCATTTTAAACGAAAATAACTCTTAGCAATAGTTATGTCCGTTCGTCTGTCTGCCAATAGGGTTGGTTAGAGATCCTTGTGACAAAGCACTTTTACGCGTACTTTAGAAAATTTCGCAGGAAATGCACTAATGCCGAATTTCTATATTATAGCTTACTATCTACAGATATATTGCAGGGACATGTTTTTTGAAATAAATTAATTGTTTTATTCTAACGTTGGCAGCAAATTGACATTATAAAAGTGGGAATTTTTAATAGTGATTTAAATTCCCATTGCTTTTTCTCAATAATAGTGAGCATGGAAAAATCCTCTATACCGGTAGTAATGCAAATAAATGGATTGTATAAAAATCCCGGGGTTTTTATGATTCAAAAAAGATGAATAATAAAGCATATTGTACACACATAGGTACTTTATATTCCCAAATTAATGTACGCTTGTAATATGAATAATACACAATAACACAATAAACAACTATGAAACCGAACCCAGATACCTAGGTTAGAGTAAATATCGGATTTATTTCACGACAGCTATCCTGTAGAAAAAGGAACCTGAACTCTTTGTACTTCAGTAAATTAGGCGGTCTAGCGCTTGGACCTCTAGATGACCAAGGCTGTTTAATAGATAGGTTTAAATAGTAAACTATCAAACACAAAGTCTCCAGAACCCCTTCTCCAATTTATTTGTAGTCAGACGTTGTTTGTCACTTATGTTAGGGCAAAAAACGGTGGCCATGTCCCTTGCCGGTCCCCCGTCTGTATCACAGCCGGAGCCCGACGTGCCGATGGCCGCGACAGCGTTTCCGAGCCGCAGACTCGTAATATGCCTGCCACCAGACCACTAGTCCGCGACGCGCTTCCACTCGAGGCGCCTGTGTTGCTTATATTCGTAGTCCATCAAAACTTGCTTCTTCGCAAGTTAAAAATATAAGTGCATAAAGGCGTATATAATCCCGTGTATTTTAGGAGTGTTGCATGATATTTAAAAGGCGAATAACGGGACGATAGCGTGGAAGCTCATATCGCAAATGCTAGTTTCGTGTATTAGTGGGAGGAAAAATAAACATAACACTCCGGTGAGTTTATTGGATGCTTTAAAGTATTATCTTTACTTAGGTGCTGCATCGTGGGAAAGCTTTTACCAATATATAGTTCTTTTAAGACGGACAAATCATAAAAGCTTTTAAAGGATCCTAATATTTTACCTCCCGTGACGCCTACTATTCGCACCGTATTTAATTTTAACGCTCACAAAATGTTGTCAGTGAAAGCGAAATCTCTGTAACCAAGGATTATCGTTCACTTTGGTTCAGTAACCTTCAAACACCTTAATTCATAGATTTTGAACATACATAGATCAGATTAACGACAAGACGACAATAAGTAATTGGTTAACATGTATACAAGAATGACTAATTTAACAAAAAAATATTATAGAGAGATCTGTATTGGGGAAACCCGAAAATAACAAACAGAGAACAATGACTGCATACGTCCTATCGCCAGTGCGACTGGTATCGCTTCCAGACTTCCAGACCACCCTTGGCCGGAACAATGGAACAGTGTGGCTTTAAAGAGTTTTTAAATAAATAATAAACTTTTTGATTAAGCCAGAACTCTCTAGTCACCGATGCTTATTACTCATAATAATATATAAATAATAGGCAAGCACTAAGCAGTGCGCATAACCGAGGATTCTGTAAGGGTGACAAATGTAGACCGTTAGACGTACCAAACAAACATTTAATTCAATATACCTACCCAATTTTTAAAAACTACATGCCAATGTCTGAAAATAATGTTCGTTGAAAGTTTTTTAACCTTAAGTTATTATTTGCAGAAATGTTTATTTCATAATTAATACCTATTGGACACAATTATCCTGAATTCGTTCATAAAAAAGTCATTGTGAAACATCATTATGTTATTTCAAGATAACTAATGACCCTATGACTAATGTGCACTGAAAAAATTAAACCCTCACTTTTTTTCTCCAGATAAAACTTTGTAGCATTAATGCGTTAAAACTTTTTATAAAATATCATACATTTAAATCTAGTAATTTTAATTACACAAGGTATTAGTTTTTGCCAAAGTGGCTACAGAATCCTAAAAACAAGTCTTCTGTGCAGAATAAGTAATAAATTCTTTACACAAAAACGTGTTATTTCCTTTTAATACAAGCTTGTACAATCTTTAAGATTTCATCAAACTATTCTCCAATAACTACCTTATATGGAACTAGAATGGCCGTTAACTTTACTTGACATTTTATAATTAATTTATTGATTTAGACAATTGGGAGTTTGACTTAAACTTATTGCTAGTAATTTTGTTTCTTCGTTTCTGCTAAATAACGAGATATACAGACTTTGCAGTACAGAGATATATAAAAAACAAATGAAAAATGCAAAACTAGAAACTAAGTTGTTGTTATTTAAGCTAAGTATACCATTAATAATAATTGACTCTGAGTACAGCAGTAATTTCAGTACACTAGATAGATTGGTTACACAACGAAATAATCTCATTCAGATCAAGAAGATGTCTATTATAAAAGACACGACATGCTCCACGAAGTTTGCGAAATGTTGCGTCAAATGCAAACAGTTTGCAGAAACTTTCAGTATTAAGTACACCCAACTATGAACTTATGAAATTCCTAAGTTCCAAGGCTAAGAACCTTGTATAAGTTACTTAAGAATGCGATAATGAAATTTATCATAGAATCATTATGTGGGGGAAAAAGAAACAATGAAGTCTCATACAAAATGTTTAATTACAATGTTACTACTTTTATAAAAAAACATTGACTGTAGTTACATGACATGGAAGCCGGTTTCGGTGTATTCAAGCAATGCTAACAAGGAGTTAATGAAAAAGAAAACACAGTTCAATTGTTGGTTTTAGAATAAGAATTTTTTGACTTGGTATCGATAGGCACAATAGGAATATAATTAATCATACTTCCTCCCAGCAGTTATGGATCAATTGTAAACAATGAACTATAAACTACTAGTCTAGACAAGACATTCGATAATTCATAGAGATTCAATTAAAATCAATTCAAGGGCAAAGAGTGCGCTATTTCTATTCTTTCTTTTTTCGAATAGTAGTTAACACAGTTTCAGTGCATGGCCAGTGTAATCTAATTATTGATTTATGTTTTTGTTTAAATTTTCAAACGCTCTCATATTTAAATAGGACTATATTATAGGTTACAAATAATTACGTCCAAAAATCTTTATAATATACTTCTTCTGTTCGTGAGAATGTCACTGAATTCCTCCTTAACGGTTGGTATGATTTTAATGAAGTTTATATGTAGTCAAGTGGATTCTAAAATGGTTTAGATTCACAACTACACCCGGTAGGTGGCGGTGCAATCAGGTTTTAGTTTTTATTTTTTCAAGACAACGTCTGCCGGGAGCACTTGTATTATAATTTTATGTTTAATATTTATATTTCGTATTCATTACAGACATTATGTATTTCAACTTAGAACAATTACTTTATAAACCATTACAATTAGAGAAATATTATTAAGTACATACTTGCCACTAATTTCATACTTTCAAATATTAATATGTATTCTTCGAAGAACTATAAGGGATTAGAAAAAAATCTTCTGTAGTAGCATGGAAAAAGATATTATACTTTCTTCCATGTAATAGATACTATTTTGTAAACTGTCTGTGCTGCTCGATTTTGTGTCGATATTCCCTAATGAATTCGCGACTGAACCTATCGTCACGGTTGAATCACGCCCCTCAGTCGCTGCTAGGCTAAATCAATAGAGCGACACACGGGGCGCACACCGCTCAAAACTTTATCCAGCCAGACTAAATAAAGGTGCATTCAAAAGCCCAAAATTGAATGTAGGAGAAAGTCCACGTTTCGAGAAACATTTGAAGAATAGAGTCGAACAGCACGTGCTGGTCTGTTGTCATTGTCTATTACAGTGTAATCTCTTTGCCTCATTCCCCTTGTATACAAAAATCGTGTTTATTGACGCTCCAAATACAGTTTTAACAATTTAGAAGTCCATTTAATTAAAGAAATGATTAATTAACTTTGACCTATCGTTAGAAGTTGCACTTTAGCAAAATTTGTTGTAGCTTCCCTTATTTGCCGTCTATATTTTAAATAATGTGAAGATGAGGTTTGTTTGTATCAGGATCTTTAGATTTAATTTTCTTACTATCAATAGCGGGAATTATAAATCATTTTATCCCGAAAAGAGAACGTGGGCCAAGCCTTCAACAACTATCAATATTGCAACCGAAAGCTGGATAAGCTTATTGAAATCAAACAAGAACGGTAATGATATTAATAATAATTACAAAGTTATCTCAATATAGTATTTCATTCGGAATAAAAGTTAACGCCACGAGTAACAAATGTCAATTTCTAGCATGCATGCATAATCCAGATGGCTGTCAGATCTAACAGAACAAACGATGGACTACCACAAAAGCTCACTAACGTCACCAGGTAAACGAGGACCGTAAAACACAGGAAGCCAATACAGTTGTTTCAAACATGAAATTGGTTTTGAGTGCCATTTTATGATGGTCTAACTCACCCTTTCGCACAAACGTAGGGAACCATTGTAGGGAGTTAGGAAAACACGCGACGAGTCACTTCAATGATTTTACTTTCCATCCTTATAACTTGTTTTTGCTAGAATT